>JAUMHM010000071.1:9399520-9426340 GCA_032362435.1 Melikaiella ostensackeni | reverse complement strand
TTTCGAGGATTGGATCAAGCGCTGGCATAAGTGCGTTGCAGTCGATGGGGAGTACTTTGAAGGGGACAATATCGATAATGATGAATAAATTTGTATTTTTGATTTTAAAAATGAAGTCCTAAAACTTTTTGATCAAGGTGGTATTCTTGTGTCTGCATTAAAGTATTAATAATTCTGACTTGTGATTTTATATTTGATTCAAATCTGAAGATATTTTTTAAATATAAATAGTGACACTATTATATTTAACTATAAAATTAAACTCGAGAAGTCTTCGTGGGAAAGATGCAACGACACGATTTTGTATAAATGAAGCCGCAAAACCTCGTCGACCACGAAACTTAATACCAGATGGAATTTAGACGAGAAGTCTCGTCTGCTCGATGTAGTTGGAATTATGAAGTTGATAAAGTCTAAGTTGAAATCTGAGTCTTCATCAAGTAAATCTATTATGATAAATTAACTTATTCAAATTAACGGAATAAGAAATTTCATTAACCCTTTACTGACGAAGCCAATTCATCGTTGAGACGAAATTATGCTTTTTGCAATATTTTTCTGAGAAAAAATCGAGGATACGTTTCATAATTAGATGGAATTTTTAGGTTTCTACTTCATTTTTTGAGATTGGAATCAAACATAAATGAGTGAAAATAAAAAATGAATATCATGTCCCAGGAATATTATACACTTGGGTCACTCTACTCAAGGAACCTTTTCGACGTTCCGGTCATTTTTTTCGGCACTATTCATTTCCAATTGTTGAAAATTTGCAAAGTAGTAATTTTGCCCGTAATTAATAACAGGAAAAATGTTGTAACCGATTCACACAAGTTGAATATATGTGGGAGCTTTAAATGGGTAATCTCCGAAGCCTTTTCGTCATATCTCTAACATGATTTTTAGCATCCGTGGCGTTTTTTTATTGGAATTTCCTTGATTTTTAAATTCCTAAACGGTATGCTCTGAAACTACAATGTTTAAGCTAAAATTGTAGTGTTCATTTTCCATCCATATTAGCTTATATATATGAAAAAGGTTTTTTGTGATGCATATTTGAAATCATTATTTTGTCGCGAGTAAAAAATCCGATTTATGTCCGAAGCCTCGTTTTCTGGAGAACAACAAAATAATTTTCAATACTATGACAATAATACGTCATAAAAAGTGTTTGTATATTGAAAGATGTTACAAAAAAATGGTTCAACTTAATCACGTTGTTTATAACATTCGAAAATGTATGCACGTGGTCATCTCTAAAGCCTTTTTCCACTGCGACTCAGAGATTTTATTTTGTTTGCAGTTACAGTATTATTCAACCATAATATGAATAAATATTTTCTTTTAATCTAGTGAGAGATTATTCTTATCGCTTAAACATGCATATTTGCATTAAATAAATTACTTGAATATAAAAATGTAAATAAAAAGTGCCCTCATAAACATTCATCTTAGCAATTACTCTATAGTGACAAAATTAGAAATTTTACGAATATGATACTTCATCTAAAATAAAATTGCCTGAATGAACTCGCTATTGATGTTTATTAATACCGATATAATTAGGGGGCATAAATAATTAATTTAATGTACAAGTTTATTGATATAAACAATTAATTTGAACATTCTTCAGTATATCTGTTTGTTGTAGAAAAAAATTATTTTGTCTTAAAATCGTCGTAATTTATTAAGAGAATAGTATTAATGATAAAAAATTGTCATAATCTGAAAATTTATGAATAACTTATGACGTTATAAACAATTTTGTAATCTATTATGTCTCATCGGCAGATCAGTTGACCTAGTAGAAAATTTAATGCTGAATAGAGAATATTTCATTAAAGAATGATTTTTCATGTAAAATAATGTAAACTTTCGGTTGTTTAAAGAATATTCGTCCAAAAAATTTGTTCAAAAATGTAAATTACGAAAAAGTAATAGCACCATTCGATTCTACGCGAAAAATTACATACACAGGCTTCGAAGTTCCACACTTTTTTACTTTTTCGATACTTTTTTAGGCAAGGCTACTTTTTTGATACCTTTTTCAGTAAAGTGATATAAAACATTGAACGTACTAACAAATTTCAGTTCTTTAATATAAAAATTAAAACTAATGAAGGTATGCCTAAAGAAACTACTCTACCTAAAAAAAGAAAGAAACCAATCAAAATAGGACAATTGATGGGTTTCTCAAAAAATCTCAAAATAAGAGGACGAATTTAGTTAAGAAAAAATTATTATTTGCAATGGCTACTCGTTATCGAAAAAATCTGCTTTTTTCAAAAATTTTTTATGGGTTGAAATATTTATTTATTAAATTCTCATGTAAAATTATGTGAATATAAAATTTTTAACACTAGTTTTTAATACAAATTTCAGTTTTTGAAAATTAAAGAAAATTAAAAATTGAATTTTCAACAGTTGAATTTCCAACTGTTAAAAATAGAAAAAAATCAAATTTTAACTGTTAAAAGTTCAATAGAAAATTTCCTTCGATTTTCAAAAATTGAAAATTCAGGTGTTTGAAATTCAATTTTCTTTAATTTTTAATAGTTGAAATTTTAAGAAAAAGGCGAGTTTTTTTATTGAAAACAAGTCATAAAAATATTATATTGAGATAATTTCACATACAGATTTAATAAATAAACATTTTAATCCGTAAACAAAATTTGAGGAAAGTAGATTTTTTCAAAAACGGGTCGCCGTTTTTCCTTGAGTTTTCAACAGTTAACAATCCATTTTAGTTGAATTTCGTCTTTTTGGTTTTAAAATTCAATTAATTTCGTAGAAAATTGAACTATATGGTTGCAAATGATATTGTTTGTTGAAAATACTTATTTTGGGATGAAAATTTAACTGCTTTGTAGAAAATTCGTCTTTCTGGCTTGAAACTTGAACAATTTGGTTGAAATTGTTTTTCTTTCTTTACTGAAAAGTCTTTCTTGGTTAAAAATTCAACTCTTTTGTTAAATTTTATCTATATGGTTTGAAACTTTATATCTTTTGGCAGAAATGTCTTCTAATCATCTTTTTTGGTTAAAAGTTGAACTGTTCAGTTAAAAATTAATTTGTGTTGAGTGAAGATTCAACCATTTTGTTGAAAATTCGTCTTTTATGGTGGGATTAAATTATTTTTGATTCAATATTAAAATCTTTTTTGATCGAAAATTCAACTACTTGGTAGAAAGTTAAACTACTTTTTCAAGAATGCATTTTTTTAGTTGAAAATGTATCTTTTTTCTTTGAAAATTTTACTATTTGGTTACAAATTCATGTATATTGTTGAAAGTTTGTCTTTTCTAGAAGAAAATTAATCTTATTGGTTGAAAATTCATCCTTTTAGTTGAAAATTCAACTACTTGGTTGAAACTTGGATCCCTTTGTTAAAAATTCCTCTTAAATACGTTCTTTTTTTCGTTTAAAGTATTTTTCACACTACTTTTCTATTTGAAAAACTAATTTTTCACTAATTCAAAGAGGCTACTTTCTTACTTCCTTTTTCATTTTTGAGGATATTTTTTTTCAGAAAGATACTTTTTTGATATTTTTTTTAGTTCCATAGAACACTTCGAAGCCTGCATGCAGTCCACGTATTAGTTCGACAAAAAAATTTTTTTATGATTTAAATTAAATATTTGTCATTAAATTGAAAAAATGAAAACTTTACATCAGAGCCTACTTCTTCATCTCGCTTATTATTATTTTAACACTCATTGTGATTAATATAAAGAGGAATAAAAGGTTTTTTATTTTGTTCTAAAATATTTTTATTTTCAAAAACGTTTGAAATTGAGTAATTCCAACTTTTTGATTTTTAGCCAAATACGCTAAAGCCTCCATTTAACGGCGGTCTCGGGTATGAGCTGCGATGACCGTGAGGCTCTTCCAAGAATTTCTATGACGTTAACAATCAGGGCTGTATGAACCATTTCCAGGAGGAATACATAATATTAATCAACTGCATTTTGTACAAATGTAAATTTTTGTTATCATAAGGGATGGACATTTTTTAATAATCAAGACTAGTTAATGAAAAAAGAATTTTTCGCGTGTATTTAAAAGTAAATGCGGAATATGCACGTGAGTCTTCAAACTGCCCGCTTTGTGGCCACGGAACTGCTCGACTCCGTTGCGCTTACTCGGCCTCTCTCTCTCGGCTTATTGGACCCCCTCATCAACGAATGTGAGCCGGCGGTAATTCTACGAACACGGTAAACGGAGGGCCGTTAAATGGAGGTTCCAGTTTATTAATTTACATTTACAATAAAATCATAATAAAATCTAATAGTAAAGCTTTCTTATATCCTTAACTAGTTTTAGGAACATTGATTTAACTATTGCGGGGATATGAAATTGAAATCTGGTTGATAAAGTAAAGACCCCGATTTGTAACCTACTAAGAAGCTGGAAAGAACGAAATCCTTTTCGAATACCTCAAGCAATATTTGAATGCAATAAACTTTCTTCTTACGTAAAAAATAATCCATTTTCAATCGAAAATGTAATTGAAAGTTCGTTTAAGGATGCATTAACCAAATAATTAAGAACTTGAACAAACATACCCCATGTGCCGGTTCGTAACCCCCGAAAGTCCTCTTTGAGCCAGTTCGTAACCCAATGATGAGCCAGTTCGTAACCGGCTTATCAATGCAAGTGAATTCGGGAGTATAGACCATATTCAATCAATTTCACAATTTTTAAGCTCTTGTTTGAAGGGTTTGGAGTGGTTACAGATGCGTCAATTTTGTACATTTTCATTTTTACTTTGAAAAGAAATTCACATCTACCGACAGTTTCTATTGTATTATATAAAAAATCAATTTATACACTTGCTGGGTTACGAGCTGGTCGGGGGTTACGAACCGGGGCCTTTACCTGAATCTACGATATCAAGTACGAAAAAAAATATCTTCGGTTGATTCTGAGTTTTGTTTGGTCATCATTTAAGAGAATCGATCCAGATACCGCACATGTGTGTCGCTTCCTTATCGAGATTCGATTACAAAGTAAAGTAATAACTCGAATACCGCAGTCTCAGATAAAAGATTAATCTTTTTCCAAGACGCTAGTATAGGATTTTATGAGTCGCCCTACGACCCTGTAAAAGATTAATCAATCTTGGAAGATATTAAGAAAACACAAGAGCATTCTTCAAATGGGAAAAGAGTCAGCACGTGGAAATCACAATCAAAGAAAATACATACCGAAAAACGGGGCTAAGCGAGATAAAAAACGGGGAAAGCGGGATACATGAAATTTTGAATTTCGCGAATTATATTGCATTTTATCGTTGAAAAACGGGTGGAGACCCTTAAGGGTGAAGCAGGACACACTAAAATTTTGCATTTCATGACTTGCTGTTGCTTCCTTCGAATGAAAAACGGGTGTCCCGCTTTACCCCACATGTCCCACTTTACCCCACATGTTCCGCTTAGCCTTGTGTTAAGGTACTCGCGGTTTAAGATGGGTCGGATTTTCAATTATCAGGTTTTCAAGCATTTAATATAAGATAATAGAATGTTATAATAAAATCCCATCTAAAAAAATGTTGTAACGATATGTTTTTAAAATCTCGCAATCACTGTTGTTGAAAACCTAATTGGCTTCTCATTGACTTGAAGCTGCTTCATGTCATAAATTTGAAATTTTGAAAACTAAATCTGCAAATAATCTCTTTCAATAAGAAAAAATGTCGAAAACCTTATACGAATTGAGGAACATTTGTGGTTTTGAATCCTCTTACGCGATTGAACAAAAACTTCTAAATTATCTAATAGATTATTGAAAATATCATACATGTTTTATGTTAGTGCTTTTCGCTGGAAATTAGTATATTTAAAAAAGAATTTCAATATAAAATTATAAAATTTCGAGAAACATTCAGAACTTTTTCAAATTTTAGGTTATGTTAGCGTTTCACACCGGAAATGGGTATTTTAAATAAGAAAATTATTAAATTTCAAAGATTAAACATTTCTTAACGATCTACGTTTTTCAGTTTTGTAAGCGTCTTTTCAATTCGGAAATTGACATTTTTTTTACAAAAATCATTAGATTTAAAGTTGCATAATTCTTGAGAAGTTTTAGGTCACGTTAGCGTTTTACACCAATAATTGATATTTAAAAACAAAAATTATTATAGTTCGAACAAGATTCGCAATTTTCGAACAGTTTCAGGTTATATTCATTTTTTTCACAGGAAATCCGTTTTTTAAAATGAAAATTGCAAAAATGAAAGAAAGTTAGATTTTAAAAAAGATTCACAACTTTTTAACAATTTTAGGTTATGTTGGCGTTTTGCATCGGAAATTAGAATTTTTGGTAAAAATCATAGATTTCAAAGAAGATAAAAAAATGTTGTACAAATTCAGGTTCAGCTAGCGGTTTTCAACGGAACTATCGATACAGATTTCAAAGACGATTCACAATTTTTGTAACAACTAAGGATATGTTAACGTTTTTCACCGCAATTAGTTTATTTTGAACAAAAATCTTTAACTTTGAAAGAAGAATTTGGAACAATTTTTTTTTAAGTTGTGTTAGTGTTTTTCGTCGAAAATTGGTATCTTTAATATAAAATAATCATACGATTTTTCACATTATCATTATTCTTCAGATTATCTTTCAGAATTATTAAATTCACAATTTTTTTTTACAATTTTTGGTTTTGTTGGCGTTTTTTACCGGAAATTGGTACTATTGATTACAAATCATTGGGTTCCAAAGAAAATCTAAAATTTTGTACAATTTTAGGTTATGCTTGCGTTTTTCACTGGAAATCGGTAGACGCCACCTCCACCAGTGAGACGGGAATTGAGACCCTCACTAACTGTCTCAACCAAAAACGTAGACCTAAATTAATAAATACTAATATAATTTCCTTGAACATAATATATTTGAGTTAATGTTTTTGTTAATTTTAGGATATTTAGTGCAATCTTGTACTAAATATACTACCATAACCAAAAAACATTGATCCAAAGTGATGATTGAACTTTATATTCATATTTTTTGTCAGGGTAGTAAATTTGATGCAATATTGTACTATCTTTTCCAAAAACATTCTGTACAATCTGGGTCAGTTTTCGGTTTATAATGGGACATTTAGCACAATACCAAATATAATACTATAAAGATGATACAATATTTAACCATCTTTTCCAGATACATGGTGTACAAAATTTGGGTGTATGTTGTTAGTTATGGTACTGCATTTAGAAGAGTATCGTACCACCTTTTCCGAAAACGACGCAAAATAATTTGGATCTATGTTTTTGGTTAGGGCAGTTAGGGATGGTCTCGTTTCCTGACACATCAACAAAATGTTTTTATAATATAGAGAGAGGATTAATATATTGTCAATCCTGCTCAAAGCACTTACGAAACAATTTTGAGGAACTGAGCCTTTATTTCGGAATATCCTTCCATGAAAAAGAAAAAAATGGTAAAATATATGTTTACTGTTTGTTTTTGCTGTCATTTTGAAATTTCATATGCGTGCTACGTAGGAATCTCTCTTCTTTATGTCCGCTTAGCGAACCTTCGGGCCCTCGGTTTCCACTTATGCAGGAGTCACTATACCATAAAGAGATGATCTACGCCACCGCAGTAGCTGTGCCAAGGGTGCGGTCAAATAATAATGATCGATGGTAACGATATTCCTTGTTCTCGTCCAAGGCATAGATGTGGTTGGCCAATGCGCCATTTGCATACTATTTGCTGCTTTAATAACCTCGAAATGGAGCCAGATTATACTTTTCTCCTTCTATTTTCTCCAGTGCAAAAAGTGTTGTTATCAGTCCAGCGGATTTTGTCAATATCTTCTAACAGAATAGAAAACATATTTCATACTGTGTCAATTGTACACTTTGGTACACGTTGAACAAATTTTGATCAATATATTTCTTTTTGGCTTCATTATTTTTATTATTAAACTGTTGTATCGTTGCTGTCCTTGACTGTTTTTATCCTTATAATCAGTTTCTAGTCTAGTCCTGTCCTCATTCTTAAGACCCTTCTTACTCTTACTTCTTACTTACATCTTACTCGATTACGCTTGCTTTTTCTCGTTAACAGTAATACACATTTCATCATTCCAGCAAGCATCTCCCGTCTTTCTCCCTACAACCGCAGTGCCATACACTTCTGATGCACTGTTGATTATGCTATCCCGTAGTATTATCCATATAAGCCTTGTTCTGTCTTCGTCTTCTCCATGATGACCTGAATATTTATTCAGCTTTTCACGATGTACTATTTGTACTTCTGGTTCCTGCAAATTCTCTGTTTCAACTCGCTTCTGCTTCTTCGACTTATTGTTAATTCTTCTTCTCTTCCATCCATGATGTAGGTCCATTTTTGAAACTATGAGGTAGTGATCCGTTCCACATTCAGAATCTCTTATAACCCTTCTATCTCTTATTAGCCCTCTCAGTCTCTCATCCGCTACAACAAAATCAATCATACTGTGGCTTTCGCTTCCGCACCAAGTATACAGTGGATCATTTTATGTCTGAAATAATCAAGTACCCAGTCCATACGAATTAAAAAACCAACCCAGCCATTCATATCTCCGAGCAGAATATTTCTTTCCCCGGGATCGTAAGTACCTATAATATCATTTAACAAATCCCAGAAGATATCTTTTACTATAATGAATAGCCTTCTGATTCCCACTTTCATTCTAACCCATAGTAGTCTAGGAGGTGCACATTCATATTTTTTGACTTGCTGTTTTGCTCTCTCATTCATAATCAAGCCGGCTCCTTGGCTACCATGTGATTCATTATTTACTCCTGACCATAGTTCGAGTCCACTTTTAATCTTTCTTATCTCACATCCCTTTGTCTCTGTTGCAGGTACACATAAAATATCAAGCTTCTTAACGCGCATTGCATCCCACAATTCCATTTCTTTGAGATCATTTACACCTCTGGCATTCCAAACACCTATTCTCCATTTATCGCATGAAACTTTTACGAGGGCATGCCTTTCTTCAACAAAAGTGTCAGTTCAATCCGAGGCTACATTATTATTTGTATTGTCTAAAGTTTATATCCAACGACCAACTTGGTGCGATAAATGTTTTTCGTAAGTATACCATAAAATCATGTCCAAACTAAGCAGCTAAATCGTCATAAGGTGGTGTGTCCATTCATAACTTCAGTCCAACCAAACTTTGGTCATTCAAAGGAAAGTATGAAAACAAAGCCAGAACCAGAGGAGTGATGATCGATTTGTGTTATATTCTGAGGAGGGCACCAGCATGCTGCAGTTTGGTTTATAAGATGGGATGAGACCATTCATTACTTCAGAAATGTGATAAGAATTCTCAACCCTGAATAAAACTAGACAAGCTTTGAAAATTCCATTAATTTCCATTCATCTCGAAAGTTACGCATATTTCCAAAAGCTGCGATTCATTAATTATTAAATTTTAATCTTTCACTAGAGAGTGTTATACTAAAATTAGACGATTCGTTGTACTTTTCTGCATATAATTGGTTGAATTTTAACGTTAAAACGATTACATCATAAAGATATATGATGTGATGGAATAATAATAAGTAACTTACGTTAAATAAAACATAACTTCAATCCCACTAAACTTCGGTCGTTCAAAGAAAAGTATGAAAACAGAGCCATAACCAGAGGAGTCATGATCGATTTGTGTTATATTCTGAGGAGGGCACCAGCATGCTGCAGTTTGGTTTATAAGATGGGATGAGACCATTCATTACTTCAGAAATGTAATAAGAATTCTCAACCCTGAATAAAACTAGACAAGCTTTGAAACTTCCATACATTTCCATCAACCTTCAAAAGTTACCCATATTTCCAAAAGCTGCAATTCATTAATTATTAAATTTCAATCTTTCACTAGAGAGTGTTATACTAAAATTAGACGATTCGTTGTACTCTTCTGCATATAATTGGTTGAATTTTAACGTTATTTTGATTGCATCATAAAGATATATGATATGATGCAATAATAATAAGTTTATGTAGTTTAGATGGTGCTGTAGATGAAAGTACTTAAAAGATGACGTTATTCGTAAGAATCGATCGCCTTGACAGCGTTGTGCCAAAGAACGGATGGATGCAGACGGGACCTTAAGGCGTGCATTGAATGCGTTTTTGAAAGGACTCGTGACGGTCATCGATCACTCGTTTTATACAAACTCGCGACATCCTACGCTTTCTATGGAGCCCGATCACCAACTGAGATCATTTTTCATGCCGCTATTCTGATAATTTCACATGATATTCCTTTACTCCTTGTAAAGGGTTGACCTTCCATGTAATGCAATACAAAGAATCGACTCGCGTCAACGGAGATGCGCTGTCGATAAATCTGAACTCGATTCATCAATATCCAAAGGCGGTATTTCAAAATCGAATATTTTCATCAGCAAAATACTTACTGCTTATAGTCTGAAAGTTGGTGACGTTTTTCGCCAAGTGAGAGTGTAAGTCCTAGTTAGTGGCAAATAAATCTGGGGAAAGACCCTTCTTTAGAAAGCTTTAAATGCCAAACGCTCTGTTCGCTGCGTTCAAACACCTGATGCATGTGAAAAATTGAAATTTTCGAGTGATAGTATAAGACCAAAAGCATCTGTCTAACACACTGCCAGACTCGATATTATTGATAAAAAAATGTATATTGTCAAGTGCATACTATTCTTTATGTCATAAAAAGCGAGACCTTATACTATCACTTGAAAATTTCAATTTTTCACCTACATTAGGTGTCTAAACGCAGTGGGCAGGTCTGGAATTTATGGCTCTCTAAAAGAGGGGTCGTTTCGCAGATATATTCGCCACTAACTAAATACTCTCACTTGGTCAAAAACGTGATCAGCTCTCCGAAGTTTGTTCACTCATTTTTCCAATTTTTTTGTTGCCTTTCTGATAAGTTATGTAAGTTTTAAAAAAAGTCGATGTGAAGAGCATTCATCGTTTGTGGGTTCGACTGATCGAACGAGACGGATTCGTTCCGTTACGTCCATCAGGATTGACTTTAAGCTTGCAGCGCGTGATCATTGAGCACAAGAGATGAAAAGGGTCACTCGATGCGACCATGTACAATTGGCTGGGCGGATCGCCTCTTAATATTCTCCCTCCACTTCTCTCCATTATCCATAGGCATTCACGACATTCACTCACACTCTCTCCTTCTCTCTCCTCTCTCGTGTAACAAGTGGAGCGTAAAGTGAACATTGACGTTCCGCTCGCTTTGAATTCATTGTAGCGATGCTGGTGCTGGCCAAAGCCAATAGGAGAATTTCGACAGTCACCAAAGTAGATAAAGACGATATAGTCAGGCGCACATGGTTCGGCTGACAACGCTTGCCTTTCTCCACTTGCTCCTTTAATTGAGCTGTGGAAAGCTAAAACCGCCTAACTCCACTTTTTAGCGAAACTGAGTTTCGTATGGAATAGTATGTTGTGTATCAAGTGCGAGAAGTGGAATAGCTTCTCACACGTGTCACACACGATATTTTTTTGCAAAAAGTGCAGGAAAATTGTGATATTCCGTGTCTGTAAAGTGTGCTCGAAGTGCTAGATTCCCCTACTGTGAGATAGCGTGCAGGAATATGACATTCCCGCACAGTTTTGCTTGCGGTAATATTCCGGCACGGCAAACTGTTCTAGATTTTTCTATCGTAAGACGAGTGTGCGGAAATATATGACATTCTTGTACAGTTTTACGTGCGGGAATATTCCGGCACAGGAAACTGTTCTAAATTCCTCTACCGAGATAAGCTTGCAGGAATATATCATTCCTGCACAGTTTTGCGTGCGGTAATATTCCGGCACGGCAAACTGTTCTAGATTCTTCTACCGTGAAACGAGCTTGCGTAAATATGGCATTCTTGCACAGCTTTGCGTGTGGGAATATTCCGACACGGGAAACTGTTCTAAATTCCTCTACCGAGATGAACTTGCGGGAATATGGCATTCATGCACAGTTTTGCGTGCGGTAATATCCTGCACGGCAAACTGTTCTAGATTCTTCTACCGTGAGACGAGTGTGCGGAAATATGTCATTCTCGTACAGTTTTGCGAGCGGCGGAAATATTTCGGCACGGGAAACTGTTCTAAATTCCTCTACCGAGATGAACTTGCGGGAATATGGCATTCCTGCACAGTTTTGCGTGCGGTAATATCCTGCATATCCTGTAATCTAGATTCTTCTACCGTGAGACGAGTGTGCGGAAATATGTCATTCTCGTACAGTTTTGCGTGCGGAAATATTTCGGCACGGGAAACTGTTCTAGATTCCTCTACCGAGATGAGCTTGCGGGAATATGGCATTCCTGCACAGTTTTGCGTGCGGTAATATTCCGGCACGGTAAACTGTTCTAGATTCTTCTACCGTGATATGAGCTTGCGTAAATATGGCATTCTCGCACAGTTTTGCGTGTGGGAATATTCCGGCACGGGAAACTGTTCTAGATTCCTCTACCGAGATGAACTTGTGGGAATATAGCATTCCTGCACAGTTTTGCGTGCGGTAATATTCCGTCACGGCAAACTGTTCTGGATTCCTC
This sequence comes from Melikaiella ostensackeni, assembly GCA_032362435.1. NCBI lineage: Eukaryota > Metazoa > Arthropoda > Insecta > Hymenoptera > Cynipidae > Melikaiella > Melikaiella ostensackeni. The sequence continues at coordinate 9,413,783 of JAUMHM010000071.1, read as the reverse complement.
TACCGCAAGATGAGCGTGCGGAAATATGGCTCTTCCGCACAGTTTTACTTGCGCGAATAATCCATTTCCAATCGAGAATATGATTGAAAGCAAGTTTAAGGATGCATTAATCAAATAATTAAGAATTTGAACGAACATACCCGATGTGCCGGTTCGTAACACCCGAAAGTCCTCTTTGAGCCAGTTCGTAACCCACTGATGAACTGGTTCGTAACCGGCTTTTCAATGCAGGTGAATTCGGAATTATAGGCTAAATGACGCATTCATTCTTTGCTTTTGATCAAAGGTAAAAGTTAATATAGAAATTTGAGGAATATAAATTAAAGTAAAAATCTGACTCAGCGTTTTAACAGTGTCATATTTTAATTTTTATAAGAGTTTTTGCCAGAGGGGTTACAGATGCGTCACTGCTGATATTTTAGTGCACGTTCGTAACCGGCTCAGAAATTATTGTATTTCGACATGGAAAGCTACTTTCTCAAATGATTGCATTCGAAACATGACGAACGTTATCACTGTCCACTGGATTGCCACTTTTTTACTCCCAACACGCCGGGCTGTCAAATTTCATGGAGTCATTTCAGTGCTGGTCTGAAAGTACATTGTGTCACGGTGGAGAGCAGAGCGCGACGTTTCTATTTTTTTTTTAATTGATAAATGCGAAATAATGCCTCTCATCTCATATCAGTTTTGTACATTATCATTTTTATTTGGAAAGAAATTCACATCACCCAACAGTTTCTATTGTATGAATATGAAAAATCAATTTATACGCTTGCTGGGTTACGAACTGGTCGGGGGTTCCTAACTGGGGCTTTTACCTTATTTAATTGAAAAAATATTAGTTTAACAATTTTTTACCTATAATTTCATCAAGTGAAAGTTGTGAAATATTTGGAAAGTTTGAGTATTCAATTTTAGAACATAAGGCATGGAAAGTACTCAATTATTTTTCCAAATCCAATCTCATTATAGCCTTTCAAAAAATTAATCTCTGACAGTGAATGCTTAGGATAAAGTTTAAGTATTATGTATACGTATAAAAATGTTCCGTTTTTTCCAGTTAATTGTTGTTTAATTGAGGATAATATAAAAATATTCATTTCACATTATTTTCTTAGCGATTTGTTGTATTTTTTTCATTATAGTGTTATTAAATGCTAAGTCGTCCTAACTTCATCGAAATTTCCATTAAATTATTAAATGTGTACATTGAGCCATATCTCTTTTGACTCAGTGATCCTTAAACTGACTCTCCAAATTACGCGCAAAAAAATAATTATCTCAATCTGTTTCTTGTCTCTCCTGTAAAATTAGGTTCAATTGAGTTAGGTGGTTTTAGCTTTCCCACAGCTTTAGAATCGAGTAATTCTCGAGAATTATTCAAACTCGATTAACTCGTTTATTTTTTCGGAATCGAGCTTTTCTAATTTTCCAATTTGTATTAGGACGAATTTTAGAAACTTTTGACTTCAGAAATATATTATAAATACTAGCTTTTTGTACCCAATGTGTCTCAAAACAAACATTCGAGAATACTTCCAACAAGATCACGTTTTACGCCTTCTAGAATTCTTGGAATATATTAAAACGTTCTGTAAAATACTCTATGGAAAAGTTTTAATATCTTCACTCTTCTAGAATATTCTGGGATTTTGTCTAATACTCCCGAATGGTCTTGAATTTTTAGGGATATTTTAAAATGTTTTTGAAATTCATACTATATTCCGGAATATTCCGCATTCTTCTACAATTGAAGGGTGGTACTCTAAAAGGACATATCCAACATTTGGACAGTTTCTGAGGAGAGACAAAAAATGTTCCCAAAAATCGAATTTTCAATTTAGGAAAAAAATAAAAACATTCTCTCAAGATACGTCAGTGCTAAATTGAAGCACGAAAAGTAGGATTGAAAAATGTCGTTGGGTTCTAAGAAAATTGAGAAGTTTTTTTTAGCTGAAGCGTAGGTTTTTGCAACATTATTTTTGATGGCGATTGAAAATACAATTTTCAGTTTCGGAAAAAATAGTTGGACTTCTAGGTATTGAGTTGCTGAATCGATACAAACAAAGTTATATTGGAAAACGTCATTAAGGTCCGAGAAAATTGAGGGGGAATCTTTTTTCTCGTTCGAGACACACGTTTTTCAACTTTGGACAATGATTAAAATTCAATTTTCATTTCAGAAAAAAACCTTGCACCCTAGATGCTGCAATTCTAAATTGAGGCATGAAAAGTTTCATTGAAAGAAGTCATCTGGTTTAGAGAAAATGTAAGGGAAATTTCTTTCGGTCGAGGCCTATGTTTTATCAATTTTGAAATATTCCAAGACGTTCTGGAGTTTTCCTGAATTATTCTAGAATTTGCTGCAATTAACTGGATCTTGAATATTCTTCTATTTGTAAAAAAACAATCTTGAGAATTCTGGAATGCCCTTGATTTTCGTCGAATATTCTCTATGGTGCTAGAATATTCTACAATTTTTCGGGCTTTTCGAGAATATTCTGAAAGGAGTTTGAATGCTCTAAATTATCATAAAATTCTGAAATATTCCGGAATGTTATGATATTTTCTACAGTGATTTGCGATTTTTTTTAACATTCTTCTGTTTCGGAAATTCTCTGTGAATTTTGAAATGCGATTGGCTTTTTCATAACATTCTGTAATTGTTTCGAATCTCCGAGAAAGTTTTTGCAAATTTTTTGTATGTTCCGGAATTCTAGATTTCTCTGCATTTCTGAAACATCATAGAATTTTTAAATTAATCTGAAATTTTAATTTTTTCAAATTTTTTTGTGTCTTCTAGAATTTTCCGCAATGATTATTGTACAATTCTGAAATATTGTGGAATGTGCTGGACCTTTCTTAAATATTCCACAATATTCTTGTTTTTTTTAGAATATTCTGAACTGTTTATGAATGTTTGTGAATCTTCAAGATTATTATGAAATTCTGAAATGATTATGGGTCCGTTTTTAAGCATATTTCAATAGATATATATGTATTGTTAATGTATAAAAAATTTTAAAATATTAAAAAAATATAGCGCCTCAACCCTTGCCCAACGTATCACTTTGTTTATAACTTTTTTTCATGTAGACACTCCGCAGTCTGCACGCGTACTTCGAAATTTATCAGAATTATCTTTCTTTTCAATAAATGCATATTTGGGTGTGATATTTTTACTATTTGACACAAAAAAAAATTATTACAACAAAGTAATTGTTTGAATTTTGTAAACTAAGACATGAGAGCAACTAGCGTGGCCCCCTGCGTGGGCCCTCATGGGTTTCTCCCTAAGGATTGTCGACATGGGCCCCCGAATACAATTTTCTCAAATATTCTAGATTATTCTGCAATTCTGGAATGTTCTAGAAGAGGGGAGGATGTATAGAAAGGATGATGAGCAAATGGTAGGCATGGAGAGGTAAAGAGATACATGAGAGAGGGATGGAGGAGAAGGTGGCGCTACTGAGTAGAAAAATCACGTAAGAGAATCAGGCAACAATAGAGATCTTTTGTCAGATTGTCTCAATCCGATTCTGTCATAAATTTTCTGCCAGAGTGCACTGGGATTATAACAAGAGTCACTTTTTCACATGAAAGCGGGCGGAACGAATATTAATCACACCCGCGAGTGGTGATTCTCATTTAGCTGTTCAGCGGCGATAAAATTAGCGGAAGTTGAAAGCCATATAGCTTCCCAATTATATCTCTTTCAATTACCACCGCGATGAGAGATAGAGGGTGTTGGTAAAATACAACGGGAGAGTCGGAGCGCGTACCAAGAATAATTAATTGGTCCATCTAGTATTCCGTCAGGACCTAAGAAGTTCGTCACGCCTCCAACTTTTTTCCTTTTTTCTACCCTTTCTCGTCTCTGTTTCTCAGTGGGATAAAAACTTTCTCCATCTTTCCACATTTCTTCATCGCTATCACGGCCAGATGTAATTGAGCCTAATTTGGTACGACGCTTCCGGAGAGGAATGGGGATGGGGGTCGTGAAGTTGAAGTCATGAAAATGGAAAGAGAAGTTTGAGAGTCAAAGAAGGCCAGAAAAGATGAAAAATAAGAAAAAGAAAAAGATACTCATAGGTTGTGGCTGGGTAAAACTTAAACATGAGAAGAGGAGAGTAGATGTATAGGGGGTTTTCTAGATACAAATCACAAGACGGACTCTGGATACAAATTTTGTGCACTTTTTACAAGACGGAGTCTGGATCAGCATTACAAGATGGACTCTGGACCAGACCATCTGAGCCTTTCATTTCTTATATAGAAATAATAGTTTACCTATTATGCATGAAAGTCTTAAATAAATTGAAAAAGAAGGATGATGTTCCCTACCGTTACATTGAACTTTTTCGCCCAAATATGGAATAGGATATGATATCTGATGTCACAATATCAAGCTATCAATATCTGCTATCCCCGGAATTGAAGTTTCTCGCCCCAAAATAATATAATTTATACATATTAAATGCTTATCGCAATGATGTCATATTACGTTGTCAAAATCTGCTACCGTCTCAATGACTCATGGCTCCCTTTGATGCGCGCCGACATCATGCGCTAGAGGCGTCTTATTTCATATAATGTTGAACAATTCCTGGTAAACAAAATTGTTATAAACTATTATTTCTATATAAGAAATGAAAAGTTCAGAGGGTCTGGTCCAGAGTCCATCTTGTAATGCAGATCCAGACTCCGTCTTGTAAAAAGTGCACAAAATTTGTATCCAGAGTCCGTATTGTGATTTGTAGCTAGAAACCCACCTATACATCTACTAAGGAGGTATTAATGTAGTGTCTGTGGAGAAGTTCAGTATTGATTAAAAGTTCTAATATGCTACCTGAACGTGGGGTTGATTATGATTCGAGATACCCTAACGAGCTGACGAAACCTGGAAGTTCTCCTCGATATCTACGATTTCCTTCGAACAATGGGACAGAAAGAAAGAGAGAAAAAGATAGTCGTGAAATTAAAACTTGCAAGTAATATTAATGAAAATTTTTTCAGAAAATGTTTTTAAAATGATATTTTAAAAATATCTCTGTCGCCGCTGTCCCGATTAGAGGCCTCCTCTAACTGACCACCTATCCTCCCTAGTTGACCGCTTAACCTCTCAAAGGGCCTAACCAAATCTCCTCCAACTGATTTCAAAACCTCTCTGACTGTCCGTCGAACCTCCCTAACTGATAGCACAATCCTTCCTTACTTCCCACAAAACCCCCCTCCTAATTGCCTCTAGCCCCGTCTTACTGCCTTATTTTTTTCAACGTTCGTAATTGCCTATAACATCTTTTTTACTCTAACCTCCCTTTCTGGCCGCTAGACTCATTTCCGCGTGTGCAATGTTGGTAGGAAATAAAAGGAAATAAAAGAAGGATCGCGATATGGAATTGAGATATGTCCATTGGAAAGGCGTAAATCATCGAAGTGTCAGAGTAGTCAGAGATGGCCGAGTGCCAGTTTTCACGAAGGCTTGCGACACGTCCGAACGGGTTTGATTCTCGTTTATCCTTGGCACAGCCACCAGCTGCTGCATGCTCGTATAACTGACCCACAGTTTACATTACAGGTTACAATTCGCATGGAATCGAGCCGAGCAGATGGCAGACCGACTAAAGAATGTCTCATGAGAATTTTGGGGCTTCGCAGTCAGTGAATCCCTAGTAGAGATACTACTGGCTTTCTAAAAGAGATTTATCACATGAGAAGTTTTTTTTTGATTGCAAGAATTTTTAAAAGTTTGTACCTTGATTTCAACTCGTGTCATCATCCAGGAATGTTGTAGAAACAATCTGAAATTTATAGGACGCAATCTTTAGAATCGTATCTTTAGTTTAAGGCAATGAAACTTGCAAAATCTTCAAGGGTTGCCGAAATATGACTAAAAATGTCCAAGCGTGTGTGCATCGAGTTTCAGTTGGCGATCACCGCTGCAGACCGGGAGAGCACAAATCGCCCGGAATTTCTCGGATTTTGTATATCTAAACTTCAACTTGTGCTATGACTCCGGGAAGTTGTGGAAGGAATCTGAAATTTACAGAACGCAATCTTTGAAACCGTATCTTTAGTTTAAGGCAATGAAACTTGAAATATATTTACGGGTTCCCGAGATATCACTAAAAATGTCTAATCGTGTCTTTGTCGAGTTTCAGTCGGCGATCACCGTTGTAGACCGAGAGAGCAGTGATTGCCAAGAACTTCTCGGATTTCGTACCTCAACTGCAACTTGTGCTATGACTTCGGAAAGTTGTGGAAGAAATCTGAAATTTACAGGACACAATCCTTAAAATCTTATCTTTTATTTAATCCAATAAAACTTAAAAAATCTTAACGGGTTCCCGAGATATGCCTAACAATGTTCCAAGCGTGTGTGCGTCGAGTTTCAGTTGGCGATCACCGCTGCAGACCGAGAGAGCAGTGCTCGCCGGGAATTTCTCTAATTTTGTACCTCAACTTTAACTTGTGCTATGACTTCAGGAAGTTGAGTGAGAAATCTAAAATTTACAGGTCGCAATCTTTGAAATCGTATCTTCAATTTGAGCAAGTAAAACTTAAAATATATTCACGGGTTCCCGAGATATGACTAAAAATGTCCAAGCATGCCTGCATCGAGTTTCAATTGGTTTAAGCAGTGAGGCCGGCCCACAGAGCAGCAGTGATCGCCGACAAACTCGAAGCAGACACGCTTGGACATTTTTAGTCATAACTTGATAACCCGTGAATATTTTTCAAGTTTTATTGGCTTAAATCAAAGATAGGATATCAAAGATAATGTGCTGTAAATTTCAAACTTTTCCTACAACTTTTCTAAGGCATAGCACGAGTTAAAGTTGAGTTACAAAATCCAACTAAAACTAGACGCAGACACGCTTGGGCATTTTCAGGCATAACTTTGGAACCCGCGAAGATTCTTCAAGTATTACTAGCTCTTCAATTTCCGAAAAAACAGTTTGATTTCTAGGTATTGAGTTGCTGAATCGATACAAACAAAGTTATATCGGAAAACGTCATTAAGATCCGAGAAAATTGAGGGGGAATCTTTCATCTTGTTTGAGGCACACGTTTTTCAACTTTGGACATTGATTAAAATCCAATTTTCATTGAAAAAAAAACTGGTTCCCTACATGCTGCAGTGCTATATTGAGGCGTGAAAAGTTTCATTGAAAGAATTCATCCAGTTTAATGAAAATTTAGGGAAAATTTTTTTTCTATCGAGGTGCCTTTTTCGTCAATTGTGAAATATTCTGAGACGTTCTGGACTTTTGTGAAATATTCTGGAATATTCTGGAACTTTCTGCAATTAACTGGATCTCAAATATCCTTTCATTTGTAAAAAATAGTCTTGAGGATTCTGGAATGTCCTTGATTTTTCTCGAATATTCTCTTATGTTCTAGAATATACTCCAATTATTCGGGCTTTTCTAGAGTATTTTGAAATGTGTTTGAATGCTCTAAATTATCATGAAATTCTGAAATATTTCAGAATGCTATAGTATTTTCTACAGTGATTTGCGATTTTCTTTAATATTCTTCTGTTTCGAAAATTCTCTGTGAATTTTGGAATGCTCTTGGCTTTTTGGTAACATTATATAATTATCTCGAATGTTCTAGAACGTTTTGGAGAATTTTTGTATGTTCCGAAATTCTTCACTTTCCTGCATTTTTGATACATCATGGTATGTTCTAAAATATTCTAGAAGTTAAATATTTTAAAATGTGTTTACATTTTCTAGAATATTCTGCAATGATTATTGTGCAATTCTGAAATATTGTGGAATGCGCTGAACCTTTATTAAATATTCCGCAATATTCTGGCTTTTCGTAGAGTATTCTAAGCCAATATAACTTGAAAAATTTTAACGGGTTCTCGAGATATGACTAAAAATGTCCAAACATGTCTGCCTCGAGTTTCAGTCGGTTTAAGCAGCGAGGCCGGCCCACAGCGTAGCAGTGATCGTCAACTGAAAGTTGATGCAGACATGCGTGAACATTTTTTGTCATAACTTGGGAAACCGTACAGATTTTTCAAGATCTATTGACTTAAAATAAAAATAGGATTTCAAAGATTATGTCCTGTAAATTTCAGATTTTTTCTAGAATTTTCATAAGGCATAGCATGAGTTGAAGTTGAGTTACAAAATCCGACTAAAATTAGACGCAGACACGCATGGACATTTTTAGTCATAACTTTGGAACCCGTGAAGATTTTTCGAGTTTTATTGGCCTAAAATAAAGACAGAATTTCAAAGATTATGTCCTGTAAATGTCAGACTTTTTCTAAATTTTTCCTAAGACATAGCATGAGTTGAAGTTGAGTTACAAAATCCGACTGAAACTTGACGCAGGCATGCTTGGACATTTTTTGTCATAACTTGGGAACCCGTCACGATTTTTTAAGTTTTTTTGACTTGAGTGAAAGGTAAGATTTCAAAATTGCTTGCTGTTTATTTCAGATTTTTGCTACAACTTTCCTAGGTCATGACACAAGCTGAAGTCGAGGTACGAAATTCGAGAAGTTGATGTTTTTGAATGCTAACTAAAAATTAACTTAACATACAATTGAAGTATACAAACTCAACTAGACATAATGGCCATATTGTTAGTTAAAGAACAAGGCTTAGTAGTCCTAGTTGTAATCTGAGTACTGATTCTTTCAGTACTATGACTACAAAGGTGCTCCAAAAAGATTGAGAAATCCAATATGTACTTGGAAATTCTTGTCCTTTTTTGAGAAAAAGAAAATCCCTAAAACTTATGTGTAGAAATAGTCCTATATGACTACTTCTACCTACCATTACTTTTTTTTATCTTCCTATCACATTAGGTTAACAGTGTCTTATATTCTATGATAGAAAATTGCATCGCAAATAAATTTCCCATTCACGAATTCACACTAGTGGAACTATAACTTTTCGATTTACACTAATGACCACCGCAGCGATTTCTGGTCGTTGTACTGAAACCGTCGGGCAATTACGTGGGAAATAGTCGCAGAAATGCGGTGATCTCGCACTTCGCCATATAATGAACCCAACCTGTAGAAGTGGTTTTACAGTGGTTTGCTAATTCTCTTCGTCGATTTAGATATGCAGGGTGTTCGAGTACAACTGTTAATAATTCTGTGGGCGTTTTCTACTGCTGTTCAATTGAATGCTCTCCTTCAATTAAATGATTTTTAATCATATATTTTTACTCTATTTTGATCGAAAAGTTTCACTCAGTAGTTTCTTATAAACCCAATTAGTATGATGAGTTGAAATCAGAGGCAGATTTGTCCCTGAAGCCGCCGTGGGCCGATACTCGAGGTGCCGCCCTTCTTTTAAGTGTTACGAGCAAAAAAGAGCTCATTACTTTTGAGATGGTGAAAGTTCGAATAAAGTATTTGATTTTTCGAGATTAATTTTTTTAAACTGAATATTAATAGTACAGAAGAGTACAGAATGTACAAACTATTTCTGTCTTTAAATGTAATTTATTCTATAGAATATTCTAAATATGCAATTGATATGCTCCTTGATTTTCGGGTGGTTTTGTTGGTAGCGATAAGGAGATAATCTGGGTATCCAGAGGAACTATCTCGTAGGATAGAAGGAGGAGAAGCGATGAGGGAAATGAATCTGGGAATTCTAACAGGGAGAGAGACGGAGTGTCACTAGGGATGCTGGGGAATTATGGGTTAGAGAGAGAGGGTTTCTGGGGCCCCGCATTTGGCACCAATTGATATGTTCCTCACTTTTACTTGGGGGAAAGTTTTGGGTGGTGGATGAGCTAGCTTGAGTTTCGGATCCAGCCGAGTGCAGCTGGTATGCCAATCGCCTCAGCGGAACGAGTAACTGGTATGCCAGTAGTCTCGTTAAATGGAGGAAGAAGGAAATGAAAGTGAAGACACGAGGGTTATGTAGGTATAGTCATTATTTTATTTTAGCAGATTCGATGTACAGCAGGTTCGCAAGCAGAACGGATGACCCACCCTGAGTGCGAGAGAGACAGTAGCGTAAAGCGTAATGGCATGCAGGCAGATCGAGATGGTCACTGATCAGAGTGGATGACCAACCCTGGGAGTGAGAGAGGTAGTGAAGTAGACGTAAGGGCGCGCAGGCCGAACGAGGTGGTCACTGGCCAGAGCGGATGACCAATCCTGGAAGTGACAGAGGTAGTGAAGCGTTTGGTAATCTTAGTGGTTCCTAACCCGAGCGGATAACCAAGCTGGGGAGGTAGTATGAGCTAACAGCGATTGACTGACCGTTAGTTTTTTGGATCAGAGCGGATTGCCAACCCTGATCCTTCTGGCCTTTTTCGTTGCAAGCGCGCCTTTTTATCTTCGTTGCCCCTAGCGAGGATCGCGAGAAGCTGACCGGAGTGGGAAGGAGCGAGTAGAGGGAGATGCGCGCGTTCGAGCTTCGTGGGCGCTGCGCTCGCGGCTGTCATCCTCACTCGGTTCTGCCACTTCGCTGACGTGAGGAAAAACGTATCTCCCTTATCCTGACGTGGTCATACTTACGTACGTAGGTATGTCTACACCAGGGCAAAGAAAGTTCCTTCCTTTCCCGCGATAGGGGTGTTTTGGCTAGTTTCTCTTTCTCTCTCTCTTTCTCTTAATATTTAAAGGTCTAATATCTAAAATGGTTGCCTACCTAATGAAGAAACGTCGTCCGCGAGAAGGTTTTTATATTTCATATTTAAAGACTCGCTCTATGCGAGTCGCTTATAACACAATGATCGAATTTATTTCAAATCATGTAGGTTTTACACTTCTAGTCGCAGAATATCTTAGCAACGGAGTATGTTGTTTTCTATAGTAAATCAGGTGACTCATATTTTTATCGAAATTTCCACGAAGTTACGAGTATTTGAATTTTCACGTCTATTCAAAAACACACATTTTTTCTTCAAACTTCCGTAGTTTTTGATCTAATTCAGAAATTTCAATTTTATTTTTGGAATCTGATGAGACTTACGGTCATTTTTTTAAATCCTTCAGGAAATTTGAAAAAAGTTTCAAATAACCAAGATGGTCACGATTTGTTTGAAAATCTAAAAAAGTCGATTTTAACAGGAAACCCAAACTTATATTTTTTCCAACTGTTTATTGAATTTGGTCTTCATAAGGAACACATCCTGTAACTTTTATATGAGCTAAACTTCTTTTGTGGCCAGAAGAATTTTTTCTTTCATAAAAATCGAGTTTCTGATCCTTTTCTCATACAACAAAAGGTACAAAAAAAATGTTGCGATAAAAGTTTGCACATTTAGAGAAGTTCTACAAAAATATATCTTGGTCTTTTGTGATATTTTGCACCGTTTACGAGAAAAATTCGAAAATTATATTTTCAGGAAAAACAATTCTCCCGGCCTTAAGAATGGTTTACCCCACATAAAACTGATAGGATGCCTTCCTCATACAAGCAGAAGCAGGGAAAACCCCACCTTTTTTATTTTTTCCAATATTTTTTATACATTTTTGCTAATATAAGAAAGGCGACTAATTTACTCTAAAAAACAACATATTTTGTCGCTGAGAGATTCTGTGACTGCCTAATGTGAGGTGGATTCGATCCAATATATTTTGAAATTTCTCAAAGTATAGAGTTTAAAAAAAAATCAGACGCCTTACCGCCCCTAAAAATTTGCCGCCCTGGGCCTCAGCCTCTTCGACCCCTGGTGCAAATACACCATTAGTTAAAATAACTCAATAAAAGTGTAATTGAGAGTGAATTATAAAAGGTGTATTTTTAATTGATATTCACAATAGCTGTAAATGCTGCCTTAATTTTCTGTTAATCGAAATAAAGTTAAATATGCCCTAAAATTTACGTTTTCTCCAATGCTGTTTGAAATACAATTTTTGTCAAAATTTAAAAAATGACGTTATGTTTGAAAGGAAAGCAAGGGAACATTTGGTGAATGTTTTTACTTCGTCCATAAACTTGCAGGTTTTTTGAAATGGTGAAAACGTGTCTTTCCCGGAAACATGAAAATACGACTCTTTTTTTTGAATGAAAAAGTAATGAGTATGAATATTTCACTACCAAGAGATACCCTAACACGTAACACGTGAACATAAGTCCATTTTTTTATTAGATGCATTAAATCATAATTGAATAATACAAAATATTATTGAACATAAAATAAATTACAAAACATATATATGCACAGATTGACATATGTTAAAATAAACATTTGTTTGTTGTATCAATTTTGTTCCAATTAAATAAAGTGTATATTCAAACAATGCATTGTCTCTGTGTGAAGATTTATCGTATTAGATAATAAAAGATAAGTTAACTATTTAATTTATGACGCTGATGAGAGGAACTTTGACTGTGACAACAAAACAGTTTGGTTGGTATAGAATGTGCTTTTGTTGAGCAGAAAGAAAAATTTGCATAAATACCAACAAAGCCAAAACGAAATCAAAATTTACAAAACGTTTTGTTCACCTTCATTCAGTTTAGGTTGAATCAACAAAATAGTTTTATCCCTGCAAGTGACCCATTCAAATTATGCTCGAAATTCTCGCCGTTTTTCTGGAGAAAAAATTACATTTTTGATGAAAAAGTCTATTTAGCGTCGTGTAAAGATTTAGTGGAATCTTCCTGATTACATTGTGGTTTGACAAAATGGTCATTAACCACAGAGATAAAAGGATTCTCCCAGCCACTGTGGATGAAAAGGGAGAGGCAAGGTGGTTAGAGCAAAAGTGCATCGAAACAGGCATAATAGCAGGATCCTGTATAATGCAGACCGATCACTGGTGTTTGGTGGTCAGTGAGGATAAAGACCACCATTACACACCTCCATATACTATGAAACCACCAAAGAGAGCAGCTAATTTCATTAGTCTTTGATGTTTGCTCGACGCCGTGAATGCTTTATGGAGCTCATGCACCCCCTCTTCTCTTTCATTAATTTAACACCCTCTACCGCGATTTTAATTCGCTTTCGTTCGAAAATTATAGGATAAAGTGTTTCTCGATTAGAGGAATTTATACTGACCAAATTCCTCCATTTTCATCCTCATGCCACGGATGGCCCGATGAAGATATATCGACGCGAAAATTCACTGGGGCTTTACGGGATGAAAGTGCATCAAAATCCATTAGATACGTATTTTTTCTTTCGATCCGATGGGCCTTAGTTTCCGAGATATCGAAGTTTGAATATTTACAATTGGGCCCGCGACACGCCACTGCTCAGCCCGGAGCCCGGACTTGAGCCGAGCGCTCAAGGTCAAATATTCAAACCTCGATATCCTGGATACTAAGTCCTATAGGATCAAAAGAAAAAATACGTATTTAGTGGATTTTAATGTACTTTCTCCCTGTTAAGCTTCAGTCGAATCCTCCTCCCGCATCTCGCGACCTCTCGTTGTTAGATTTTAAATTTCATTTTTGACATCCAGTTCACGTGGAAGTTCACGTGAATTTTGTGAGAAAATGGTTGAATTCACGTAGATTTTCACGTATATTTCCACGTTGATATTTTCACCTAGGGTGTTACTCGATTTTTCAGTGAAGTAAATACGAAAGGGATAGTAAACTTGCTAATGAGAACTTGCAGAGGTTCATACAACAAGATTGTGCAGAAATGAAAAAAATTGTAAAATGCTAAAGGGAGAATGAGAGAAAATGTTGGCTCGTTTGATTTACTGATCATCGCGTTCTCTCGTGTAAACGGTAAAAGAGGAATCGTTATTCCGCTCAATTGGTTTCGCGTGACTTGATTCCACGTTCGAGGTGTTTTCCTTTTTTTACAGAGAGAAGGGAAAAATATTAGCGTTTGATGATAAAGCAAAAAAAAATAGGAATAATTATTTGTTTCAAATTGTGTACTTTATAGAAAAATTATTCATTCTAAGAGCATTCTTTTTCTTGGAGAAAATTTGTTGCACACGGTCTTCATTTTCAATATTTACGCTACTAACAGAATTTACCTTTTTTTTTGTTACAGGTGAGTCCAAGTTTTGACCATATTTTAACATAAAGTCTTCGTAAGTATAAAATGAATTCCATTTTAGGTACGTCAAAAATCTGTTTACACTGAAACCTCGATTTAGAGGCTATCTCGGGTATGGCCTGCGATGGCTGTGAAGTCCTTTTAAGAATTTCTTTATGATAAACAGTCAGGGCCGTATGAACCATTCCCAGTAGGAATACATAACACTAATTTCAATGAAGTAGTTGAATTTTTAACCAAAAACAATGAATTCTCAACGAAAAATGTAATAGTTGATATTTCAACCAAAAAAGAT
>JAUMHM010000071.1:9374039-9399069 GCA_032362435.1 Melikaiella ostensackeni | reverse complement strand
CTCTCGCTCTCTCTCTCGCTCTCGCTCTCTCTCTCGCTCTCGCTCTCGCTCTCTCTCTCGCTCTCTCTCTCGCTCTCGAACTCATAGGTTATGTATATACTTTCTGCTGTATCATCCAGTGATGGGAGAACGCAGATATCTCAGGCATGCGCAGTAATGACCCCATGTGTCAACTCAAAAATATACAGAAATCGCTACTGCGCATGACAGAGATATCCGCGATCTCCCATCACTGGTATCTGGACAGGCTACGTAGTTTATGGACGACCCCTAGGTGTATTATACTTGTATGTGTACGAATGAATGTATACATTTATAATAAATTTTGAATCTGGCTTTCGAAAAATAATGTGTAACGTTATTGAAATTTATTTTCTCGAACAATTTTAGAGATTTAATGATTTCATATTCACAAGGTCTATGAATGTTTCCTTTATTAGTGAAAATATCAACCGATTTTCATTAATTAAAAAATTTTTTTTTAAAATTATAACACGAAATTCATTCAGTTAATTAAAATTTAATTGAACCATGTCTTTATGATTCTAGTTATCGTAACAGGTCTTAATCTCATAACAATGAAATAGTCCGGGGGCTGGGTATGTTCCCGTACGCATTCAATAGGCAAAAGATAAAAACCAGTTAATCTTATGTATTTTGACCTGCTGAATCCAATGGTACCGTTTAATTTTACGAGAAGTGGATGGGTTTTGTTTAAAACGCAATTGTTAAATTAATATGAAAAAATGGTTCCTCTACCTATTCATTGAACGCAACAGTGGATTAACCAGTCGGAAGCCTAGTTATCGCAATTTACAAGTAGCGCCTTTTGTGCGCGCGACCGTGCGTTTGGCGCTTATGGCTAGCGAGGTGCTCGCGGCCTTACTGAAGTAAGTATGAAGTTTGTCCCGACTCTTTGCAGTCAATCAATCAGTTCATACTAAATAATTATTTTATTATATATAAACACTGCTTCATTATCAACTAAATATCATACACTGTTTATACATATCAGAATATATAGAATATGAATATTTTTCTGCTCAGTTTTGTTCATCAGACTCATTAAATTTATTTTTAAATGTATCGTTTTTTTGACACAAACAAAATGAACAACACTTTATTTTGGCTTCTAAACAACAACATGATGTTGTTCGAGTGCAAGCTGTACACCGACAATTTGGAACAAATTCGCTCAAAGGCGGTAATAATATGTAAACTTTCTTTGGCACCAACAAATTGTCCTGCATATCATATCCATATAACAAAGGATCTAATTTGTCAGCATTTTTGTTCAAACAATTAACTTGCTGATACGTTACGTAAAATGCTCGATTTATATGCAAAGCCTTGGAAGCAGACGTTGGTGGCAATTTTTCTAGATCAAAAGTTCTTGTACTCCAGTGATAGTTTTGGTAACAAAACTCATTAAAACTCTTCAATTCAGTGTTTCTCTGATATACTTTTACTAAGTACTCTTCGGCCATCCCTTGACAATTGTTTAGATAATAAATTGACGAGCCTGCAATTATTATTGAATACATTTTTATAAAATATCAAAAGAATAGCTATATATTTTTATTATTGTCTTACCTCGTCCAAAATTAAGAAGGTGTTTTTCTGGTTCGGCTTTAATTGCACAAAAGGCGCTACTTGTAAATTGCGATAGCTAGGCTTCCGACTGGTTAATCCAGTGTTGCGCACAATGAATAGGTAGAGGAACTATCAAAGAAGAAATTGCTTCTTTAATTTTTAAAAAATATTCAATAGGTCAAGAATAATCGATACTCAAAATTTTCAAAAAACGTCAAATTTTGAACTTTGAAAATTTATAACTTTGTAAATATGCATTTAACAAAAAAAATTACAAGAGAACTTTCATGCTTAGAATTGTTCATATTTTCTAAAAAAAAATTGACCCGTTGAGAAAAACCATTTTTCACATTTGTTTAAACAATTGCGTTTTAAACAAAACCCATCCACTTCTCGTAAAATTAACCAGTACCATTGGATTCAGCAGGTCAAAATACATAAGGTTAACTGGTTTTTATCTTTTGCCTCTTGAATGCATAAGGGAACATACCAAGCCCCCGGACTAATTCATAAAATCAGAAACTATAAGAATATATTATCTCCTTCTGTCTGACAATAAGTAGACACGATTATATGTGGTTGAAACTTTCAAATTCGGTTTAAAAAGCCGACTTGGAGACTTTATGCTCATTTTTTTCATTTAGTCGAGAATTATTGCAACTAAAACTGTTACCATCCAATTTAGCAGGTCAAAAAATACTGGATAGCATAGATTTACAGTCCATTTTTGAAAGATAATTGCGAAGAAACACTTGGAAAGTGCAAAAAACTTACTGTCTACAGAATTATGAGTTTACACGTTCACCTTCAATTCCTACGTTTTCCCTGGGTATCAGATTCTAATAATCGTTATTTTTGGATTCAGCGGATTAAAATCTATTCGAAATCATGCCTTTTTTCAGACTATAGACTACAGAATACAAACTGTTTAACTCACAAGGTGCGTTCTCGTTAACTGTTGAAGCAGCTGCTTAGGGAATTTAAATTAATTTATATAATTGCTGCTTTCTAATCTATTCGAGTATTCATTCTGTTTAATCAGGGTGTCTAGCGTCCTGGAAATCCTTGAAAACCTGAAAAAGTCCTTGATTTCTTTTTTACCTGGAAAAACCTGGAAATGTCAGGGAATTTTTTCTAAATCGGATTTTCTTTTAAGTCAGGGTATTTTGTCGAGCGGGCTAAAAAATTTAAAAAAATTGTACCATAAAAATAAATAATAATTTTTTGTTTGTAGAAGTAACTTTTATAGTACTGGGTTTATACTGATTTAACTCAAACTTTTTTGTATCATTTTCAACCAAACAGCTGTATTTTTAATAAAAAAGGTTGAAATTTCTACTAAAGAAATAAATTTTCCAACCAAACAGACGAATTTTCAACTTAAACAGTGAATATTTTAACCAAACAACAATAATTTTTAACAAATTAATTCCAATTTAAACCAAGCAGTTAAATTTTGATCACAACTTTCTGCCAAAAAAGATGAATTTTTAACAAAGTACATAAATTTTTAACCAAATAGTTGGATTTTCAACTAAGAAACGTAATAAATTTTTAACCAAAAATGGAATAGTTAATTTTTCAGTTTAAAAATTAATTCTCAACAAAAAATCGAATTTCCAACAAAATAGTTCAATTTTCAACCAAAAATATGAATTTTCAACTTGAATGATGAATCTTCAACCCAAAAAAATGAATTTTTAACAAAATAGTTCCACTTTCAACCATGTATTTGAATTTTTAACCAAAAACAATGAATTCTCAACGAAAAATGTAATAGTTGATATTTCAACCAAAAAAGATTCAAATTTTAAATCAAAAACAGTTCAATTTCACCAAAGAGGACGAATTTTCAACAAAATTTTTAATTTTCAACCAAATTGTTGATTTTCAAGCCGAGGAGACGAATTTTCTTCAAATCAGTTGAATTTTCAATTCGAAAATATGAATTTCAACAAACAAGTTAGTTTTCCATCAAAACAGATTGATTTTTCTACCATAAAGTGCATTTTCACCAGAAAAGATGAAGTTTTTATCAAAAGAGATAAATTTTTAAACCAAAAAGACGTATTTTCAACAAGGGTTGAATTTTCAACCAAGAAAGGTTTTTCAGTTGAGAAAGAAGAAATATTTCAACCAAACTGTTGGATTTTCAAGCAAAACAGACGTTTTCTACAAAACAGACGTTTTCTACAAAACAGACGAGTTTTCCACAAAACAGTTGAATTTTGAACCCTAGAATATGAATCTTCAAACAGAGAGTTAATTTTCAACCATGTAGTTTAATTTTCCAAGCAAAAAATGTTAATTTTCAACGAAAAATGTAATAGTTGATATTTCAACCAAAAAAAATTCAATTTTTGAATCAAAAACACTTGAATTTAACAAAAATAGTCGAATTTTCAACAAAATAGTTGAATCATTAACTAAAACAGATTAATTTTTAACCAAACAGTTACAATTTTAACCAAAAAGTTTAATTTTCTACCAAAAAAGACGAATTTTCAACAAAATACATAAATTTTCAGCCAAGTAGTTGAATTTTCAGACAAGAGGATTAATTTTCTACCAAAAGAGACGAATTTTCAACCGAATGGTTGAACTTTTAACTAAAAAAGATGAAATTTCTGCCAAAATAGATGAATTTTTAAACCAAAAAAGAAAAACGAATTTTCAACCAAGAAAGATTTTTCAGTCAAGAAAGAAGAAATATTTCAAGCAATTTCTCAGTTTTTCAATAAACAAACAAAGACATTGAGCCATAGACTTCGTTTCCGTTCCGTTCAGGTTCAGTTCTCAGTCGACTCTATAAAAACACGAATTTTGTACAAAACAGTTGAATTTTAAACCCACAAATATGAATCTTCAACAAAAAAGTTCATTTTCAACCAAGTAGTAGGGTGTAGGGTCGATTGCTTCAAAGAGTGCAGTACTTAATACTTGAATGGCTCCTTATCAATAGAAATTATACCTGGAAAAATCTAGAAATACCGGGAAAAAATCTGGAATTGTCAGGAAATTTTTTTCCAGGCTTTGTGTGAACACTCTGTGATAATCATGTTTCCTAACATTCCATATGAAAAATTTAAACTTGCCATTGAAAAAAGATGGGATATGATTGTACTTCATACTGAGATTTTGAAAAAAAAATTTCTTGATGCTATTGAATATGTTTTCAATTCTTTTTATTTAAATTCAATGGTACTTTTTATAAACAAATGTTTGAAACTTCGATAGGCTTAGTCTTGTCCCCAATCCTTGCCGAAATTGTGATGGAGGATTTGGAAAATGAAGTTTTTGATCAGATTAATTTTGAGTTGGACTTTTGTGCAAGATATGTTGATGATTTTGTACTTTCTTCCTGCCTTATTTTAGAAAAATCTCAAGTATCTTGAAATCAATGTTAGGAAAACTGGGCTTACATACGATATATAGAGTTCCTTTCAAGAGTAATTTGATTGCAAAATTGGGTAAAGATAAATATGAGAAACTTGATAAACAATGTGTGATTTTCGAATTTGAATGTAGGCAATGTGATGCTGTTTATATAGGGCAAGCAAGGAGGTCCCTTAGAACAAGAAAAAAAGAATATAAAAGTAATTTTCATAGAAGTACAAGATGTTATTCGGTGCTTAAAAAATATATACTCATACATGTGCACGACTTTAATTGGGATGATGTTAAAATTTTGTATCATGAGAGAAATAAAAAAAAGAGTTCGTGGAAATAATATTCATAAATCAGGGTGTCCAGCGTGTGGAAAAAGCGTGAAAAGCGGGAATTGTACGGGAATTTTATTGGTGCGGGAAATGTACGTGAAATATACGGGATTTTATTTTTCAAGCGGGAATTTTTTATGTCACATGCATGGAGCAGGATGGAAATTTTCTGTGTTGTTTGAATCACCGTATTTTTAAAACATTTTTTACAAAAAAGTACAAAATGGCCTGGGATTGTTTAAACGATTCAGAAAAATGAAACATGAGCTTGATTTTAAGAAAGGGAGTTTTTGGCAACAGAAATCGAAACTAAAAAGAAAGAACGGATTGAAAATATGTGGAGCTGATTATCTGGGTTTTATCATGCAAGTGAATAGGGAACATGGAGCGCATATCAGGGAAAGGATTAGGAAAGCGGCGGGGGTGATGAATTAGATATGGGGAATAGGAAAAAGAGTGCTTGAAAAAGATTTGAGTAGGCGAATGATACGTTTGATACGTTGGCATGGCCGGTATTAGGTTATGAAGTAGAGACATGGAGATGCAAGAGTAAGGAGATAGAGCAGTTGCAAGAGAGATATATTAGATGGGACATTAGGGGTAGACTGGAGAACTGCGGGTTATATCGTAAGAGAAGAGGCTCAAGGGGATAAATTAAGAACAAGGGCAGGAAAGAGGGCGTGGAAATTTGAAGACAAACTAAGGGAGCGAGAGGGAGGGGAGTTAGCGAGAAAGTGTTACAAAGAAGTGGAAGAAAGAGGAAAGAGGGCGGTAGAGTTAACGCGGTGGGAAGAAAAAAAGTGATAAATAGATGGAGGAGGAAAGTGGAATCAAGATACAATGTATGGTATAAGATGATAAAAAGAGAAGGATAGTTAAAACATCCGGAAAGAGGATGGAGGGAAGAGAGATGGACAAGGTGGAGACTGGGAGGTGAAGTAAAAGAAGTAATATATTGGGAGAAGGATGAGAAGAGAAAATGCAGAGTATGTGAATGGGTAGAGGAAAGATGGGAGCATGTATGGGATGGCTGTATGAGAGGAAAGAAGGAGAGGAGAGGATGGCAAGGGAATGTTAAGAAAAATTTAGGATTGAAGGGAATGGGAGAAGAATGCATGAAGGAGGTAGAGAAAGCTAGAGGAGTGAAAGAAAAAAATGCTCTTATAAATAAAGAAGACCAAACATCATCAAATTTTATAATTGAAGAATTGACCAATTTCAATCTCAAATTATACAAAGAAGTCGGATTGCATAAGACGTTGAATTTGTGGACTGGATTGTGGTTTTGTCAATGTGTGTCTTTATGCAAAGGCATACTCAGCGCCTCGAGCTTTCAGTGCTTCAAATTTGAAGGATAAACACTGAAAATATCCTTTCGCCTTACCGGAAACGCTTGCAGCGAAATTGTTCGAATGTGAAATTCTAGAGAGCACAAACTCAAGGGATCTTTGATCTACATTCCACAGCTTTCATATAGATAAACCCTGCCTAGAGGTTGTTGTATCAACTATTTCGAAAGGTTTGAAAAGAGTTTTGTTGCAAAGGATGTTTTCGATTGAAATATTTATGCAATATTTGACATTTTCTAGTTTAGTTTCGCTCATAGCCCGTGAATTTGGATGATTATATTATAATTTTCACTCTCCGCGCGCAAACTCTCCAATAATGTTTTTTTGAGTGTAGTTCCAAAAACGTCGGACCTCCGATTTTTTTTAACTACGTATACTTATGTGTTTTGACGCACTGATTACGAATATGATAGTGAACATTGGCGCAAATTTGATTGGCATGGCAAAAGCCATAAAAAATTCATAAAATCATGTTTTTATTTATTTATTTCCATAAATAATGGGAATTTCGAAAAATGTTAAAGTTAAAAATTATAGATCTGATCAAAATGCATATTTTTGGTTCTATTAATTTTCACTGTAAAGATGATAGTTTTCCAGAAAAAGATAGACAAAGTTTAGGAGTTGTAACAAGGTTGGGTACGATAGGGGTTGAGTCTTTCTTCAGCGTTCGTGCTTTCGGATGCGTCTTCTTTATTCTCGACCATTTTTGAAGTCTTTCCAATGTCTCATAGAGGGCGAGAAGACACTACTGTGACTGGTCACCGAAATAATTTAAGTCACACCTCTACCTCTTCCCAATGTACCGCGGGGGGGGGGGGGGGGCGCACCCCTAGGATAGGTCACAGAAATACTTATGAAATATGAAATCTTTGTGATTTTCCATTTTCAACTTCGAATATCTCAAAGACTATCACTCGTAGGCTTCGTGTCCAGCTCTTAGTCTGTCGACTTTAGATTTATGGTTTTGGGCCTTACTGCTCGAGATTTGTGGTTTCGGGTCTTACGAATTGAGACTTGTTATCTTGACTTGAGGCCTTATTTTTTAGGTCTTGATGTTTTGGCCTCATATTTGCGGGCTCACAACTTGGGACTTATAGTTTTGGACCTTACGGCTTGAGTCTTGGGATCTTGGCTTGGGGCCTTATTTTTACATTTAAAGTTTTTTCCTTGTATTTTTCGTCTTTACGACTTAGGACTTTTTCTGGAAAGAGGGAACCCCCTGATGTGCGGCGTGGTCTAAAAAGACGTGATCAAAAAAACGTAAAAAAGCGTGACCTAAACAGGAGATGATCAGACAAGAAGACAAAAATTTTCAATAAATAAATATGAGCTGTAAGAGTGGTTGCAGGAGTTAAGGGGCAAGTGGTATAAGAAGGATTGCAGGAGTTCAGGCGCAGGGATTGAAAGGAGGGTTGCGTGCGTCAAGGGGCAGGGGTTGTAAGGAGGATTGCCGGGATTAAGGGGCATAGTTTATAAGGAGCGTTGCAGTGGTGAGGAGCAGATGTTGTAAGGCGGGTTGCAGGGTTTAAGGGGCATGGTTTTTAAGGAGCATTGCAGGGGTTAAGGGCCATTGGTTGTAAGTAGCATTCCAGGAGTAACGGGCAGGGTTTGTGAGGAAGGTGGCAGGGGTTAAGGAGCAACGTAAATTTTTAAAACGGTAATGAGATCTTTTTATAATATAGATAGATATATCAATAGGCTTCAGGGGGCACGAGGCCCACTGTATGGAAAGGGGATGCTGATGGATAAGAATGTAGAGAGTCAGTAGTGGGGATGGGCGATTCTTGTGAATAATTTTTTTTCTTCAAAACTTCATATTTCGTATCTACAATACCTTGAAGCATAGTTTATCCTATATTTGTATTTCTATCTTCCTCGGGACACTTCTAGAAATTTTCCAAGAACTCCATTTACATTCGTGATTCTTATCACGCTTCGCTTCTTTTGGCAGGAAGTCTGACGGAGGTGATTTCCGTGACAGAGTAGAGCACGCGTCGTCTGCTAGTGTCTCCTGACGCACATAAGCAGATGAAACATGAAAGTCGGTTAAGCTGACACATGAAGAGGATCGCGTAAATGGCCGAGCACTGAAAGATTATTATTGTCGAGTGGTCTCATTTCTTGGGTGGCCTGCAGTCTGCGCACAAACCTGTCTGAAACTTTCGACAAATTACGACTATTATCAAAGATTTACACGTAGCATCGTACCACAACGAAAGTTACTTTCAAGTTTCGATAATTATTACACAGCTAATCGTGACAAATCAGTACTGAAGTACCAACTTCTTTTTGACACTTTTTACAAGTCCGAATAAGGACAAAAGTAATAGCAAGATTCGATTTCATTTATTTTTCTCAACATTTTTACAAGTGCTAATGGGATTTGTCATCAAAAAAGAACTACTGAAATAGGGCTCAAACAAAAAAAAACTTTAAAATACGTCCTGTTTCCATAGGATTTTTTTTAGGGCAAAAGTACTAAAAAAATTCAAATTCATGTCAAAAAAATTAAAAGACAATCTTGCGAAAGAAAATATTTTTGGGGCAAAAGTATCGTCAACTAGGGCTATTTTGAGACATTAAGGGCTATTTTGGGGCATGCTACTTTTTTATCCCTGGAATCGTTGAAATGTTTGAATTTGGTTTGACTTTTTTAGGGCAAAAGTACTACAAAAATTCAAATTCATGTCAAAAAAATTAAAAGACAATCTTGCGAAAGAAAATATTTTTGGGACAAAAGTGTCGTCAACTTGGGCTATTTTGAGACACCAAGGGCTATTTTGGGGCATGCTACTTTTTTATCCTTAGAGTCGGTGAAGTGTTTGAATTTGGCGCCCGGCCTAATTATAGTTTTTAATGTTGCCTATAGAGTGCATACAACGTTAGTCGTGCGTATTTTATCTAGAAGCAGGAAAGAATTCATAAGTGTGCAGTAAATCGTGTCGAAACTGAAGAGTCAGGAAGTCAAAAAAAAGTGTTAAAAATTGAAATGCTAGAACTTCTAGGGGCTATTTTGGGGAAAAAACTGAAACTTGATATCTTATTGCAATTCAATCTTTAATAAAAACAGGGGATTCTAGAAAGAAAATAGAATAAATAGATAATAATCAAAATTAATCTTTTTTAATTACTCCTCTTAAAATTATTCAAAAAGACCTACTAAAAAAGATCCGTGTGGTTTGAACAAAAAAAATTATTTGCGTACTATTATTGCCAAACAAAAAACTTGTATCAAAATAGCCCAAACCACTTTTTTAAATGAAGAGATCACTTTGGTGATCTTTGGATTCTTTTGAATTCCACTGAATTCTTTTAAATTCGTCTTGAATTCTTCGGAATTCTCTTTTAAGCTACTGAATTCAGTGGATCCTTTTTGGATTTTCGATTTTTTAAATTCACTCTGAAGGCTTTTAGATTTACCTTGAATCCTTGTGAATTTTAACACATTTTCAATGTCTCACATTCATCTGATTTCTATAGACTTTTTCTAGATTTTTAAACTTTTGTTCCATTCACTTGATTTATTTCAAGTTCACCCTGAATTCTTTCAGATTCATCTTGGATTCGTATGAATTTCATCAAATGCTCATGAATACCTGTGAATTCCCATTAATTCTTCTAAATTTACTCTAGTTTTACTGAAGTCAATGAAATATTTTGAATTTAAAAAATTTTTTATATCCTGAATTTTTTAAAATTATTCCAAATTCTTTATAATTCTGTTGAATTATTTGAATTAACCTTTAATTTTCTTGAATTCACTAGAATAAATTCACTATAAATAAAATAAAATGATAATTATAGAAAATAATATTGATATTAATTTCGAATTAATATTAATAATAAATTAATAAATATTATTAATTAATTAATATTAATAATATAATAATAATTAGACTTGTCTAACTATACATAAATCTGATCTAGTATAAGTAGATGTGATGTGAGAATAAGTCGCTCTTATGATAATAAATCGCTCTTTATAAATCGAGAATGAATTACACATTGATTTATAATGTGTAGATTGATTGATAATGAATATATTAATTAATATCATAAACAAGAAAAGCATCACTAACCCCATTTCTCATGCTTTTTGGCAACCTAACCTCAAAATACGAATTTCACTCTCGAAAGACGAAAAAGCATAAAATACATGTCCCGCTTCAGCAATAAAATAATACTCACTTACACTTAAAAGCTTCGATATAATTCTGAAGGTTCAAATTTATTAAAACCTCCTTCAATTCAGTGATCGGCTCCATCGGTTCCACGTTGTTTATATCACGTTTTCCCATCAATTTTGTTCAGCTTGCATCAAGCCACGAGTTGCGTTTACGGAATCTGCGCGCGAAGTGCAAGGTGCGTTAGTGTTGCGAACTAACGCAATGAGCGGTAATTTTGAAGACACATTTTAATTTATACGCATAAACTCGAGTTTGCGATTATTTGCGGTTTTAATTTTTAATAAATAGTAAATGTTTTAATGTATATATTAATGAAAAATAACTTTAAGTTCATGGTTGCCTCAAAATATATAAGTTCCCTATATTCTAATACTCGTATAGCCACAGAATACAAACTTTCTAGGTGAAGCGATATAGCTGCCGCTTCTAAACAAATTAGTATTACAAATTCGGCTATATCTCTAAAGCAATATATTTCTAGCAACAACATCTAAACCATTTTTTTCAGTGTGTGTTAACTCTTTTCCCATTTTTCATTTTTCTAAATTTTGTCAATTAACATTTTTTTTCTCTATTCCTATCTACATTTCTTTCTCCACTATTGTTTTTTACATTCAGCTTTTGAGTTAACGAACCAACCATATTAATGTTTCTCTCGCGTTTCACCTGGATGGAATGAAATTACGTCGTGGTACCTCTCGTAAAGTCGTTCGGCCTTCACGCTAGAAAAAGATGCTACGTTCATAAAGTATGGCGTCAGGCCCCTGCATTTGATATGCAAATATAAAGTCACGTACGCGAACGTACCCTTACCGGCATGAGTTTGCACTTGCAGTTAATTATTTTACATTCCTCCTCTACGAATTATGTTGATGAGATTCGAGTAATAAGGATCCTAATGCAGCGTGGAGAGAATCAGGAAGTTCTTCTTCAAAATCATCATGTGAAAAGAGTTATTTTATCCCAAGCTTAATGCAATATTTTTTATCGTAAAAGAATTTTTTGAACTACGATTTTCAAAAAAGAGCTTACTTTCAACAACTTCAATTGGATTTCAAAAAGAAATTCATTCCTGATTCGAAGTTGAACACTTTTTTTTTAAGAATTAAAAAACAAACATTTGAAAGATTCAGAAGCATCCATGTTAAAGCATTTATGTGTAACTGAACAATTTGAGTTCGAAAACAATTGATCTGGGAAACATTTCAATTTTAAAAGATTACAATTCAACAATATTCTGCATTTAAAGCTCGAAAGTAAACGTTTTCCAGTTCGCGGCGTTTGTTACGTTCTCTGTTTTCATTTTTATTTTATTTTTTGTTTAACATACCAAAATATAATAAATTCTCTTTTTAAAATAATAGGCCGAACTTATATCAAATCCAGGAGGCGGTGCATGCTCAAGTTTCAGAATCGGTTGTCAACCAATTATGTTTTTTCTCAAAGGTAATGGGATGACATATATTTTACGGATTCGATGGAAAAAATTGTAACGAAGTTATAAGTATTTAAATTTTCTAAGCGGATGACGCAAAATATGAAAAAATTATGAAAAATTTTCTAATCCGCTATCGAAGAATGGGAACAACATGTTAATCCATAAGGATCCAACATGGGCATCCTTCATGATTGCCCTCGTGGGCCCCCATCAGTTGCCCCGGCGGTAAATTTTTAATTTTTAAAAATACCTTCAATAAAAGTCTCCTCGTCATTTTTAAGCTTATTTTATTCAATATGTATGTACTAGCAATTATGATTCGCGCGCTATGTGCGCGATAAGCAATTAAAACTTTTAAACCTAAAAAATTTCTCAAATAAAATATTGAATACTTAACAAAATGCGGATCGACAATAAATTAGACTTTTTTCGTAATGAGGGCTCTTCTTTCTTTTTTTTTCTCCGTTCCAGGCCGATCAGTTTTTAATTTGGAGTAGTTCAGAAATATTGTCCCGTATGTAAGTTAATTCCTGAAAGGACTTCAAAATTGGACACTATTTCAAAATGAAATTTAAAATTGTACAATTTTAGAACAGTAGCGTTCAAAATTGTGAAGTTTGAAATTGAAAACCATCAAGTCTAAAAAAGTTCAAATTTAATTCCCGTAAAAATGTCTTGATTCTAAAAAGCATTGAAAGCTATTAATTTTAAATTATTTTTATTTGTTTAATCACACTGACATAACAAAAGAATACATTTTAAAATTTGTAAAGTTTTCCACTGAGCATTACAAAATTAAGAAACTTCAAGACAAATATTTTCGAACTTATACTTTTGAAACTAAACTATTTTCGTTTCAAGACTTCAGAAATTAAACCGTTTTAAAATTGCGCGTTGAAAACTATAATTTCAAAATAAAATTATAGAAATTTTAAAGATGATAAAAATTATTACATAATAGGTATCATGTCATGTAGTATTGAGAGACATTCAAAGTGATTAGATAGATTTTTTTTACTAAAAAACGAGATTTCTGTACAAAAAAAAAATCATTCTCCTTTTCACCGTTCAAAATTAAAGAATTTAAAAATTGTGAAACTCCAGAGCTTAATTATTTTATAAACGCTGAAAATTGTATGATTTTTAAATTAGGATCTTGAAACTAAGTCGTTAAATATCAATAATTTTCAAATTATTGAATTTTAGAAAGTAATTAATTCGAAACATCCACAATTTGGAAACTTACAATTTCGAATGTTTCCTTCAATTTTCTCGGCGAATCACTTCTTGATTTTCGGAAGAATTTGAAATTCAATACTTTTAGAATAAAATGTGCAACATTTTTTGGTTTAAATTTCTAATTTCTTAAAATTGTATCATTTACGAATCGAGTTTTAAGTTGCAAAATTCGTAATTGTAACATTTTAATTCTTAGAGTTTTTCTGTCTGATATAAAAATTTTAATTGTTTAAAATTTCACAGATTTTAATTAGTTGAACAATTAAATTGAAATCATTTAAAGTTGAATAATCTAATATTCAAAATACATGAATGATACAATCTCGAATTTAAATCGCTCAATTTAGTACACTTTTAAATTGAAAGTCTTAATAGTTGAACAATTTTTAGTACTTTTTTTTTAATTTGTGGAATTTTCATTGGCCTAAATGTACAATTGTTCAATCTTGCGGTTTCAATTTCTTGAATAAACTATGTATGAAAATAATAAAATATTCAATTTTGATGGCTTCTACTATGGAATTCTACAAATTTAAATGTTTTTCATTTGAAAATCGTCTGATTTTTAAAGGTTCGAATGTTTATAGTATCAAAAGTTTGAGTTTGAAATTGTTCAATTTTTAATGTTTAATTTTCAATTTTAGACTCTTCAGTATCTATAATTGTTCCACATTTTAAATTCATTGATTTGAAGATTCTTTTTTGAATAATTAAAATTATAAATTATTCAATCTTGAAGGTTTGAATTGAAAAATCACCAAAAATTTAATTAACTAATAAACTGTCACATTGACATGACAGAAAAAGCCGCGAGACAAAAAACATGCGAACAGCAAGCAGAAACATAGGAGCTTCAATGTGGACAAAGTGAATGAATGAATTTAAAAATTATCATTATTATCAATTGTTAACATGTATAACAATGTTTAAAACAAAGAAATGCAAATATTTGCGCCTCGGCTGGGACTTGAACTCACGACCAGCATCTTATCAGAGTTCTGTTTTTCCTTTTAACCAACTTACCACAATGTTTATGCCTTTTTTTTAGACAGACATTTCGCACACGCATTAAAATTTGTTGGAATTATCTTTATTTTCAATAACTGCACATTTGCATGAGATATTATTATTTGACACAAAAAAAAATTTATTACAACAAAAAAATCATTTGATTTTTGTAAACTGAGACCTCCTGCGGGGGCCCTCGTGAATTGTCTGAGATTTTAAAGTTCGTCTTCCAAAAAAATGTCATCAAGTTTTTACAAAAGTACATTTTTTGTAAGTTTGAACTAATCAAACATCAAAATTTGTAGTGTCAAAAAAATATTGACCCTTTGGATTTGAAAATTTTAACTGATCGATTCCCCTGTCGATTGTTCAGGGGACCGACATTCCAAAGAGGGCTAAACAGGGCTTTTTCCACACAGGATGTGATATTTTTTAAGTAATTAGTATAGGTATTTAACGAGGCTCTCA
The DNA here is from genome assembly GCA_032362435.1 of Melikaiella ostensackeni. NCBI lineage: Eukaryota > Metazoa > Arthropoda > Insecta > Hymenoptera > Cynipidae > Melikaiella > Melikaiella ostensackeni. The sequence goes on along the minus strand of JAUMHM010000071.1, from coordinate 9,384,065 downwards.
TACCATTACGAGAAAAAAAATTCAGTTGAATATCATAAAAAATTTCGATGTTCTGTGGTTGGCTAAGGTAGTGATATAGTTTTCAATCGATGGAATAAGAGCCAGGGGTTGTAAGTAGGGTTGTATGAATTAAGGGGTATAAGGAAGGTTACGGAAGTTGATGGGCAGGGTTGTAAGGAGGGTTGCCTGTGTTAAAGGGTGTAAGGAGGATTGCAGGGGATAAGGGGCAGGGGTCGTGAGGATGGTTGTCTGACTTAAGGGGTGTAAGGAAGGTTGCAGGGATTAAGGGGCAGCAGTTGTATGAAGGGTTACACATGTGATGTGACAGAGGTTGTAAGGAGGGTTGCAGAGTTTAAGGCGCATGGGCGAATCCCCTTATTTTTCTCTAGCTCCGCCGAAATATTATTAAAACTAAAGAACTCAATCAACTACTAGAGAGTACCCGTAGTCGAGACATTTCAAACGAAAAATTGATTTTCAGTGCGAAAGAGATGTAAATTTTCGAAGCGATGCATTAAAGCCGTAGAAGGAATATCGTACTGGAAGAGCACTGAAAACGTAAAGCCAGGCTGAGTTAAAGTCGCGTAAGGTCAAGCAAAGCGGCTACAGACTGCTCCCAAAGATCGCACGTACATCATTCACCGTGATCTCGTCGCGGAAAGATACGAGAGTGTGTACGCGTGTATAACGGCACTGGTATATCCGCGTGAGATATTCGACTCCATTTGTCCTAGCAGATATTTCCCTCATATCCATGCGGGTCGTATAATTCTCCAGATAACGTCGCTGGAACCCCTTTTCCATTTAAATGTGACGCAGTGGCAATTTCCCGAAACCTAGCTATGTGCACGCATATTTGGCCCTGTAAAATAGCTCAAAGGCTCGAATTTCCGAATTGTTGAATTGATTTCGACGCTTAGTTACCAATTTACATTTTATTACTGAGCTTTACTGTACAATAGAGTTTTATTGAGTAGAACAGAGCACCGGAGATGGAGCTGGCAAGTATATCAATATCAAACATTTGACAATCAAAAGCACATTGAAACACATTGAAAATCAAAAGAAAATCACGCACCAGTTTTATCAACTTGTGTTTGCTCTTAGTGTGAAGGGTTTAGGCAATAAATGTTGTTATTGCTGTATAATAGATATATTTTAAACCACAAGACACTAAATAAGAGTACATGTAAAATTGGGTAACGGTGAGGTTAAAAAGGATATTGATATGTTTGAAATTGCTAAAATGTGAAAAGCCGTAAGACGCACTCGAACTACTCATTCCGAGACCGGTGGTGATGAATAGTAGTTGAAGGTGTAAAATATAATAATGACAAAGTTCTAGTCGAAGTTGCAAGGGACTTACAAAAAAAGTGAAAGTTATACTCAAAAGATTTTTTTTAGCAAAACAAACTTTAAGCCAAAGTGTTTGAAAAGCGTTTTCGGACCGGCAGCTTCATTTTATTTTTTTCTAAAAACAAAAGTTGTGCTAGGTATCCCAAAAGACATACAAGATTATTCCATATGCTTAAATTTCATATCATAAACCATTCTCAAGAAAGTCCAATTACAAAAAGTCTGCAAAGCCATTTTTTTCAAATAAAACTTGTTCCAGGAAGTACAAATATGCATAATATTGTATCCAAAATTCTCGGAAAATTGCGAATTTTATAAAAAGAAAGTTGTGCTGATTTTTTTTCGAAAATTATAAAATTATTCAGTACGGTGCAGTTGGATGACACTTAAAAACACTTTTCAAAAATGAAAAAACCAGATTGAATATAAGTTGGTTCGAAGACAAAAAAAACAATATTGTATACTTCCTACGATTTCGGAAGAGATTTTCCGATTGGTTAAAGAATTATATCATTTAAAAAAATTGTCTTTTACGAATAACAATTGGAATTAATTTTATCATTTTTTGAATGTGGGTAAAAATAAAAATGTTGTATTTTAAGTCAATTTGGAGACTACTTCAAACAAATTGGCTCTCTCCTAATGTCCAAGATGCAAAATGATACTTTTTATTGCTATTCTGCAGTCTAAATTTTTCATCTTCTCCATTTTTGTGCGTAACTACCACTGTTTTCGATAAAGTTAAATTGATTTAAAACACTGCACCTTATCATTGATAAATAAAAAATACATAATAGATTACTAAAATTATTTTTCACATAATTCGTTCTTGATTTTGCAGTTCTTGACATTTTTCTTGTGCCAGAATAACGATCCGCTTTTTATTCTTGTTCATATCGTCTAGAGAATCAATTCAATAACGGTGAAATTGATTTGCCGGTGATACTTTAATTAACGAGCTGTGTGTCAGTAAAGTCTGCTCTAATTGGTTTGGGCTTGAGCGGAAGCCTCTGTATCGCCATGTGGCTAGTTAAGCGCCTTTTTTTCGATATTGGGAATTCAAAGCAACAACGTTAAAAACGATAAAATCCACTTCCGTAATCTTTTCCATAGATATTTTTCATTGTTTATGAAATTTAATATAGAATTTTATTTGGGCGGATTTCGCTCTCAACCATGCCGGTAAATCAATCTTAAATCCACGTCTAACTTTAAATTTTGAATTTTTATTGGAAGCAGGAATTTGCCCTTTATCAAGTGAATCCCATTTATCGTTGTTAGTAATTATCTCCCAAAAAGTATATTTTTATTGGAGATTGGACTTACTCTCGAATTTAGTTGATACATTTTTCTTAGCATCTTATTTGGATAATTTTAAATCTCATGAGATTGACTAAATCCTTATGCGTGACAAATTAATTTTACTTACTGCAAGAAATACGAACTTTCATCTTCGAAAGAAATTGAAGTTGTGCTGAATTCTGCTAGAATTGTGGTCTATTGTACTGCAAAAGATTTTTCAAAACAGCAAACGTTTGAGCAAAAATTATTAAAAAAATAGTTTTTGGGTCTACACCTCCATTTTGTTCTACCGAAAAAATAAAACTCTTTTAGGATGTATTAAATATACTTTTTTGAATCAAAGTGAAAATCATAAGTATGGGAGTGATCAATCATTCTCTTTTCAAAATATAAAAAATGTATAGCAAGTGAGACAATCCCATACTTTAAGTATATTGAAATAGTATAGGTAAAGTGTAGCTACAGTATAGCTGAAGTATGGCTGAAATATAGCTGAAGTATGGCTGAAATATAGCTGTAGTATCGGACATACTTCATCTGTACTTAAGTATAGTTAAAGTATAGCTAAAGTATAGCTGAACTATGGGATATACTTCATCTATACTTGAGTATAGCTAAAGTCAAGTGCGGATTAAGGCGAAGGCGAAGCAGGCGGTCGCCTGCTCGCCAATCTTTGAAGGGCGTCAAATGGCTGCGCCTAGGGCGCCAAGTGGCTGCGCAAAAGGAAGAACAAAACAAAAACCAAGCGCAAGCTTTGAAAACATTTTTCGCTGTTTCTCGTCATTGTGGCGGTGATGCGAAACAATCTGAAACACATGCTGAAGCGAATACGAGCGAAGATATTGCGACGACACTAAGAACTTTCGCCACTATAAAAGGAAGAAAAATGAATTTGTAGGTTCAATTTTTCAGTTGCTGGAATATAAGTTTTCTGGTTAGAAAAATGCTTGAAAAGTGTTCGAAATATTGATTATGTATACTATACATGTAAAAATACATATGGTTCATACAATGAACATTTTTTATTTGGAAGAATTTATCATCTTCTACTCTCGATGATTATCCAAAAAAAAAACAAGTTTGGAATTCTCAAAACTTATTACTGACTGCATAAAAAAGGATGATTATTAGAATCTCATTACTTTACATTAATTTCAAAATTATCTTGAAATCCATATGTTTTTTCCAATATCAACACTCCTGGACTTCATAAAATTTAAGGGGGGAGGGGCAAATTAGTTTCTGCCTGCCGCTCAAACCACCCTTCGTCCGCCCCTGGCTAAAGTGAAGCTAATGTATAGCTAAAATACACCTGAAGTATAGCTGAAGTACAGCTGAAGCATATCTAAAGTATGGCCGAAGTATAGCTGAAGTATAGTTAAAGTACGTCTGAAGTATGGCTGAAGGATGGAATATACTTCATCTATACTTGAGTGTAGCTAAAGTATATAGCTGAAGTATGGCTGAAGTATAGCTGAAGTACAGCTGAGGTATGGGATATACTTCATCTGTACTGGAGTATAAGTGAAATGTAGGCTATGCTTTATCTATATTTGAGTATAGCTAAAGTATAGCTGAAGTATGGCTGAATTATGGCTGAAGTGCGGCTGAAGTATGGGATATACTTCATCTATACTTGAGTATATCTGAAGTATAGGCTATACTTCATCTAAACATAAGTAAAGGTAAGGTATAGTTGAAGTATAGCTGTAGTATGTAACATACTTCATCTATATTAAGAATAGGTAAAGTATAGCAAAAATATAGCTGGAGTATGGCTGAAGTATAGCTGAAGTATGGGATATACTTCATATATACTTGAGTATATCTGAAGTGTAGGCTATACCTCATCTATACATAAGTAAAGCTAAAGTTGAGTTAAAGTGTAGCTAAAGTATACCTGAAGTATGGGACATACTTTATCTATACTTGAGTATAGGTAAGGTATAGCTTAAGTATTGCTGAAGTATGGCTAAAGTATAGCTGAAGTATATCTGAAGTATGACTGAAGTATATCTGAAGTATGGCTGAAGAATGGCTAGAGTACAGCTGAAGTATAGCTGAAGTATGGGAATACTTCATCTATGCTTGAGTATAGATAAAGCATAGCTAAATTATAACTGTAGTATGGCTGAAGTATAGCTGAAGTACAGCTAAAGTATGAGATATACTTCATCTATACTTAAGTATAGCTGAAGTATATCTGAAGTATGGGATATACTTCCTCTATACTTGAGTATATCTCAAGTGTTGGCTATACTTCCTCTATACATAAGTAAAGTTAAAGTTGAGTTAAAGTATAGCTAAAGTATACCTGAAGTATGGGACATACTTTATCTGTACTTGAGTATAGGTAAGGTATAGCTTAAGTATTGCTGAAGTATGGCTATTGTATAGCTGAACTATGGGATATACTTCATCAATACTTGAGTATATCTGAAATATACACTACACTTCATCTTAACTCAAGTATAGCTGAAGTATATCTGAAGTATGGCTGAAGTACAGCTGAAGTATGGGGTATACTTCATTAATACTTAAGTATAGCTAAAGTAGAGCTGATGTATGGCTGAAGTATAGCGGAAGTACAGCTGAATTATAGGATATACTTCATCTATACTTGAGTAAATTTGAATATAGGCTGTACTTCACCTCTACTTGAGTATAACTGAAGTGTAGACTATACTTCATTCATACTTAATGGGGTGGTCCAAAAATTTTTTTTTGAATTTTTATAATCTCACCCCCCCCCCCCCCACCGAATTTCTTCAAACCTACGAAAAAATGGATGCAAATTTTTTTGTTGAAAAAAAAAGATATTTAGAGGTTCCGCAAACTCCATGAAGCTTAACACGTAGTTCCCATAATTAAAAAAGACGTTTTTGTAAATTTTATTCAGAATCGTCAATATTAGTTATATTGAGTTGACCCTCAACATTTTTCTTCACAATTAGCCATAGAATACGAATCAAAAATTACTTTTTCAATTGTGGCTGCATAAGTCTGTTTTATAGGGTTTCAAAAAACCCGCATAAGTGAAAAATTGTGTTTTGCGAGTTTTTGGCGCTAGTTATTATTTTTCTGCGGTTTCTGTTAGTACGAATTTTTCATATTACATAAAATATTACATGCTGCTCATAATTAGATGCTTAAATGAATTTCTCAAACAATTTTTTATTGTTTATAGTAATTTTCACTTAGAATAGAGTAAGAAAGTCGCGGTTTTTCCGAATTTTCCAACTTTTCAGTTAGAGCGAGGCACTAGTCAATCAGAGTTAACAAAATTAATTGTTTAAACAATTTATTATTGTTTATAACCATTTTCTCCTATAGTAATGCGAGATAGTTGCGGTTTTCCTGAAATTTTTTACTTCTTGTCCACCTTTCGCTTAGAATGAGGCGAGGTAATATTTAATGAATTTTAACAAACTCAAATATTCAAATAATTGATGATTGTTTATAATTATCTTCCCGTATATTAACCCATTGAGGCCCATGGGTAGACCAGTAGATATTGCGAAAAATTGAATATTGGGATTACAGCATTAAGCCAAAGGATGATAATCTGTGAAAAAATACAGAACTTTCTAATTGTTTAAACAATTATTGTTCAGACAACTTGTCGAAAATGCGAGTTACGGAAAAATTAATAGCACCATCCGATTTTACGGGAAAAATTACATAGAGTCCATGCCTTAGACAATTGTTTTCTCAATCCTGTTGGTTATGTAGTATAAATAAACAATTACATAGTACGACGCCCACTTCAGCGCATGGTCAGGCCAAAAGACATAGCGAAAAAGTGAATATTGGCACTGCAGCATTGAACCAAAGGATGATAATCTGTGAAAAACATTGAATTTTCCAATTGTTTCCAAACTGCAGTTGAGCTTTATATTCAATATACACTCAACTCTGAATTCAAGTCATCTGGATTCAAGTCGTTCTTAGAATTTCCACCGGCTCGCATTCGTAGATGAGGGGGTCCAACGCACCGAGAGAGAGGTCGAGTGAGCGCAGCGGTGTCGAAGAGTTCCGAAACCACGAGGCGGGCGGTTCGAACACTCGCCTGCATATTTTGTATTTATTTTTGAATACACGCGGGAAATCCTCTTTTCACTAATTGGTCTTTCTTATTAAAAAAGGTCCATTCTTTATGATAACGAAAATCTAAATTTGTACAAAGTACAGTTAATTAATATTATGTATTCCTACTGGAAATAGTTCATATGGCCCTGACTGTTTACGTCGTAGAAATTCCTGGAAGAGCCTCACAACCATCGAAAGCCATACCTGAAACTCGGCATAAATTCAGAGTTGAGTGTACTTTATTCAAATATACATGAAGTATGGGATAGTGTCATTTGCCATACTTTTACTATAATGTCTGAGAGATCACTCTCATACGATTTCCCAGATGTTTTCCTAGATCAATTACATACCAACATTTTTTTACCCGGAAAGTTTGAATTATTTTTTGTGTGAACTCAAAATTTTCTAAAATTTTAAGATCGAAAAGTTGTGCTCGTCTAGAATAAACTTAGCACAACTTTGCTTTTCTCGAAATTCTAAGAAAACTAATTTTCTTGAGTGGTTTTTGGTCGTTTTTCCTATTGTTTTAAGTTTCGTAATCTAAATTCGCAGCACAATATTGTCGGATAAAGTTCCGGAAACGTTGGACTTCCTTTTTTTTTAACTATCTATACTTATGTATTTTGACGCACTAATTAGATATATGATAGTGAAAATTGGCGCAAATTAAATCGTCATGACGAGAGATTAGAAAGGGGTAGCGGTGTGACTTAATTTTTTCCTTCGACCAGTCACAGGGGTTCCTTCCCGCACGCCACGATACATTGGAAAAGGGTAGCCGGGTGATTTATCTGACCAGTCACAGGCGTCCGTCCACGAGATATTGGAAAGGGGTAGTGGCGTGACTTAAATTATTTCTGTGACCAGTGACAGGGGTGCCCTCCCCTGCCCACGAGATATTAGAAAGTGGTAGCGGTGTGGCCTAAACTTTTTTGTGGTTAGTCACTGGAGTGCCTTTTTGCCCCACTCCCACGAGACATTGAAGAAAATTAGCGGTATAACCTTAACTACTTCTGTGACCAGTCACAGTGGTTCCCTCCCGTCCCCCACGAGTCATTGAAAAGGGGTAGAGGTGTGGCCTCAATTATTTCAGTGACCAGTCACAAGGGTGCCTTCCCGCCCCCACGAGACGTTGGAAGGAGGTAGTTAGTCGTGTGACCTAATCCATTTCTGTGACCAATCACAGAGGTGCCTTCCCGCCCCCACAAGACGTTGGAAAGAGGTAGTTGTGTGATCTAATCCATCTCTGTGACCAATAACAAAGGCGTCTTTTCGCCCCTTAAATGCTCGAGAATAATGAAGACGCACCCGAAAACGCGGACGCTGAAGAAAGACCCAACCCCTATCGTACCCCACCTTGTTAAAACTCCTAAACTTTATCTATCTTTTTCTGAGAAACGATCATCTTAACAGTAAAAATTAATACAACATAAAATGTGCATTTCGATGAGATCTACAACTTTTGTCAGAAATATTTTTCGAAATTCCCATTATTTACAGAAATAAATGGAAAAACCATGATTTTATGAGTTCTTTATGGTTTTTGCAATGAAAATCAAATTTTCTTCACTTTTCAATATCATATTCGTAACCAGTGCGTCAAAATACGTAAGTATACAAAGTTTCAAAAAAATTGGAGCTCAGAAGTTTTCCGAACCACACCCAAATGTATGTTGTAATAATAAAGTTCTCTCTCTTGAAAGAAACGAAATTGCTTTAAAAAAAGTTTTTTTAAAGAAATTTAGGTCAAATCACTATTTTCTCACAAAACTTTTTGCTAATAAAATATCGGACTAGGAATCGAGTAAATTGTTTTAATAGGAGACGGAGTTGCTTTTTCGAAAGTGAAACAGACCACCCGAGATTTAAACGTCTGTATCGAATCAGAACAATCTCTTATCGATCTCAGTTGGAAATTAACGGTATATGGATTTTGTCACGAATTTTTTTTTCTTTTTTTACTCAAGCGCATTACTTTTGCCACTGGCTGCTCGCAAGTCGCATCGGCCTGCCTCGCGGTGATTTCTTAATCCGACTCTTAATCCATCAAGAAAGAAACTCGAGAGACTCGCTGGCGGCTTCCGAGAAATTCCTCAGTGCTGTGATTGATTGTCCTGTCGCTCGTGACACGTGCTACACGCACTTCACATACCGCACACCACTATAAAAGCACTCTGTACCAACGACATGTAACAATCTTGTTGTTATTTTCCGTCAAGCTCGAGTGGAAAATCATCATGAATCTAACTCAGAGACCTGCTTATACTAAAGGAGCCGTCTTTGTTTAACGAGAAAAAATTCTAATTAATTTTTAATCAATTTATTAATTAATTAATGAAAATGACGAAAATGAAAATGAGATGAGATGACATTTTCATCAGACGATGAGATTCTCATCTGACGATGAAATTTTCATCAGTCGATGAGATTTTCATCATTTAGTGAGATTTTCATCAGTCGACGAGATTTTCATCATTCGATGAGATTTTCATCATTCTGTGAGATTTTCCTCATTCAGTGAGATTTTCATCAATCGATAAGATTTTCAACAGTTCAAGAGATTTTTATTAGTTGAAGAGATTTTCATTGGTTGATGGGATTCTCGTCAGACGATGAGATTTTCATTATTCAATGAGAGTTTCATCATTCTGTAAGATTTTCATCATTCGATGAGATTTTCATCAGTTGATGAGATTTTAATCTTTCAGTGAGATTTTCCTTAATTGAAGAGATTTTTATTAGTTGATGGGATTTTCGTCAGACGAAAAGATATTCCTCATTCAATGAAAGTTTCATCATTCCGTGAGATTTTCATCATTCAGTGAGATTTTCATCAGTCGATGAAATTTTCATAGTTAAAGAGATTCCCATTAGTTGATGGGATTTTCGTCAAACGATCAGATTTTCCTTATTCAATGAGAATTTCATCAAACGATGAGATTCTCTCCTGACGTTGAAATTTCCATCATTCAGTGAGATTCTCGTCAGTTGAAGAAATTCTCATTAGTTGATGAGATTTTAGTCACACGATGAGATTTTTCTCATTCAAGGAGAGTTACATCATTCGATGAGAGTTTCATCAGACGATAAGATTTTCATCACTCGATTAGATTTTCATCAGTTAAGGAGATTTTCATTAGTTGATGGGATTTTCATCAGACGTTGAAATTTTCCTCATTCAATGAGCTTTTCATCATTCGATGAGATTTTCGTCATTCAATGAGCTTTTTATTTTTATTATATTTATTTATTTTATTTTATTTTTATTTTTATAAG
>JAUMHM010000071.1:9358536-9373242 GCA_032362435.1 Melikaiella ostensackeni | reverse complement strand
GAGTTTCATCATCCGATGAGATTTTCATGAGTTGAAGAGATTTCACTAGTTTATGGGATTCTCGTCAGGCGATGAAATTTTCATCATTCCGTGAGAGTTTCATCATTCGGTTAGAGTTTCATTGGACAATGAGATTCTTATCTGACGATGAAATTTTCATCATTCGATGAGATTTTCATCAGTTGAAGAGATTTTCATTATTTGATGGGATTTTCATCAGACGATGAGATTTTCCTCATTTAATGAGATTCTCATCTGACAATAAAATTTTCGTCAAACGATGAGATTTTCCTCATTCAATAAGAGTTTCATCATTCTGTAAGATTCTTATCATTTGATGAGATTTTGATCATCCGATGAGATTCTCACCTGACGATGAAATTTTCATCAGTCGATGTGATTTTCATCATTCGATGAAATTCTCATCTGACAATGAAATTTTCGTCAGACGATGAGATTTTCCTCATTTAATGAGAGTTTCGTCATTCTGTGAGATTTTCATCATTCGTTGCGATTTTCATCATTCGATGACATTTTCATCATTTCATGAGATTCTCATCTGACGATGAAATTTTCGCCAGGCGATGAGATTTTCCTCATTCAATGAGAGTTTCGTCATTCTGTGAGATTATCATCATTCGATAAGATTTTCATCATTCGATGAGAGTTTCATCAGACAATGAGATTTTCATCAGACGATGAGATTCTCAACAGTTGCAGAAATTTTCATCAGTCGATGTGATTTTCATCATTCGATGAAATTCTCATCTGGCAATGAAATTTTCATCAGACGATGAGATTTTCCTCATTCAATGAGAGTTTCGTTATTCTGTGAGATTTTCATCATTCGTTGCGATTTTCATCATTCGATGAGATTTTCATCCTGCCATGAGATTCTCATCTGACGATGAAATTTTCGTCAGGCGATGAGATTTTCCTCATTCAATGAGAGTTTCGTCATTCTATGGGATTTTCATCATTCGATAAGATTTTCATCATACGATGAGAGCTTTATAAGACGAAGAAGTTCTCATCTGACAATTAAATTTTCAGCATTTAATGAGAGTTTGATCATTCTTTAAGATTTTCATCAGACGATGAGATTCTCACCTGACGATGAAATTTTCATCATTCGATGAGATTTTCATCATTCCATGAGATTCTCATCTGACGATGAAATTTTCGTCAGATGATGAGATTTTTTTCATTCAATGAGAGTTTCGTCATTCCGTGAGATTTTCATCATTTGATGAGATTTTCATCATACGATGAGAGCTTCATAAGACGAAGAGGTTCTCATCTGACGATGAAATTTTCATTATTCAATGAGATTTTCATCAGTTAAAGAGATTTTTATTGGTAGATGGGATTTTTGTTAGACGATTAAATTTTCATCATTCAATGAGAGTTTCATCATTCTGTGAGATTTTCATCTTTCGATGAGAGTTTGATCATTCATTAAGATTTTCATTATTCAATGAGATTTTCATCAGTTAAAGAGATTTTTATTAGTAGATGGGATTTTTGTCAGACGATTAAATTTTCATCATTCAATGAGAGTTTCATCATTCTATGAGATTTTCATCTTTCGATGAGAGTTTCATCATTCATTAAGATTTTCATTATTCAATGAGATTTTCATCAGTTAAAGAGATTTTTATTAGTTGATGGGACTTTCATCAAACGATGAGATTTTCATCATTCGATGAGATTTTCATCATTGTATGAGAGTTTCATCAGACGATGAGTCATTCAATGTGAGTTTCGTCATTCTGTGAGATTTTCATCATTGGATGAGGTTATCATCATTCGATAAGAGTTTCATTAGTTGAAGGGATTTTCATCATTCGATGAGATTTTCATCATCGGTTTTTTGAAATTTGATTGATTTTAGTTGTATGTTTTTTGAGTTTGAAATTTTTGGTTTTAATACGAGAACTGTTGGTCTTACAGTATTTTGTTAATGGAAAAAAGGTTGCATTTGTCGATCACAATTCAGCACAGCTTTTGGTTTTTCGGTATTTGATCTTCTTGGGTGTTCTATGTTTTTTGAGTTTTAAATTTTAGGTTTCAGTATGAGAACTGTTGGTCGTACAGAATTTCATTAGAGAGAAAAAAACACTGCATTTTTCGATAACAATTCAGCACAAGTTTTTGTTGCTTGAAATTTCATTATTTTTGGGTGTTTTATCTTTTTTGCTTTTGACATTTTGGGTTTTAATGTGACAACTGTTTGTATTACAGAATCTTGTTTGTCCAGAAAAAGATGGAATTTGTTTAGCATAATTTAGCACAAGTTTGGCAATCATTTAATTCGACTGAAATCTATTTTAAATTTGCTTGAATTCTCTTGAATTCACTTCCTATTCACTCTTCATATAATTTTTTATTTATTTCACTGAAATTCCAATTCATTAAAATTTATTTTTTATTTATTTTAATTCACCGTAACTCACAGAAGAAACATACAATCATTCGAAATGCACCTGATTGGAGGTTAATTAATTTCGTAATTTTACTTTAATTCATGTCAGTTAACTTGAATTCATTACAATTTCCTTTAATTTATCTAAATTCTTTCAAATATTAATGGAATTTGTTTAAATTCAGTTGAAATCATATTTAATTCTCTGAAGTTGATTTTAAATTCATTCAAAATGATTTTGAATTAATTTCGATTGAATTTAATTCGGTGTGTTCACTATAAATTCAATTGAATTAAATTGATTTCAAGTTATTTCATTTGAGTTCAATTTGCTTTGAATTTCAATAGAAATTCGCTCAATTCACTTGAAATCAGTTTGACTTCATTTTATTTTACTTATAATTCACTTGAATGTCGTCAAGTTTAACTGAATTCAGAAAAATGCACAGAAATTTATACAGAATTAATTGCAACTCAGATATACCCCAAAAATTCTTCATTTTCAATACCTGTTCTTACTTATTAATTAGGTATGTTTATGACTCTGTGCGAAACGATTCCCAGAAAAAAATGTGAATTCACTTGAATTCAGATAAATCCAGTTCAAGCCACTTGAATTAATTTTGAATTCACTCAAATTCATTTTAAATTGAGGCGCATTTCAAACACTCAATTATATATGAATTGGTGCTATCTATAGTGCTAGAGACTACATGCAATATTTAAAGTTCGTTTGCGTGCTTTCGTTTTAAATTGGATTGTACCGTATTTGATCGAAAAGTACCTTCTAAAGAATTTAGTTAGAAAGAAACTATTACATTCTGCACCGTGTGCTTTCAATCCAACTATTTGAATTATTAACCGAAATTTTACATTTGATATATTTAAAATACCAGGAAATATAAATTTAAAAACTTCAATTATGTACCGTAAAGTGGGGCTAACCGGCGCATCTTTAATTCTGTATTTAAAACGCAATATTGCTCCTTCTAGGTTTTAACCGAAGTTTTACAATCGTTATTTGCAAGCCTCTATACTTTTTACATAGAAGAAGCAAATATTGCATTTATAAATGCAGAATCAAGGGGCGCCGCTTAGCCCCAGTTTATGGTACCCAACATCTTTGATCTTGTTTTTTTTAACGCTTTTGAAATTATTTTTTATTGCAATATAACAGTCGGTAGAATTACACGCTGTTTAATTTTAACAATAATTTGAATAACGTTATAAAACATTTAAATTTCCATCAAATTTTGTAATGTCTTTTTTTTGCTTTTTTTAAAAGATACATGGCCCCCCATTATCCGGCTTTTAATTGCAAATATTCGAATTCGTTTCAGCGTCGATTATGGTGCCAGTAGAAATGCAGGGTTCCGCGCAAATTTATGCCAAGGGAACGATTTATGCGAGGAACTATTCAGGAACCCCCGTGGTTCCACCCCGCGGTTCAGCGGTTCAATATCTGTTTTCGGGCGAAATTGATTGTTACTCACCTCAAAAGCTGCACCTGCGCGTGATAGCCATTGAGATCGAGCGACGGCATGGCCAGAGTTAATAAACGATTCTCTGTAGGTATTACCGGGCGATTAATAATTCTCCATACAAATTACGCCTCCGATAAATAATTCTACATAACTCGTACGCTTATAAATAATGTCCCCTGTATTCGCGTCGATCGTTCCTGTGATAAAATGACAGGGCGAGTTTGCAAATCCGACCCCTAAAATTCAATCTGGCGTTAAATACCACTATGAGCTTCTAATCAGAATTTCCTAAATTAATACTCCTTTATGCGTAATAAGTCTCTCGTATAATACACCGGAATTCAAATTTTTTACTGTCATCAATCTATTTTTGCTTCAATCTCTCATAAAATCAGTAATCGTCCCCTACCGTCTGCAGACGGATTTTTATTAGAAGCGCTCGTATTCGTCTGAACATTTGGTCAGGGGAGTGAAAAACTGCAGAAAATGAGAACTCCCGAGCGCAGCTGGTTACTGACGCTCGACAGTAGTTAAACACATTGAAAACACAACTAAGCGAGAATCCCAGCTACTGCCGCCGATTGCTACAATCTATGATGAAATCAGAAATCATCCTGGGATTCAAATTTTTTAAATATTGTCTTGTTCATATTCATAACTGTATAAAAGAAGTCTACTGCCATAATCTGTGGAAGTATTGTACTATTTTTTCAGTATTGTACTGTTACTAAAAGTATTGTATTGTACTATGCTGTACTATAAGTTACTATAAATAAAATACTGTACTATAAATTGTACTATACTATAAATACGATAAAGCACTATAACTATAAATTGTCCTATATACTGCAACTGTACGTTGCAGTATTATGCAATTCAGTCACAGAAGCTTACTGTACTCAATAGTACTTAAATTTCTTGTATAAATACTGCACAGAACAATAATAGTTGGTAACAATAGTATAGAGTACGGGACTATTTTCCCAATGCTGAGAAGTAGTACAGAATTTGGAACAGTATTTCACTGTAGTGTAATAACACTGTAGAGTACTTGTTATTGATTAAATGTACAGTAGTATTTTGTAATAGTATTGCACACTAGGGTACTATTTTGCATCTCTAATGCGTTTTAATATTCTCTAAAAGTACTATACTCTAGTAGTACTAATCTGTAGTAGTACTATATTGTACAGTAAAATCTGCCATATTTGTGTAATAGTATATACGAATTGTATACTATTGTCTTGTTTATATTGGAAACTGTATAAAAGAATTCTGTTGCCATATTCTGTGGAAGTATTGTACTATTTTTACAGTACTGTACTGTAACGGAAAGTATTGTATTGTACTGTATTATAAATTTTGTAAAAACACGTTGTAGTATTATACAATTCAGTCACATTAGCGTACTGTACTCAATAGTACTTGAATTTTTTGTATAAGTACTGCACAGAGGAATAATGGTTGGTAACAATAGTGTAAAGTACGGGACTATTTTTCCAATGATGAAAAGTAGTACAGAATTTTGGAACAGTATTTCACTGTAGTGTGCTAGTTTGTATTATTAAAATTATGCAATTTTACGACTCTGCAAGAGTACAATACTAATACCTTGTTGCAGTGTATTACACTGTAACAGTATAGGCTTGTACTGCTGTATAATTACACATTAGTGAAGTATTCTGTGAAAAAATATATTATAATTTACTGTACTGCATTTTCATCTATCAGTACTCTATTTTAGTTTTTTACAACAATACTGTACATGACAATCCTATTTTGTAATAACACTATAGAATATTTATCATTGCTGTAATAAACAGTAGTATTTCGTTATAATCGTTCACACTAGTGTACTATTTTGCATCTGTATTTAATTTTATTATTATCTAAAAGTACTGAACTTTAGTAGTGCTAATCTGTAGTAGTTCTATATTGTACAGTAAAAATCTGCAATATTTATATAATAGAATATACGAATTGTATACTATTGTCTTGTTTATATTTGAAACTCCATAAAAGAATTCTATTGCCGTATTCTGTGGAAGTATTGTACTATTTTTTCAGTATTGTACTGTTACTAAAAGTATTGTATTGTAGTATACTGTACTGTACTATAAATTGTGTAAGAGTACGTTGCAGTATTATGCAATTCAGTCACAGTAGCTTACTGTACTCAATAGTACTTAAATTTCTTGTATATGTACTGCACAGAACAATAATAGTTGGTAACAATAGTGTAGAGTACTGCACTATTTTCCCAATGCTGAGAAGTAGTACAGAATTTTTGAACAGTATTTTACTGTAGTGTGCTAGTTTGTGTAATTAAAATTATGAAATTGTACTACTCTGTAACAGTACAATACGAAAACCTTATTATACTGTATTGTACTGCAACAGTATAGACTTGTACTGCTGTTTAACAACACAGTAGTGAAGTATTCTGTGAAAAAAATATATTATAATTTACTATACTGTATATATAAGTATCAATACTCAATTTTAGTTCTTTGTAGCAATACTCTATATGACAATACTATTTTGTTATAACACTGTAAAGTACTTATTATTGCTGTAATATAATGTAGTATTTTGTAAAAATATTGCAAACTAAGGTACTATTTTGCATCTGTATTGCATTTTGATATTCTCTAAAAGTACTAAACTGTAGTAGTGCTAATCTGTAGTAGTACTATATTTTACAGTAAAAATCTGCAATATTTATATAATAGAATTCACTAATTTGGAAATGTACGTTGCTATACTGTACTATACTATGAATTTCTACGTTACTGCATTGTACTGAAGCAATATCGAACTTTACTACTCTATAACAGTACTCTACTGTAGTAATCTGCAACAGCACTACAAAATATTTCTTTACTATATCGAAATGTACTTTATTACGATGATATAGAACAGTGCTGAACTTTACCTTATTACGCATTACTGTATTGAGGTATTTTTCAATGCATTCTACTCTACTGGACTATACAGTAATTTTTCTTGAGTACCCCCGCACAAGGTTCATTTTTGGACAAATCAATAACTTCCTAATCCCAAAAATATCCTTGTCCTAAATGTATACTCTCAGAGGGTTTCAGTTTTATTTATCAATATATTTCGTTTTCTAAGATTAAATTAAGTATAGAGAACAAATTTAGTGTATAGTTTCAAAATTTGAATGCTTCTAATTAATTTATTTGACATGTCATCCGTATCACTCGTCTATTTGAAGGATTATTTCAGAGGGCAATTTAGATTTGATACTAATTCGTTTGATCATCGAAACATTATTTATGCTTAAAATGGCTTGTCATCTACGAGCGAGCCTTCGCCCTAAATCAAAACAGCATATTAATGTACTTCATTGAGAGTATAAACTCTATCAGCGTTAATTCTGGTTATCGAAAATTTAATTGAAAGATTTTCAATGTTTTTTCCTTCGTGAAAACAGTTTATCTCTAGCGATTCAACCTCGATAAAGTTACAAATTACGAGAAACTACACATGAGATTAATAGTCTATTATTAATTTAGTATGTTTAGTATATTATTCATAAAAGTCTTCTTATACTACAGTAGAGTACAGTGATTATTTTTTGACAGTAATTCAAGTTTGACACAGTACAGTATAGTATGATACTACACGTTTAATTTAAAGTACTGTATTGTATAGTATTATACTGCTAAAGTACAACACAGTACAGTATAGTACCATAGTATTTAGTTACAACAAAGTATTATATAATACTTCACGGTTAAAGTCCAATAAAGTATATGTATAGTACTACAATGTTAAATTACAATGCAGTACAATATAGTCCTGGACTGTTAAGGTACAACATAATATAGTAATATAATGTTCAAGTCCAACGCAGTATAGTAATATACTGTTCAAGTATGACATAGGACAGTAACATACTGTTCAAGTATAACACATAATAGTAATATACTGATCAAGTACAATACCGTACAATACAATTCAATATATTACTGTTTTGTTAAAATACAATACAGTATAGTTTAGTACTATAATGTTATATTAAAATACAGTTACAGTGTATTAATATACTGGTTTTTCAAAACACAGCTGAGTGGATTGCTGTAAGACTACAATACTGCATGACTTACTACTTCAGCAGAATACAGTATTTTAGCACAATGCTGCTTATTATACTATTTGCTTATAATTCCGTATAATGCAGTATTTTAGTACAATGCTGCATATTATACTATTTTATCACAATACTGCAGAATACACTATTTTAGTACGATGCTGGATAATATACTATTTCAATACACTACTTTAAAAAACATTTTTGCAGTAAACTACTGCACTATATAGAATTGTAACAGGTTATGGAACCCAATACTACAAGACAGTTTAATACTCTGCGCACAGAAAAAAAAAGTGCAATCTTTACCCCGATTTTAAAGTATTCTTTACCTGCAACAAAAATTACTTTCACGTAGTAAGATTTACCCACCACATTGGATATGCTTACTATGTCCACTTGATTGTATCTTCTTCCATTTCGATGCAAAAAAATTCAACTTTACCCACTTGAAAATTACCCGCAACAAAAATTGACTTCGGTTTTTGTGGTGTAGGAGAATATACTAGTCTGCTTTGCAAAGTCTCAGAAAAATCTAAAGTTCATTTCTAAATATCGACCATTTTTCTCTCTGGCTTTTGCGGCCCGATACCGCGGAGCGATAAAAGCCGTTGACTTTAATTTATGTGACGGCTCGTGTAAAGAAGCTCCGCCCGAGAGTCTTTTATCGCTAATGAAGCTTCATCGAGTTCATTGGCATCGTTCAAATTTACGTAACTCTCACAAATCATCCCTTTCGAAAGTGACCAGTCCTTTTTCATGAAAAAGTGTTTCCTCAAAAATGCAAGTAAATTGAATCAATGTTCGCAAATCCGATTAACTTTTTTACTGCCTCTTGCAATTAGAAGCTTAAGAATTAATCTCATTTCAATCTCCCCTTTTCACACACAATCAGGACAAATTTCTATCAGTGAACCGCGATCCGGATTATTCGGACGATCAGTGGTATCGGAGGAGCCGTTCTCCTCTTTCGGCAGGCCTGCTCTTTGGTATCTCTCTAGAGAAAGAAAGCTTTTTGTATGTTTTACCGTCAAAGTTGTCTCTTCATACATGCATTAATTCGTTTATTCACCTTCGATGAGAATATTCTCAGTTTTTCCATTGTTTCTTACTTTACCGACCGAGGTCTCTTTTTGACCAACTATGGTCCTTTCTTGCCGATACTTCATTTTCAAGAAAGCTTTTTGATTTTACTTATCGAAAAATATATTTTTTTCAACCCCTGCATGAAAATGGCGTCTTTCATATGCCTGTAGAGTGGAAGCAAAACAGTTGCTCTTGCGGGAGGTAATTAAATGACGTCAGAGGGATCGAACTACGACAACCTAACCTCAATATTTTTGAGATATCTTACGATCCACTCTTACAGGTATAACAAAGTCGCACTCGTTCTCGACTTTCCTGACGTGACTTACCACCTTTCGAACTCCAACAGTATTTTTCCAACTTTATCTACCTTACCGACTAAGATTTCTCTCTTACCAAATCTTAATTATCAGGAGATCTCACGATTTCCTGTTTTCTTCTGCATCGAAATTCTCTGACTTACCGAAAATTACGTTGACTTTACAACAAATATATTTCAAATAGTACGTGATAATTTAAGCAATATTGGACAAAAAATAAAAGATTCTGAAAATGCCGTTTTAACAAAATTAAAAAAAATTTCGTGACGTTCGTTCGGCTCAAGAGAATGAAATGGGGTTCAGTATGGATGGAAGGTGAGAGTGAGTTTCCATTATAAAGCGGTTAGGAACAAGTGCGCTCTTTGGGTGGCACAGAGGGTGATTTTCTCCCTACAAAGATAAAATCAGCATAAACGTATAGGAGGAGAAGAGTCAACTGTGTTAGACCTACTTCGGCTCAATTACGCAGTGAGGTGAAACAACCATAACTCTCTTCGTGTGGGAGAAGCTTCATAGCTATAGAATACATCTCCGAAAATTAACTTCCTAAGTCATGTTGATATAATTTAAAAGTTTTAGATTAATCATGGGAGTACCAATAAAGTATAGCTTGACACTTGGAAGCAAATTTAAAAATACAGTTAGAAAGTTTATGAAATTACACGTCGAAAACTGCTAGCAGAGATATTTCTGATTTTTTGCGAAGTATATATCACGTGAGAAGTTTTTCTTTAGAAAGTTCAAGAACTTCTCAAACTTGATACCTTGAATTCAACTTAAGTCATGACTAAGGAAAGTTGTAGAAAAAATCTGAAATCTAAAATGTGAAATCTGATATGAAGAAGAAAATCTGAATTTTACAGGACGCATCCTTTGAAATCTTATCTTTAATTCAATAAAAGAAATCTTAAAAAATCATTACGGGTTCCCGAGATATGACTAAGAATATCCAAGCATGTCTTGCGTCGAGTTTCATGCGGCCATCACCGCTGTCGGCTGCGAGAGCGGTGATCGAGTTTGGTGCTTCAGCTTCAACTCGTGCTATGACTTCGGAAAGTTTTATAATAAATTTGAAATCTACAGGACGCCATCTTTGAAATTTTATCTTTAATTTAAGCCTAGAAAACATAAAAAATCATCACGGGTTACCGAGATATGAGTAAAAATGTCCAAGCGTCTCTGCTTCGAGTTTAAGTCGGGCATCAACGCTGTCGGCCGTGAGAGCGGTGATCGAGTTTGGTGCCTCAACTTCAATTCGTTCTATGACTTAAAAAAGTTGTGTCAAAAATCTGAAATCTACAGGACGCAATCTTTCAAATCTTATTTTTAGTTGAAACCAATAAAACTCAAAAAATATTTACGTGTTCCCGAGATATGAGTAAAAATTACCAAGCGTGTGTTGCTTCGAATTTCAGTCGACCAACATCGATGTCGGCCGCGAGAGCGGTGATCGGGTTTCGTGCCACAATTTCAACTCGTGCTATACTTAGGAAAGTTGTCCCGAAAATCTGAAATCCACGGGACGCCATCTTTGAAATTTTACCTTTAATTCAAGATAAGAAATCTTAGAAAATCATTACAGGTTTCCAAGATATGACTAAAAATGTCCGAGCCTGTCTGCGTGGAGTTTCAGTCGACCGTCACCGCTGTCGGCCGCGAGAAAGGTGATCGGGTTTTGTGACTCATCTTCAAATCGTGCTACGAGTCAGGAAAGTTTCAGAAAAAATTTGAAATTAACAGAAATCAATCTTTGAAATCTTATCTTTAATTTATGATATGAAAACTTGAAAAATCATCACAAGTTTCCGAAATATGATTGAAAATGTTCTAGCGTGTCCGCTTCGAGTTTTAGTCGGCGATCATCGCTGTCAGCCGGCCTCGCCGCTTAAGCCAACTGAAACTCGATGCAGGCCCGCTTGGGCATTTTTCGTCATACCTTGGGCACCCGCGATATTTTTTTTAAGTTTTATTGGCTTAAATTGAAGGTGCAATTTCGAAGATTGTGTCCTGTGAATTTCAGATTGTTTCTTCAACTTTCTTAGATCATGACACGACTTGAAGTCGAGGTAAAAAATTCAAGAAATTCTTGAATTAAAAAAAATTCCTCACGTGATGTATCATCTTCAAAATATCAGAAAAATGTCTACCAAAAATCATTTATCGTAGAATTTCATCAGCTCTTTAACCCTTTTTTAAGAATATTCTATAAATTGAAGAAACTGGGTTTTTGTAATAAATTCGACTTTATCTTTCCGGTTGAACTTTGAAAACATCGAAAGTTGATCTTATATAAAACCCAATTTTTTTATTTTATCCATTATTTTTTTGTGCTTATATAAAGAAGACATTCTATAAATTAAATGTAGAAGTTGTTTGGAGTATTGACCAGTAATCAACAATTTTCTATTTTTTCTACAGTTTTATGCAGGCCAAATCATTTTTGTGTCTGTGAGAATTTTTTAATTTTTCTCGTAAACGATGCAAGATATCTTAAAAGAGTAAGAGTTGTCGTTGTTTTTCAAGAAAAATGCGATAATTTAATTTTTCGAAAAAAAACTTCTCTTGACAAGAAAAATAGTTTGGCCCGTATGGAACTTGAAAAAAATTCTCGTCATTCGAGTACCAGTTCAGCAAAAAAATTTTAGCAAAAAAAAGGTGAAGTTTTTGAAAAAACCGACTTATATTATTTTCAGAAAAAC
The DNA here is from genome assembly GCA_032362435.1 of Melikaiella ostensackeni. NCBI lineage: Eukaryota > Metazoa > Arthropoda > Insecta > Hymenoptera > Cynipidae > Melikaiella > Melikaiella ostensackeni. The sequence continues at coordinate 9,361,111 of JAUMHM010000071.1, read as the reverse complement.
TGCCGCTATCTTGTTGATTTTCAACATTTTGTTAATTTTCCGGCGAATTATGAAAAAAGAAAATTAACCACACCAGAGTCAGGGAACAAAACTTAAATATCTCAATTAAGTCAAAACTTGTAAAGGTTTGAAGAAAGAATTCGAATTTGTGTTGAACAATCATGAAATTTCAAAAACTTATTTTCCTTGAAAATTAACTTATATTTAAGAGGCAAATGATTCTGTGACTTGAAGTTACACTGTCTGTATGATTTGATATTGATTCGGTCAAGAGTCCAATATCATTTATTTTAGCGATGTTTAAACAATAGGCATCCATTTTTTAATATAATATTGTTTGTACATAGTGGGTATTTTATAAACACGACCAAACTCGAAGGCATTTGACGCTTATTTTCTAGATTCATAAAAGTACAGTTTTTTTTACTAAAATACGGTATTGTAAACTCTTGTACTGAAATACTATATTGAAAGGTATTGACCTAAAATACTACTGTATTGTAGAGTAATTTGCTAAAATAAAGTATCGTACTAAATTGTCCTAAAATACTGCATTCCTCTGAATTACTTTTCTGACTGGATTATTTTAGAGTCTTTTATAGTATCTTACGTGAGTAGTGTATCGTACACTATTATACGAATATTGTATAGTATTATTCTAAAATACTCTTTTGTATGATATCTTACGAACATATTGTATTATACAATGTTGTGATGTATTGATCTGAAATACTATATTGTAGAGTATTTTACAGTGTCATTTTATATGTCACCTTCAGTTTCTGCTTTTTATTGTTAATTTATTGTTAAGCCTAAATAATTTTAAGTATGCAGTACATTTATTGAATACAAATAATGTTTTATCAACTACAGCTCTTATTGCATTTAGTATCCATTTAATTTTTTCGTATATTTGTAAAAATTCTGAAATGATTTAATTCTTAGATATTCACTAACCATACTTTACCATGTCTTCTCTTTTGAAATATGTCAGCATCTGATAACCTCCTCCGCCATATATCCCTCACTTGGTTCTTGAGCTATTAAATAACTCATATGTCTTCATTAGCTCTTCGCTTGATGCGAGGAAGAGAGTTTTAGCAATTTGAAAGTAGGGAAAGGGGATAGGAATTACCAGTATTACAAGAGATGCGAAACTTTGCTCGCGGCAAACCACGTAATGCAATCACATCTATGATGATGGGGAACCACAGCAACGAGAGTAGTTTATGAAACGTAAAATGAAATCATATATTATAGTCTTTCTTACTGTACCTTATTTTCAAGATAGCCCCACGTTGAAAGTACTCTGCGGAAATTTTACGGAAATTCCAGTTGGAAATTCCGTTGACTTTCCGTGGAAATTATACTAACCTCCCGACTGCAAATTCCAGTCTGTAATGGACCAAGGAAATTCCGAGAAATTCACGGAGGCCTCGACCGTCGTCCCAATATGTTCCGTATGCACTAGGTGTACGAAATACATCTTCCTCGAGGGAGTTAAGTTCCAAATAATAATTAGTCGTTCCCCAACGGTTACTGGGACGACCCCTCATTGTACATCTTTCGAGTGGACCCGGTATACAAAATACATGTTCCTTGATGAAGTTGAGTTCTAAATAGTTCTTATTCATAAGTTAGGTTTCTCGAAGAAGACGTATTTTGTACACCTGGTGCATTCGGAAGGTGTCATAGAATGACGGGTCGGTCCAGTAACCACAGAAAAATGACCAATTATTATTTAGAACTGTACTTCCTCGACGAAGATGTATTTTGTATACTTGGTCCACTCGGAAGATGTACATTGACAAGTCATGAGAAAAATGAGTGGGGTGCGGCCAATCTTCATTTACAACTGAACGTCTTCGAAGAAGATGTATTTTGTACACCTGGTGCATTCAGAAGACGTCGTAGAATGACTGATCGTTCCAGTAGCCGTTGAAGAACGACCTATTATTATTCAGAACTCAATTACGGAAGATGTATTTTTTACAGCTGGTGCACTCGCAAGATGTTATACAATGAAAGGTCATCCCAGTACCCATTGGGATGCGACCAATCTTCATTTAGAACTCAACTTTCTCGAAGGAGATTTATTTTGTATACCTGGTGCATTCGGAAGATGTTGTAGAATGACTGGTCGTCCCAGTAACCATTGAAGACCGACCAGTTATTATTTAGAACTGAATTACCTCGAGGAAGATGTATTTTGTACACAAATGCACTCGGAAAATATACATTGACAAGTCATAAGAAAAATGGGCGGGGTGAGGCCAATCTTCATGTAAAACTTAACTTTCGCTAAGAAGATGTACTTTTCACACCTGGTTTACTCGCAGGATGTTACACAATCAAAGGTCATCCCAGTACCCATTGGGCTGCGACCAATCTTCATTTAGAACTCAACTTTCTCGAAGGAGATGCATTCTGTACACCTGGTGAGCTCGCAAGATGTTATACAATGAAAAGTCATCCCAGTACCCATTGGGCTGCGACCGATCTTCATTTAGAACTCAACTTTCTCGAAGGAGATTTATTTTGTATACCTGGTGCATTCGGAAGATGTTGTAGAATG
>JAUMHM010000071.1:9340283-9358436 GCA_032362435.1 Melikaiella ostensackeni | reverse complement strand
TTCGCCAAAGAAGTTTCACTTCTACCGCCTGGTCTTTAGCAGGTTTTTTTTTTCAAATATACTATCAAAATTCATTTTGAAACGCTTTAAATTTTTAATATTTCGAGTAAAAATATTGCATTTTCAACGAAATAAACACATTTTTAACCAAATAGTTACATTTTCAACCGAGAAGGATTTTTCAGTCAAGAAGAAAAAAAAATCAACTAAATATTTAAATTGTCGACCAACATAGATTATTTTTCAACCAAACAGTTGCATTTTCAAACCACAGAGACGCATTTTCTCATATCTCATTTCATTTTCAACCAAATAGTAGAATTTTCTACAAAAACAGTTGAATTTTAAACCCAAAAAGACAAATTGTCAACCAAAAAGGACTTTTTAACAAAATTGTTGAATTTTCAACAAAATAATAAAATTTGCAACCAAATAATTGAATTTGTAACCAAAAAAGGTGAATTCTCAACCAAACAGTTGCATTTTCAACCAATAAAGATGAATTTTCGATCAAATAGTTGAATTTTGAATTAAAAACGATCAAATTTCAACCGACAATGGAATAGTCAACATTTTCAGTCAAGAATAAAATAATTTTTAACCAGAAAGAACGAATTTTTCAACAAAAAGCTAAATTTTCAACCAAGTAGTTGAGTTTAAACAAAATAGTTGAATCCTTAGTCAAAAAAGAATTATTTTGAACTGAACAGTTGCACTCTGAAACAAAAAATATCAAATTTCTGCCAAACGTGATGAGTTTTAAAACCAAAAAGATGAATTTTCAACAAAAAATTTAATTGTCAATCAAAGATATAAATCTTCAACCAAAAAAATAAGGTTTTAACAAACTAATTGAACTTTTAACCAAGTTGTTGAATTTTCAACAAATTGTTGAATCCTCAAACATAACAAAATTATTTTAAACCAAACAGTTACATTTTTAACCAAAAAAGACAAAATTTCTACCAAACGAGATGAATTTTTAAACCAAAAAGACAAAAGAGTTGAATTTTCAACCTAGAAAGATTTTTCATTCAAGAAAGAAAAACAGTTTCAACCACATTGTTGAAGTTTTAGGCCAAAAAGACGAATTTTCTACAAAGCAGTTGAATTTTCATCCCGAAAATATGAATTTTGTCTAAAAAAGTTCATTTCCAACCAAATAATTTAATTTGTTATCAAAATAGTTCAATTTTCAACCCAAAAAGACGATTTTTCAACAAAACAGTTGAACTAGCAACCAAAAAGACGAAATTCAACTAAAGGGATGAATCTTTAAGCAAAAAAATGAATTGTTATTTGTTGAAAATTCAAGAAAAAAACAGCAACCCATTTTCGATGAATCAAATTTTAAAAAAATATTTCATGTATTGAAATGTTCATTTATAAAATTCTCATGTGAAATCTTGTAAATATAACATTTCTAATACTTGATTTTGATATACAATTCGCTTTTTTTCATTTTCCAACAGTTGCAAATTCAACTGTTGAAAAACCAACTGTTAAAAATTCTTTTGAAAATTTAATTTGCTTCAATTTTCAAGAGATGAATTTTGTATTAAAAACAAGTGTTAACAATGTTATATTTACATTATTTTACTTGAGAATTCAATAAATAAACATTTCAATCTTTGAAAAAAATTAAAGAAAGCCAATTTTTCAATAATGGGATGTCAGTGGCAAATAGTGTTTTTTTTCTTAACTTTATGCGCTTGAAGATGAGATGGATGTATATATACTACATCTTCTCATTTTGAGATTTTTTTAGAAATCCATCGACTGTTATACAGGTATTTTGATTGATTTCTTTTTTTTTAAGGGTAGAGTAGTTTCCTAATGCATACCTTTCTTTCATTGTCTATTTTTCTTTTAAAAAAAAAACTGAAATTTGTTCGTACGATCAATTTTTTATTTTATATCATTTTCCTGAAAAAAGCAGCCCAGCGTAAAAAAGTTTCATAAAAGTAAAAATGTGTGGAACTTCGAAGCCTGAAATAGTCATTTTTGTGTTTTCCAAATGATTTCTTTTTAGCTTACATACTTAGAAAAATACATTTAAACAAATTCATTAACGAGATATCCATATGATAACGAGATACCCATATGATATGAAAAGATTTTTTATGATACATGAAATCCTCTTTTAATCGCCCAAAAAAATCCTCGTTTTTACCTAAAATTGAACTATTGAACCGCCGTGATCCCTGATACTGTCTAATATTTTTCGTAGTTTTAACGCCAACGTTAGTAATTATTGATTCGTGACTGACAGGTTCTCATAAAGTCCAGATTTTACAACTAACTCATATACGTTATCGTAAAATTCAAAATAGTCAACAACACTAAACTTGAGCCTCATGGTTAAAAGCCTAATTTTCTTCGCTCGTACGCAAATGTTTCTCATATCCTCTATCAAAATTATGAGCTCTAACTTCCCTACGACTGTCATCTCTTTCATGTCTGCGTCTATACGAGGTCGCTTGATAAGTTTAGTAAAAACACAAGCAAAAATTTTTTTTTGAAAAGTTTGCCTTTATTTATCAACTCGGCTTTCAAATTGTCCAATAATTTTGCATAGTACGTTGCTGTTATAGTTTTATCCTTCTCCAAGTAATCAATGAGGATAATTCCTTGGGAATCCCAAAATACTATGGCCATCATCTTTTCCCAGTTGAGAAAACTGTCTTCGCCTTCTTTGGGGCACTTTCACTACGCAGTACCCACTGCTTTGACTACTGCTTTGTCTAGGGTGTACAGTGGTGGATCCAGGTTTCGTCAACAGTCACGAATCGACGCAAAAAGTCCTGCGGATTCCGATTAAACGTCGCAATTTCAGTTGTGGTTTGGCCACGCTTAAATTCGTTTATTCAAAAGTAAACGATTTTCAATGAAGGAGCAGACTCCCGTGAACTTCGTGTAACTCGGCTTTGATCTGCGCGGCCTTCCAAATTTTGCATATAACAGTATTCCAATGAGTTTTTCTTACTTTAACTTTCCCGTATGCTGAAGAAACATAAAGAAAATTAAATTTATTAGAAAAATAATCTTTTTTGTGTTGCTTTTTAGCATTTGGATCAATAGTTTCAGAAAAATCCAAAGGCTAAGTTTAAAAAATATCAAATACTTCTGCAGTTTTAAGCCCCTGTTTAATCCAGAGCAGTTTTTTTGAGTCAGATCTGATATGCAGAATCGGAAATTTTTGAATATTGTTATTAGATTTTGATATTTGATACATTGAATCTGGTATTGAATCGAAGTGAGGGTCGAAAATAAACCCTCTAAAATTAAATTTGTAGTAAAAACTTATATTATATATTCTCTTTTATGTACCATTAAATATAATTATTAATAATTATTAATTATTAAAATCAATATTGTAATATTTTCTATGTTTTATTTTATAGGAAACATAAGAACGAAAGCAGTCCTCGACGTTGAGATGAAGAAAGGTTACTGGCTGACAGTCTACGCACAAGATCACGGAGTGGTTCCTCTCAGTTCCAAGCAAGAAGTATGTTTTTGAAAATTAGAAAATCATAAAAAATAATAAATAATAATAAAAAATAAAAATAATATAAATATTATTAGAAAATATACTGGTCATATAAAAAGTTAACTAAATTTGACGAGCATTAATTTACCTGTAGGGAACTGATTTACTAATATTTTTCAGTAGCGCAACAATAAGTCAATAGTTAATACTAGGTAGTAGGGATAGGCGATCTGGATTCGATTATTTTTGAATCGATTATTTCAAGCCGATTAATTGATTTTTGAATCGATTTTTATAAATCTGATTGATCGAATGAATTGATTCATTCTTTCCGATTCTTATAGAAGATTTATTTTTTCTGACTTCCAAAGATTCCGAAGGATTTCAAGCAATTCCTAAAGATTACAGACTTTGCAAGATTTTAAGAAATTCCGAGGATTTGAAGAGATTTTAGCTATTTTATAGGATTTCAAGATATCCTTAAGAATTTTACGAGATCTTGAGATATTTCGAAGGATTTCATAGATTTCCAAATATCTGGAAGGATTTTATGGGATTTCAAGGAATTTAAGAGATTTTAATGGATTTTAAGAGATTTCGAAAGATTGCACATTTTTTTATGAAGATTTCCAAGGATTCCGAAATATTTCAAAAACTTTCTCGAAATTTCTAGGAATTTTAATAGATTTCAAAGAATGTCAATAGTTTTCAAAAGATTCCCAAAGATTTCAAAGGACTTTGAAGGATTTTAAGTGATTGCGGAAGATTCGCAAGGATTCCAAGCAATTCCGAAAGATTACACACTTTCAAAGATTTTATGAAATTCCAAGAATTTGAAGGGATTTTAGCTATTTTATAGGATTTCAAGATATCCTTAAGAATTTTACGAGATCTTGAGAGATTTCGAAGGATTTCATAGATTTCCAAATATCTTGAAGGATTTTATGGGGTTTCGAGGAATTTAAGAGATTTTAATGGATTTTAAGAGATTTTGAAAGATTGCAAATTTTTTTATGAAGATTTCCAAGGATTCCGAAAGATTTCAAAAATTTTCACGAAATTTCTAGGAATTTTAATAGATTTTAAAGAATGTCAATTGTTTTCAAAGGATTCCCAAAGATTTCAAAGGATTTTGAAGGATTTTAAGTGATTGCAGAAGATTCGCAAGGATTCCAAGCAATTCCGAAAGATTACACATTTTGAAAGATTTTATGAAATTCCAAGGATTGAAGGGACTTAAGCTATTTTATAGGATTTCAAGATATCTTTGAGGATTTTACGAGATCTTAAGCGATTTGTAGGGATTTTAAAGGATCATAAGAGATTTCGAAGGATTTCATAGATTTCCAAATATTTAAAAGGATCAAAGGATTTTATGGGATTTCGAGGAATTTTAAGAGATTTCAATGGATTTTAAGAGATTTCGAAAGACTGCCAACTTTTTTGTAGAGATTTCCCATGATTTTGGAGTATTTCAAAAGCTTTTGAAGCATTTTACGAAAATTCAAGGAATTTTAAGAGATTTTGAAGAATTTCAAAGAATTTTACGGATTTTCAAGCGATTTTTATAGACTTTAAAGGACTTTAGGAAAATCCGAAAGATTTTAAGGGATTTTAGAGATTTTTAAGGATTTCAAGAAATTCTTAAGAGATCTCAATAGAGTTGAAGAGATTTTGAAAGACTTTAAATTTTTTTAGAAAGTTTTCCAAGGATTTCGAAGTATTTCAAAAACTTTTACGAAATTTCTAAGAATTTTACTAGATTTTAAAGAATGTCAATAGTTTTCAAAGGATTTCCATAGATTTTAAAGGATTCTAAGTGATTGTGGAAGATTCCCAAGGGTTTAAAGCAATTCCTAAAGATTACACACTTTGAACGATTTTAAGAAATTCCAAGGATTTAAAGAGATTTCAGCTATTTTATATGATTTCAAGATATCCTTAAGGATTTTACGGAATCACAAGCGATTTTTAGGGATTTTAAAGGATTTCAAGAAATTCTTAATGATTTGGAAGGATTTTCAAAAGTTTCATAGATTTTTGAATATTTAAAAAGATTTTGCAGAATTCAAATAAATTTTAATGGATTTCAAGGAATTTCGTAAGATGCCCAAATAGTTCGAAGGATTTTGCGGGATTTCGAGAAATTTTGAGAGATTTCAATAGAGTTGAAGAGATTTCGAAAGACTTCCAATTTTTTTAAAAAGTTTGTCATGGATTTCAAAGTTTTCAAAAACTTTTACGAAATTTCTAGGAATTTTAATAGATTTTAAGAAATGTCAATAGTTTTCAGAGGATCCCCAAAGATTTCAAAGAATTTTGAAAGTATTTTGAGTTTCTAAAGGATTTTACGGAATTACACTAGATTTTATTGAATTTCAAGAAATTCCACTTAAACGTATTTCGTGAGATTTCCAAATATTTCAAAGGATTTTAAGGGGTTACGAGGAATTTTAAGAGATTTTAAAGGATTTCAATAGTTTTAAATGGATTTCTGAAGATTTCAATGGATTTCAAGAACTGTGAAAGAGTCCCAAGGATTTCGAAGGATTTTACGAAATTCCCAAAAATTTTACGATTTTTTATTGGATTTCTACAGATTGAAGACTTTCAAGATTTTCAAGACTTCCAAGGATTTTCAAATATTGTAAAGAGTTCATAGAATTTCAATCATTTTAAAAAGTTTTTAAAGTATTTTAATAATTCTCAAGGGATTTCCAAAGATTTCAAAGGATTTTGAAGGATTTCAAGAAACTGTGAATGATTCCCAAGTAATTTAAATGCGCTTCGATAGATTCTGAATGATTTCCACGGATTTCAAGAAAATTCACGGAATGTCAAACATTCAAACGGATTTCTCAAGATTTCAAAAGATTTCACGGAATTTAAAATTTGTTCAAGCGATATCGTGATTGAACAGGTCTTATAATATTTCAAAGAATTGAAAAGATTTAAAAATGAGTTATTTGCTATTGTCGATTCAAGAATCGATTATTTGAGATCGATTAATTCAGATCGATTAATCGGAAAAATCGAATCATCGTCGATTTTTGGAATCGATTGTTGAGAATCGATCCGGTTTTTTCGAAAATCACCCGGCCCTACTAAATAGCACAATTTAAAGCTTTTGAATGCTAATTACTGTTTATAACTATTTAATAACTATGATAATTGATGAATAATAGTAATTAATTGTTATCATTATTGATTATTATTTAATACTATTTAGGAATAGTTAACACTATTGAATACCAGTTATCAATAATATAATCAGTGTTAAGTTATACTTAATATGTATCATTAATATTTATCACTAATCAAGAACTAAGCATCACTGGTAAATTTTACTGGATTCTAGTTGCTACAGTGCTCAGTATCTATAGTTATATGACTATTGAAAACTAGTTATATTAGTTGTTGCTTTTAAATAAGAATTATCATTCCTGAATACTTTCTATCCATATCTACCAGTAGTGAATACTTCTTAATTCATCAATATTTATCATTATTTAATACTAAAGAACCATAGTAACATTAATTTCATAGTAGTATCCTCATCCTTAATTATTACTAGTTACTACTATTCGACACTATTTATCATCATTGATTACTATTTATTACTATAAATATTGAATACTAGTATATTTTTTTTAAATATGTTTCTTCATTAGTACTTATTAGCTATCACTATAGATCACTATTGAACAATACCAATACTAATTGAGTACCGCATATTGAATACTGTATATTTCATACTAGTATTGAAAAGCCTGTATTGAATACTAGTATATTTTTAAAAAATATGTTTCTTTATTAGTATTTATTAGTTATCACTGTTGGTCACTATTGAACGATACCAATACTAATAATTATTTAGGACACGTTATCATTACTTATTACTACCATTTATCACTAGCTGGTACGATTATGTATTAGTGAATACTACTTGTCATTAGTGTAGTTACCACTGTCAATTACAGTTGGCAAATACTTATTGCTACTGATTATTACTCATTCTTAACTTTTATTCAAAAAATAATATTCGTCACTTGCAAATACCTACTGATTTATATTAATTTTCTATGTCTAAAAAATATTCCTTTTTCATTGCAGGTTTACATTGAAATATTGGACGAAAATGACAATACTCCTCTCACCGAACTTCCAGTATATTATCCCTCAGTACCTGAGAACTCACCAGCTGGTGTGAATGTGGTTCAAATACGAGCTTTCGATCATGATGTCTCGTCTCAACAATTCACTTTTTCTATCACGAGTGGCAATCCAGAAGGCTATTTCCTCATCAACTCTACTACCGGTAAGTGCCACTTGTCCCAACCACATATCTTATTTTTCACCATCACAGTCGTCTGCTCCCAACGATACTCACTCAGAAAAAAAGTACAGAAATAATGCCTGCTTAAAATGTTTGAATACCTACATACGTAGAATATGAATAGATATCCTTCTAAAAGTTACAATTTTATCACCGCGTGGTAAAATTTTTTCAATTGTTTTCTCACAAAATCATGCGAAGCTCTTCTCCAGTATAGATTTCCAGTCAAAAAGATGGTTGCTACATATTAGATAAAATAGAGGTAACTTTGCTGGTAAAGTATTTTTCGAGACTTCGTTGGAATGATTCGGGGTGTGAGACTCGATTAGAGTCCCGGGCCTAAGATTTTATCGAAGACCGAAGCAGAGCGTTGAATGTGCAAAGGGCGGGTACGAACCACCCGTATGACGAACGCATTTTGCTCGATCCTTCGTCCACGTACGTTCCACAACCGTAATTTCTGCAGCCTACCACAAGGGGGCGTATAGGCTAGATTGTGATTTACGGAAGCAAACAGGAAATTTGCATCCCTCTTGGATTCTCTCTATAATCCTTGATTTCGTCGAATTTTCCTTGTCGTGAAATTCATATCTAACTTTCTCACTTTTGACTCATTTTCATATGGTAATGCTATCAAACTGTTGAAATGTTCGTAATCTCGAACCTCCGTATAACTTACAACAAGATTGAAAACCTTAGCAAGAATTCTCCTGCGTTAAACACTTACAGTAGGATCGAGCGAGGCTTATAACTTAGTTTAAAACAGTTTAAAACAGTAATCTCGACCGCTAGCCCCGCCTACCATCAATGCTCACTATACAAGCCTTTTTATCACGCCCAATAATAATTTCCAGTCACGCCCACTGTAGATGACTTTACTCTAGTACTGTAGTAGATGCCCACGCATCTACTGACTACGCCCTCTTTCGACATACCCTAAGAGCATATGCTGAGTACGCCTAAACTTACGCCAACTAACTATTTTCATTAGCCACACTCACAAGTAAATCCTAAAAACCAAACTCATTGCGCACTGCAAGAAAATAGTTTTTCTAACCACGCCTACAAACTTCGTCCTGCAGCCTCTTCCTGAAGAATCGTCCAAGCACGCTAACTGTTTAGTCTAACTTGAATAAGATAGTAGACGTGATTAGTAAACTATTCTAAAAGACTAGTCATACTATTCATACACACTAGTAGCTGCTCAAAATTACGCCCATTATTCATTTCAATGATGACTTTTATTAACGAGACCTACTATCTACGTCCTGTCGTCACTCCTTTGCAAATTATCCAATTACGCTCATTGTGTACTTTAAAACAACTGCTAAGTGATCACGCCCACTATCTACGTCGACAAACCACGCCCATAGTCCGTGAGCTCTAGACACTTTCATAAAACACACATCGTGTACTTACACTAACCATTTCAAGCCACGCCCACTGACCACGCACCCTAGACAAACATCCTAGAAACATATTTCGACTTCCGAGTATTAACAAAGTCACTCCTAACCGTTCTCATTAACCACAGCTGTAAAAACCAAAATCACTAGTCACTCCAAGTAATTACTTTCACTAGCCACGACTACTAACTACATCTTATAGCCACTCCCTCAAGAATGATCCAATCACACCCACTGTATACTCCGAAATAATTGCTTGATAACCATGCCCACTGTCGATGTCTACAAACCGAGTAGGCCCATAAACCATTTCCAATCTCGACTATTACCCAGACCTCCTAACCACGCCTTCCTAGACACATCCTGAAAAGACATTACGAGTATTACCAAACATAGGCCTACTGACCATTCCTATTAGCCACTCCTACTTATTAGTGAAATTCTTAAGAATACCTAAGGGATTGGCTACAGGCCGTGGATAGTAGCCGTGATTAGTAGAAGTTTCTAAAGAACCAATGATACTATTTACTCACACTAGTAGCTGCTAAAAATTTCGCCCCTTACTCATTTCGACAATGACTTTCTCTATCCAGGCCTACTGTCCACATCCTTTTGTCACTCCTTTGCAAATTATCCAATCAAATCCACTGTGTACTCAACAAGATCACTCGCGGAACACGCCCACTGCCTACGCCTACAAACCACACCCATTACGTCGACTTAACAATCCCTTAAAATCATTCCAACAACGCCATTTAACGCCTCCAAGAGCGCCGATGACCAGAAAACTCATTTTAACATTAGACCGTAGTTAGTAGGCGTGCTTAGTAGATGTTCCTAAAAGACCAATGATACTATTTACTAACACTAGTAGCTGCTCAAAATCGCGCCCCTTACTAATTGCGACAATGACTTTTACTAACCAGGCCTACTATCCACGTCCTGCCGTCACTCCGTTGCAATTTATCCAGTCACATCCACTGTGTATTCAACAAGATCACTTGCGGAACACGCCCATTGCCCACGCCCATGACGTCGACTTGACAATCCCTTAAAATCACTCCCAACCACGCAATTTAAAGCCTCCAAGACCCTCGATAACCAGAAAACTCATTTTAACCCCAGGCCGTAGTTAGTAGGTGTGATTAGTAGATGTTCCTGAAAGACCAATGATACTATTTACTCATACTAGTAGCTGCTAAAAATTACGCCCCTTATTCATTTCGACAAAGACTTTAACTAACCAGGCCTACTATCCACGTCCTGTCGTCACTCCTTTGCAAGTTATCCTATCACATCCATGTGTACTCAACCGGATCACTTTCGGGACACGCCCACTGCTCACGCCTACAAACCACACCCATTACGTCGACTTGACAGTTCCTTAAAATCACTCCCAACCATGCGATTTAACGCCTCCAAGACGAGAAAACTCATTTTAACATCATAGTAATTATTTTTATCTCTTCAACAATTTTTTTTACCTCTCCTCTCTCTCTCCTTTTCCTTATCTGCGATGTTTATCTCAGTTGGCTTTGAGAACTCGTTAACGAAGAGGATTTGTTTTCAAAATTAATTTAAAGGATAAATTTTCTAACAAAATTTTGTGTTTGTTATTTTTCTAAAGCAGTTGTACTTGAAATTTTTTTTCAAGATCTTAAGTTTTATTAGTCCATTTTGATTATGGTCGACAATCGCATTATGACGCGTAGGTAAATTCTCACCTGAAATAGATAAACTCGACTGAGGTTTTTAGTTCACTCACCTCTTGAGAAGGTCGCCCTCATTTAAGAGGGTGGCGAGTCACGATAAGCAGGAACGTAAGGGTACGTTAAGGGATTGTAGCACACAGATCCAAATTAAGTTACATAAATCTTGACCGCGCGTAAATAAACTTCTTCCTTCCACGCACCACACTTCATAACTCAAAAATGATAACATACCATCATAATTTTTTTTAATGGTAAAACAATAAAGTTTCTTGACCATAACAAAAAATTCCTTTTTTTCTTTTGCCGATAAAAGTATATTTTTCAAACTATTATTGCAGATTAAAAAATTAGTTCTACCAGAGGACAAAGAGGTCCCACAAAAATGATTTCATGAGCATCGCTAAATGATCACTTGTCCAGGAACACCACATTTTGTCCATATTTGGGCGTTCCTGCCTCAGAAATGATGGGACGTGACTAATGGGTGGGACCAGTAGGTGGAGTTAGTTCTCGAATTAAAGATAGTGAATTTAGGGCGTGGTGATTAGTCAGTGCTTTTGTCTGTGATTGGAGAACGTGGTGAGGGAAGAAACATTGTTGCTTGAAGTCGTTAGTAGTTGTGGCTAGTTGGTGTGTCTCATTACTATAGCTAATAGGTGTGACCAATGGGTATTTTTAATGGACGTGACAATAAGGTATCGTTTGAGGTATCGTTCACTGTAGATTTTAATGTTAGGGTTCGTTATGCGCCGTGTCTACTTGGTGGCGCTACTGTCTGAGTAGGCAGAATAGGTGGCGATTGGGCGTGGCTATTTTTTATAGTTAGAAGAAGTGACTTATGAGTGTGGCTATTCATAGGTTTTACTAGGTGATGGGTGGAGCATGTGGGGCGTATCCAATGGAGGTGGCTCCTGAGTGTTACTAGTAAGTGTGATCAGTGGCCAATGGGCGTGGCTATTAGGCTTCGTCCTGAGTTATAGATTTCGAAACACTTTTTATAGTCCATAACTCGAAATAGCCTCTGAAACAGGAAACCAAGGAAGTACACTGCAACATGATTCGTTCGCGTTACGAGGAATAGAAGCCATCGCAAATTAGACCTTTTAGAGGTACACGTGCTCGTATAACAGAAATTTACTTCATTTACGTGCGGTATCAAAGCCCTAGGGGAGGCTAGATTTAATATAAATGGCTTCCGTAACCTGATTAGTCATAAACCGGCTTCTTTCATAGTTTTGTTATCGAGACACGTGCTGCAGAAAATATACGACTTTGTTCTCTAGCACAGGGGAAACCAAGCTCTTTTTCCTAGAAAACGACAAGGGATCCTTTGTATTCTATCACTTCCCGCTTCCTTTGACATCATATTACTCTCATTTCTGTTTCCAACCCCTTCACCTACATCTATTCAATTATATTCATTGTTAAGTTCCTCTTGCTGCAACCGGGAACTGGTATATTTTTAATGAGAGGTGCATCAAGCTTAATTTCAACTATACATTTACCCTAAAACTGACGATGTGTTATCAAAGAAGCTACTAATTTGATGTACGATTTTGTTTCAGGACTCATTACTACCACTGGAAGGAAGTTGGATCGTGAAAATCAAGCCGAGCATATACTTGAGGTGAGCTTGGCTATAAATTAAATTGAAGTAAATGTTTAATATTTATACTGAATTATTCCCCAGTCAAAAATATTCAAAAATTATGATAATTATTTTTACAAGTTTGATTTTTTTCACTAATTTACCTGTTGATGGTGAACTTGGTATTTTCATGTTTTGTGAAAGTGTCGTTGCGAGATAGAGTGTTATACTCAATGGAGCAACGTTTATTATACCGAAAGTCATTTACGGGAAAATGTCTTTCGACATGGCATCCGAGCGCAAAGGTCGTTAAAGCTAACCTAAATATCTGAAGACTGGGTGGATGTCGATAGGACAATCTCCTTTCGAAAAGAGTACCTTACCTGTTTTTCTCAACACTTCGTTTCTCGCTTTAACCCATCCTGAAATCATTGTCAGGATAGAAACGAGGCGGAAAATGGCATCCAACCCGAGATTGAAAAGTAAAGTGAGGCAAGCGCTTCCTTGTGAAAGAAAGCAGGGGGAGGAAATTTAAAGAATGGCAGAGCCAGTGGGAAGGGGATATTGTTGAAAACTCTTGGGAGTGCATTTCCGTATCGAGACTAACGGAAACTTATTTGAACCCCCTATAGTAAAGGGATTCCAGAGTCGATAAAAAGGAGCATTTAAAAATATTTAGAGCGTTTTTAAAAATGTATTTTTTCAACTTTTTTGTGGAATATTTTACAATAGGTATTCAAAAGTCACTATGAATTCAACAAACATTGTAGACAATTTTTTTATTCTGTATAACTCCTTATAACCCCACGCAACAAGTTTATGATATTGATTCTTTCAACAAGCATTAAGTTTGCACTATCGTTAAAAAACACCATCGCTTTTTAAATCTGGCAATATCTAGAAAGGCACTTGAACTGAGGGAAGCGAATGTTCGACGGTAAAAGCGAACATTGTCTGAGGATTCTTCTGTCTCATCGCACAGTATCAATCAATTCCGTGTTCAATGGACGCTGGATACACTCTTCGTAGAATTCTGCCTTTCGTACAAACTTTTCGACCGAGTAAACCAGAATGAAAACCTGAGCTTCAATGATGGAAAACGTCTCTTCATTCACAAATGGTGCATGATACGGCGCTGTAAAACCCGCGGGAATCGTAAATTCGTCCCCACTGCATGAATACGAATAAAGAATGTTTTCAAGCATTTGTCTTCAGCTTGTCATACATACTCGTATGCTAGAATATGAGGCAGATTCTTCCAGACGGTGAAGAATATAAATTTTAAATCTGAAATGTTCACTTGCAACGAGAATTTTCAATATAGTGTGATTTTATTTGTTCTTTTCAGTAAATCGAAAAACGTCTTTGATGAAAATGTTTTAAAAGCTATATATTTATAAAGAATAATTTTACTCTTGAAATTATCTACGAAAAAGAACATTAATGGGCTGTTCTGTATTAACAATAACTAGTGAGCGTTATGGCAAAAGATCTTTTTTTAGAGAGTAAGCTTATTTATAATATGTGGTTGAATAACGTGGCGGGTGGGCGTCGTTTTTTTTTTAAACTTCGCTAATAGGTGTGTCTTCTGGGAATGGCGATTGGGCATAGCTAGATGTCAATTCAATGTAATTCGCTGTTGGACGTGTCTTTTGTCTGTGGTTAATAGCATGAATAATGCGCTATGCTATTAACGATTAATGAGAGTTATGCGGGAAGAGCTTTTCTTAGATAGTAATTTAGGAGTGTGTGCAATAAGAGTAGTTGTCATTCGTGGTTAAATGATGTAGCGGGTGGGCGTGTCTTTTCAAAGTTTGGCTAATAGTTGCGTCGGCTGGGCGTGGTGATTAGGTATAGCTGGATGTCGATCAAATGATGTTCACTAATGGGCGTGTCTTTTATCTGTAGTTAATACCATGAATAATACGCTGTGCCATTTACAATGATTATTGAGCGTTACTAGCTTAGATACCATACATGGTTAAATAGCGTGGCGGGTGGGCTTGGTTTTTTCAAACCTTAGCTAATAGGTAGGTGTGTCTGCAGGGCGTGGCGATTAGGCATAGCTAGATTTCGATTAGATGGGATCAGAAAGTGATTAAGGGGCGTGTTTGGTGGGCATGGTTTTTTCAAATTTTGGTTAAAATTTGCGTCTACTGGACGTTGCGATTAGGCTTAGGTAGATGCCGAATAAATGGGTTTCGCTATTGGGAATGTCTTTTATCTGTGGATAATAGGATGAATAATGCGCTATGCTATTGACAATGATTAATGAGAGTTATGCGAGAAGAGCTTTCTTTGGAAAGTGATTTAGGAGCGTGCGCAATAAGCGTAATTATGAGATGTGGTTAAATGGCATGGCGGGTGGACGTGGTTTTTTTTAATCTTAGCTAATAGGCGTGTCTGCTGGGCGTGGCGATTAGGCATAGTTAAATATGTCTATTGAATGGGGTTCGCTGTTGGGCGTGTCTTTTGTCTGTGGTTAGTAGCATGAATAATGTGCTGTGCTATTGACAATGATTAATAAGCGTTATGCGGGAAGAGGTTTCCCTAGAAAGTGATTTAGGGGCGTGGCTGGTGGGTACGGTTTTTTCAAGTTTTGGTCGGAAGGGGCGTCTGCTGGACGTAGCGATTAGGCTTAGGTAGATGCTGAATGACTAGGTTTCGCTATTGGGCATGTCTTTTATCTGTGGATAATGGGATGAATTATGCACTATGCTATTGGCAATGATTACTGAGAGTTATGTGGAAAGATCTTTCCTTAGAAAGTGATTGAGGAGTGTGCGCAATAAGCGTAGTTATAATATGTGATTGAATGGCGTGGCTAGTGGGCATGTTTTTTCAAATCTGAACTAAAAGGAGTATCTGCTGGGCGTGGCGATTAAGCATAGCTGGATGTCGATTGAATGGTACTCGCTATTGGACGTGTCTTTTGGCTGTGGTTAATAGCATGAATAAAGCTCGGTGCTATTGGCAATGATTGATGAGAGTTATGCGGGAAGAGCTTTCCTTAGAAAGTCATCTAGGAGCGTGCGCAATAAGCGTAGTTATGATATGTGGTTAAATGGTGTGGCGGATGGGTGTGGTTTTTTTTCAAATCTTATCTAATAGGTGTGTCTGCTGGGCGTGGCGATTAGGCATAATTAGATATGTCTACTGAATGGGATTCACTATTGGGCGTGTTTTTTGTCTGTAGTTAGTAGCATGAATAATGTGCTGTGCTATTGACAATGATTAATGAGCATTGTGCGGGAAGAGCTTTCCTTAGAAAGTGATTGAGGGGTGTGGCCAATGAGCGTATTTATTATATGTGATTAAAGATCGTGGCTGATGAGCGGTTTTGGGTATGTCTTTCAGCTGTGTATAATAGCATGATTAATTCACTGTGCTATTGACAATGAATCATGGGCGTTATGCTCTTTCCGTAGAAAGTTTTTGAGGGGCGTGATTTTCCAATGTGGTTAATGGATGAATCTATTGGGCGTGGCTAGATGTCGACTATATGGGTTTGGTTATTAGGCGTGTCTAATATAATAATTACTACTGGCTAATGGGCTCTGCTTATGACGCGTGGTTAGTATGTACAACTAGTGGGCGTGACGAATACCCATGTTTAGTTCACCTTACTATTGGGGTAAATTCGGTAGCCGTTCCTAGGGATGTGTTTAGTGGGCGTGGTTAAGGTCGTGAATATTAGGCATAATTATTGATCTTATTAATTGGATATTATCAATTTTTCGACTCCATTCGAAACCTTATTGGTTCAACCTTAAGTTTTCATACTTTTTAGTGTTTAAAATACGTTACCAAACAAAAAATTCAGATCAAGAGCTGAGGAATGTTAAATCGTTGCAATTCGCAGGGTTTCGCAGATCTGGAAGAAAACTTTGACTGATCACTAAACTTAGATCCCCGAGGCGTTACGTTGTTATCCCTCAGTTACTAACAAACTTGGAGCCAAGAGTTCTTGTTTAGTTTCACCCAGCAACGTTCCATGAACGTCTTTACCAACAATTTCCCCCCTAAACAGGATGCAACATCCTGTTCTTAGTTTTCGTACTTACATCCGTCTTCAGCATGGGAAAATCCTTTAATTTCTCTAGAAATACGCATGATTGTTCATACAGTGAGAACTATAGTATTATTTTGTCACGAAATTTTATGAATGTTATGTAACTGTTAAGTAAAGAGATTTTTCTGATTTTCTATTTTTTCTTTTTGATACATGAAATCGTTACTGAAAGAAATTTTAATAAAAAATACTACGTAATGTTTCAAAGAGAAGGTTTGGTCTCAATACTCTGAGAGAAAATATTGCAAAATTTTAATGCTTTTGTAAAGATTTAAAAATTCTTATATTTTGAAATTTGCTAAAGAATTATTTATGTATTGTTTCGTTATTTTGAAAACAAAATTTAGCTTTATATCACCAATTTTTACGTCTCTTTTTATGGGAGTTCTGCAGATTTTTCTCATTTTCTTTACTTGGGCGGAGGTAAGGTTATATATATATATATATAGCCGCCCATCTCACGGTTGTGAGGCGTGGCCATGGGTGTGATTTACCGCGGTTCTACTGGGAGCCGGTGTCATTTTCATGGATGGCAGTCGCTCCCAGGGAACCCTGCGGTGGTTGTTTAACCAATTTTTTTTTAAATATATATATATATATATATATATATATGTTCGAAGATAACTATAAACTATTGTATAGAATGTAAATTTTCAATTCATATTCATGTCTTAAAAGTTGATACGTCTACGGCAAGGCTTAAAATAAATAAATGAGCATTTTCAATTTAAAAAACGAAGGTTAATGGAAAAAAACCTTTAGTCTTTGATTTTACTTTTCATTGACATGTGCTACTGATCCCCTTCCCTTTTCCAGTCTTTTGTGGAAATTTTTAGAAGTCTTTTCTTTAATGATAATCTTCGAAACTCTTATTCTATGATTTATTTGAAAGAGTTTCTAATTAAAAAAAAATTAAAATTAAAATTAAGCTCAATTATAAGAAATAAAAGTAAATAAAAAAGTAATGAATAAATGAAAGTCTTTGGTTTTCAATTTTTCTTTTCATTCTCATGATCTCCTTCCTCTTTTCAGTCTTTTGTGTTCATTTTTAGAAGTCCTTTACTTTTAATATCTTCAAAATACTTATTCTATGATTTATGTGAAAGTGGCCGAGAAAAAGTGATTTTTTGAATATTACATGCATAGTTGTTCAAAGATAACTATAAACTATTGTATAGAATGTAAATATTTCATTCATATTGTTATCCTAAACGTTGATACTATTCCTTTTTTCAACGAAGTGTCTCGTCGTCCCAAAATTCGGGATGAGTATTAGAATATTATTCATAAGCTTGGCTAGTCGTCCCAAAATTTCGGGATGACAACTCCATCCCCTTTTCCAACTCCCCTGATTTTTCGGGACGACTAGACACAGCCTTAAATTGTTGAAGTTGTTTAACTATAATTTAATAAAAATATTATTGTACTTCCGTTTCCGGCATGAAAGTGTGAGGTAGCGGTGAATTTTCGATGCTGAGTTTTTTGGATATTTGTGGCGAATTTTGAGGTGAGTGGATTGTGGAAGTGTGTAGAAGGGTTTGTTTTT
>JAUMHM010000071.1:9271393-9327918 GCA_032362435.1 Melikaiella ostensackeni | reverse complement strand
AAGTATGTCTGCGCGTGGTCGTTCCTAATTTCGGGACGACTAGCCAAAAATGCATTATTTGCTAGTCGTCCCTAATTTCGGGACGATGAGACACTTCGAATAAATAATTGTAGTACCAGGAATAAAACGTCAAATACGCTCCCTGTAACTTTGCTTAAAAAACAGCTTCTTTAATTCTAAAAAAAGTCCACTCAATTCATCATGTAGGGTTATCCTTTAGCTTTAAACTTTCTAAAATTGAATTATTAATTTTAAACGTACTCCAATAGATTTGGAAAGTAACGTCACAACTTCAATCATTATTTCGAAATTAACCAATATTTTAATTGAAGTTCACCAATATTTAGTCTTTATAGGGATTTATCTCAAATTTACAATGATTGCGAAACCACTGCATTCGTTTAGGGAAAAATGAATAATTATTGTATATTGACCATATTTTAAGTACATATTATACTTCTCATTAATATTAGTAACATATTACACTTACGAATGGAATTAAGGAAAACCAAGAATATAAGGAACACAGAGCCAATAAGGATCTTCATTGCTTCAATACAGAAATACCGATTGAAAACTCAAAAAGGTGACTGATAGAGCTGTGCAATATGTTTGCAGCTGTATATAACCACTATACGAATCCTCTATTTATTCTTGAAATTCATAAGATAACAATCGGAGAGGAAAATTTTTTGATCACTGATGTTTGAATGTTACAAGCTAAGCTTAGCAGTCTTCATCGTTCATATTTTATCAAATTTACCTCCTATGATTAAATTGTAAAGGCAATGAAGAGTTGAATTATTATTTATAAATTACTGCTCAAAAATGGAAAAAAAAGAATTATTCACACACCTTATCTATTCAATATATAATATAATATTTGTACCACGCTCACCGAATCTCGGTGAAATATTTGATGCCAAATGAAGGGGGTGATATTGATAAGTCACTGGAGGCAGATTGATAATGGTTTATTCAAAGAATTGTCGAAAGTACTCCCGTATGTACCTGTGCGCCCACATTGCCAAAAATTTGATACGGCATTGCATTATCACAATCCAACAGGGAAAAACCACTCGTGGAAAAACCTCTGGAAGGAGTCTTGCATAATATTTATGATAACAAAGAATTCAATATATTTTTCAGATAATCTCGACACTTTAAATACGTTCTTATACATTAAAAGTAGTTAGTTAAGCAAATCACATTTAATTTCAAATTAGTCGAAAGTCTACGGGTCCGGCTCATGCCAACCACCGGCAAGTCGCATTTGCGGCATCTCTCATTCGGAAAAATTTTGTAGTCCACAAAAAATTGGCAAAATTGCGGCAAGTCACATTGCGGAATCTCTCATTAGGAAACGTATGATGTCTACCCGTCATCTACGAGACGTTAGAAAGGTTTAATTTTTTGTGGACTTCAAGTTGTTTCAAATTCCAAGTGAGAGTTGCCGCAATGTGAACTGTCGCAAATTTGACTTGCTGCAAATGTGACTTTCTGTAAATGTGACTTGCCGCAATTCTGCCAATTTATTGCGGACTTCGAATTTTTCGGATGAGGGATGTCGTAAAGTGATTAGCCGCTAATATGACTGGACGCCAATGTCACTTGCGGGGGGTTGGCATGATCTAACCCCAAGTCTAACAGACCAATTTATAAATTTGCAGTTACAAAAAACTGAAGTTCAGCCAAAGTATGGCTCAAGTATACCAGTAAAGTATACCTTAAGTAAATCAGAACTACAGATAAAGTATGCCTACAGTTATATTACTATAGTAGGTATAACTATACGCGAGGTTAAACGTATAGATGGAGAACAGCCTATACTTTAAATGTACTGCAGTATAGATAAAGTATATCTTATACATCAACTTTAATTCAGCGGTACTTCAGGTAGACTTCAGCCATACCTCAGCAACACTTTAGTTATAATTTAGCTATACTATTTCAATATACTTTGAGTATGTCTTATTTGCCACATATTTGTTACACTTTGGAAAGTCAATAATTATTCAGTATCACTCGAATCAGGATCACGCTGATGAAAAGCATTTACATAAATATTACCCTGACCAGAATTACTCCGACCAGATTCACTCCGAACAGAAGCACTCCTATCAGAATCAGGCCGATAAAAAGGGTTTCCACCCAAATTGCTCCGACGAGAATTACTCCCACCAGGACTACTCCTACTAGAATCACTCCGATGAAAATAACTCCGATCAGAATCACTTCGACCGTCAAACATGTCACGTTGGTGTATATGATTTTGGACTTGATTTGGTGGCTGATGTTGTTCAACTTCGAGCCTAGGCAGTTCTTCTGAATTACCACGTTCTTGACGGTCATTTAACACCCCTGTGGTTCCCTCTACAATTTGTCCGCTATTTCGTCGTGCAATAGTATTCATTTGGCCTTGTGGTTGCTGAACATTATTTTGGTTTGACGGATTTCGAGAATTCCTTCCAACAGAAGCGCTAGTTGCTGGTTCGGAACTTCCTTCGGCTCCATGACACCCACTCTTATGGGATTTTGGACGACCACCACAACATCTCATGAACTGCGCACTTAATTCTGTAAGAAGAAAATTGAGATTTATAAAGTTTGTGTACCTGGAAATAAGCTATTGATGAACTTTAAATCTTTTAAATAATTATTGAATGTTTCGAAAAATGACGTATAACTGGAAGCACAATAAATCTGAATCAGTAATTTCTAACTTAGTACTGCCGATTTCGAGAGTAATAGTCAAATTTGAATGTTGGAGGTTAAAAAGGAGTTTAAATTTTTATTCTTTAGAATTTAATTTCTTAAATTTCATGTTCGAAATTTACCAACATTCAGATTCAAATTTAACAATACTTTCACTTTATGAGTATTCATTCTGAATCTTAATGTCAATCTAAGCATCATATTGAAAAATAAAAATACATTTTGAAATTCATAGTATTAAAAACTCAAAGAATTTGACATTGCGTATAGTTTAAAATAGGAAAAGAAGAATTTTGAATTGTGGTTACGAGTCGTAAATTAACAATGATTGCGAAATTTCTGATGAATTGTTTGACGAAAAATTTATAAAATTATTTGATGTTTGACACATATACGGAAAAAAGTACCGAAAATATAGATTCTTATCTTATACTTCATATAAATTACAATTTGATATATTACACTTACGAATATAATAAAGAACTTTCGGTAAGAGCACTGTCGCAATATTTGTCTTACAGTTTTGTGTGTTTATAGCTGAATAAATAGACTAAATAGTAGTCAAGAGACTTTTTTCTTAAATTCACATGATGATTCTCGGTCTTTTAACATCTACAAAAAATGGATTAATTTTGAGAACTACTAATATTCCTTCTTTAAAATCATGCAAACCCAATTATAAAGGAAAATAAATAAAAGAGGATTTAGATAAGAGACGCTCGTTCGTGATGACCAGAAAAATAAAAATATTAATTTTTCTAGGTTCAAAAATAACCATTATTGACACACCACCATTATTTTTCACAATTTTACAATATTATGACCTGAAATTAAGATGAAATTCAGAAAATAAGTTCTTTACGATTTTTCATGTTGCAAAAATTTCAAATGCACAATGTTTTTTTAGTAATCCTGAATCTTGCCAAATTTGCAATGATTGTATTACAGTTATCTGTAAGAAGAAAAGTCACAAAATTAGACCGCTTCATCAGTACGTTATTTTAAGGTTTCTAGACTCTTCATAGCCTTTTAAAAAATGAACTTTAGTCAGATGAATCTCGAGAAATTTACATTCGTCAAATCATTGTGAAATGTTCGGCAAGTGTACATAGTGGAGTCAAATAAGGCTTATACCTTGAAATCCATCTCTCCAACACGGATTTTAATGAAATCTTTTGCATTGTGTTGCTAAAAGCATGTACTAGAAACTTAAGAAATCAAAAATGGTTGCTATTTTAAAAATCAATTTTCTTTTAAAATATAAAGAAAAAAGATTTAAAAGTTAAATAGCTTGAATGAACTTAGTTTCAGAGACACAAAACTACTGTGTATATGAATTTTGGGTTCGCTGATTATGGATTCAAGGTCAAAAAAGTTAAAAATATCGGACTAAAATTTTTCAACATTTATAAACTTTTTTGCAAAAAAAATATTAGAGTATTCATGTTTGGCATATGTCTTCCTGAAGACACTGAAGATTCACACCGAATGAGTTTGACCGGGATGAAGGGTGAAAACACCATTAATTTGAGAAAAACACACCCAAAAAACGGTTTTTGATGATTATTTCGGAAATAGTGCATCGAAGAAAATAAATTTGCATAGGAAAATAGTACACAGAATCAACAAGAAGAATGGTAGCATGCATTTTTTCTTTTTGGCCCAAATTTTTCGAGTAATCCAGCCTTGTAGTGGAGGGTGAATTTTACCGCGCAGGTCGCACGCTCCGTTCTTATCTCATGCATCGAAATGGGGACATTTTCTGATGAAAATGTGTAAAACTGAAATTTCAGAACAGTCTATTTTCTACAATTCAAGTCATGTTCATCTTCATTGAGAAACGAGCCTGTTTTGAGATATGAGCTAACAAAAGAGGGAATGAGCCATTCGATAATACTCACTCTCCATTCCAAGGGTTAAATCCTCGGAAAATATGTACTGGACAAGAAATATGCATACAAGCATTCTTATTGTCAATTTTATGTAGTATTTTTCTGTACAAATTAATTTTCGTCCGATGCACCATTTTCGAAATAATCGTTAAAAACTGTGTTTCGGGAGTGGTTTTCTGGACTTAACGGTGTTTTCACCCCTCATTTCGGGTCAAAGTCATTTCATATCAATTTCTAATGCCTTGAGGAATATTTATATCAAATATCAACACTGCAACATTTTCTTTTGCGAAAAAGTCTATAAACGTTCAAACCTATCAGTCCGCCATTTTCAATTTTTTGACCTTACATTCATGACAGGCCAGCCCACAACCCATATGGACAGTATTTTTGTTGCTCTAAGACCTAATTTATTTAAATTATTTTACTTTTATTTTTGAAATTTGAAAAAAGATTGTTTTTCAAAATAGAAACGATTATTCATTTTTTAACTCTTTAGTACATACTTTTAGCAACACAATGCAAAATGTTTCATCAAAATCCGTCGGCGAATGCAGGATTCAGACGTTTTTGATTTTGAATGTCGAATTCGACTCCACTTACATTTGAAAATTAAAATCTTTGAATGTAAAAACTCGCTGCCGACAAGGGCCGTGTAGTAGAATATCTGTTCTGATTAAAAATATGGAGATCTCTTCACTTGATTAATTGAAATCACTGTAGTTTCGTTGAGTGAATAGAGAATTTATTTTTAATGAAGTATCTGATAGAATTCGAGAGTCATTCGCGTGATTTCAAAGATTTTATAAACTCTTTCAGATTGTCAGAAAAGGGAACAAAATAACATTTTAAAATTCTGTCAAGGTTTAAAAATATTAAAACTATCGTTTGCGTCTCATAACATACATTGCAGTTATCTTCTATGATAAATCAACTTACAAAACAGCATGAATAGGCTGATGTATGTTGGATTTTTAGCCTTCATATAAAAAGCTCGTCCCAAACGGGTAATGAAAACTTTTAAAATAACTAAATTCAGCAGAATCAGGTGAAAGTGAGCCACTAATTTACCTTAATAACATTTTCAACTAATTAGCTCCCTGCAACATCGTTTTGAAAAAATAAGCTAAAATGAAAAAATAAGTTAAAATATCACTTTGTACGTTTGTTAAGAATTTTATGCTCTTTAAGGGACTACACCACTATGAAACTTTCAAAACATTTTGTTTTCATTTTCTCGCTCCTTATAGTTTCGAAGATATGCTGTAAAATTTTTATTGTATCTCGAAAATTGTCAAAGATACAGATGATTTTGTATGGCCCCGTCACGGATTTGTTGATGCAAAATTGCACACACCAATAGATTCGTACATCGGAATCGATTTATTCCTTCCAAATTTAATGCATCTATATATTTCTAAACAAAAAATATCGAAATCCACTCATCAGATTTGATTCAAATTTTTGAATGTATTTTTAGATAGATTATCTCTCGTCGTATACGGGGATTTTTTTTCATAACCTCCGGAGAAAAAAATTATTGAAAATAATGCAAAAAAAACAACAAAAAAGGCCGCGTTTTTGTCAAAAATAGAAAAAACAAAGATCCCCATCTACGACGATAGCCAGACTTTGTGTCTTCATTAATCTTGTTCAACTTTTTGTTTCGGATGATTTCAGCGACCTGTGGCTCTGCCGCAGTCCAAAAATACACAACATTTTGTTCGTTAACTATGTCAACAATTTTGATTTTATTAAGAAGAAATCATATAAAACATGTAGAAATCAGTTTTTCCAACAAAGCAAGAAAAAGAAAACCCAAATCCGTTGATAACTTTTTGAAATATTGAATTTCAAAAATTCTGAATTCTACAGTGGCGTAGTCCCTTAATTCTTAAAAAATGGCCATTCAATTCATCTGATTTTTCAAGCCAATGATATCACTTTCGAAAATGTGGCGTTTATGCCCTAATGCAGAGCTACTCCTTAACCCTAAACTCTCTAAAACTGAATGATTAATTTTTAACGGAGTACTTCAGATTTAGAAAGTAACGGTATCTTAACCAATATTTCATCTTTGTGGAGATATGTGTCAAATTGCTAATGATTCTGAAATTATTGCATTTCTTCAAAAGAAAATTAACAATTATTATATATTGATCATATTTTGAGTATTTATATTAGTATTATATTACACTTACGAATGGAATTAAGGAAAATCAGGAACATAAGAAATGCAGAGCCAATAACGATCTTCATTGCTGCAATATAGAGTTGTCACTAGAAGTAAAAACGGTGACTAAACAAGTTTTGAAATATACTCGCGGCTATACGTAACCACTGCCCGATTTCTTTTATTTATTCTTCAAATTTAGAAGATAACAGTCTGTCAGAGCTCGCGCTTCGCGCTCGATAATATATTCGCCTCGCGCTACGCGCTCTGTCTATATATTTCCCCCATTTTTATGCAGAAATTTTTCAAAATTAAAACCTTAACTATTCACAACTGTAATTTGGTAATCGTGAATTCTATTTTTTTAAAGCTTTTTCGGCTTTAACGCATACATTCTTATCACGTGCCTCGCACATCGAAATCGAATAAAGTCTGTCCGAAACGCAAAACGATCTATATTACGTTGAACTGTATTGAAATAAATTTATGTTATAATAATATCTGTACTTTAATTTGTATAAAAAATTATGTTTTTCTCTTAACAAATTAAATTAGTGCATTTATGATTTTTTTTAAATTTTAAATTTGATAAAAGTAAAGTCTAACTAATTAACGGGAGTTCGTTATTGGGTGGTGAGTTATATTGTTCAACGTTCTATTGAATTTCGTGTCATTTTCCCATAAAATTAAATCTTTTATTTTCAATAGCATATTTTCATGATCAAAACGAAAAGTGCCCATCTTATGGAATAAAGATGAGTAAGAAATTTGTACACATTTCTTCGGTAAAAATGTTATCGATAAACATTTTGTTGTATCTGAGTTGTTTTTCCAATTTAAATTTCTTATTTTTATCTTACTGTTCACGATTAAAACAAAAACTATGCGTTATAATGACAAATGGTTGTTCGAATATTTTTAGATCATTTTGAGATGAACAATTTTGTTTCGTAGCGTTTTTTCAAATCTTGCATAGTTTGAGCGGAGAACGGAATTTTTTATTTTTAATAACATTTTTCACGAATAAAATAAAAACCGTGCGTCTCATGAAAAAAATAGTTTCAAGCTAATTTGTAGACCTTTTTGGGACCAACAATTTGGTTTTCCAACATTTTTTTTGTATCTCGTATAGTTTTGTTAGGGAGTGGAACTTTTATTTTTAATAAAATTTTTCACTATCAAAAAAAAACTATGCGTCTCATCAGAAAATAGTTCTGAGGAAATTTATAGGTCTTTTAAAGTGAAAAATTTTTTTTTCAAACAATTTTTTCGTATCTCCTATAGTTCTGTGGGACAGTTGACTTTTTCAATAACATTTTTCACGATTAAAACAAAAACCGTACACCTCATCAAAAGAATGGTTCAAAGCAAATTTGTAGACCTTTGTGAGACCAACAATTTGGTTTTCCAAAATTTTTTTTCTATCTCGTATAGTTTTGTCAGGAAGTAGAACTTTTTATTTTTAATCAAATTTTTCACGATTAAAATAAAGACCGTGCGTGTCATCGAAAGAGTAGTGTCAAGCAAATTTGCAGACCTTTTTGAGATCAACAGTTTGGTTTCATAACATTTTTTCGTATCTCGTATAATTTTGCCAAGAAGTCGAACTTTTTATTTTCAAAAAATTTTTTACGATCAAAAGGAAAACTATGGGTCTCATCAAAAAAATAGTTTTAAGCAAATTTGTAGACATTTTGGGATCAAGAATTTGATTTTCCAACATTTATCTCGTATCTCGTATAGTTCTGTGGGAAAGTGAACTTTTTTGATAACGTTTTTCACGATTGAAACAAAAACCGTGCGTCTCATCAAAAAAATAGTTTGAAGCAAATTTGAAGACCTTTTTGAGATCAAGTTTGGTTTTTCAACACTTTTTTCGTGTCTTGTATAGTTCTGTCAGGAGGTGGAACTTTTTATTTTTAATAACTTTTTTCACTATCAAAAGAGAAACTATGCGTCTCATCCCAATTTTAAATTTTCTTTCTAAATAATTTTTTCGTATCTCGTATAGTTCTGTGGGAATGTGGTCTTTTTGAATAACATTTCTTACAATTAAAACAAAAATCGTCCGTCTCATCAAAAAAATAGTTTTAAGCTTTTTAGACCTTTTTCTGATCAAGAATTTGATTTTTCAACATTTTTCTCGTATCTCGTACAGTTCCGTGGGAAAGTGGACTTTCTTAATAACATTTTTCACCATTAAAACAAAAACTGTGCGTCTCATCAAAAAAATAGTTTGAAGCAAATTTTTAGACCTTTTTGAAATTAACAATTTGGTTTTTCAACATTTTTTTCGTATCTTGTATAGTTTTGTCAGAAAGTGAAATTTTTTATTTTTAATAAGATTTTCCACGATCAAAAGAGAAACTATGCGTCCCATCGAAAAATATTTTCCAGCAAATTTGTAGGTCTTTTTGTGGTAAACAATTTTCTGCTCGAACAATTTCGTGTCTCGTATAGTTCTGTGGGAAGGATTTTTTTAAAAACATTTTCCACGATTAAAACAAAAGTCATGTGTCTTACAAAAAAATAATTTTATGCAAATCTGTAGACCTTTTTGAGACTAACAATTTGGTTTCCTAACATTTTCTCGTATCTTGTATAGTTTTGTCAGGAAGTGGAACTTTCTATTTTTAATAAAATTTTTCGCGATCAAGAGAAAAATTATGCGTCCATTCAAAAAATATTTCGCAGCAAATTCGTAGGTCTTTTTAAGGAAAACAATTTTCTTGTCCAACAATTTTTTCATATATCGTATAGTTCTGTGGGAAAGTGGATTTTCTAAATAACATTTTTCACGATTAAAATGAAAACCGTGCGTTTCATAAAAAAAAAATAGTTTCAAGCGAGTTTATAGACCTTTTTGAGATCAACATTTTGGTTTTCTAACATTTTTTTCGTATCTCGTATAATTTTGTCAAGAAGTGGAAGTTTTTATCTTTAATAACATTTTTCACTATCTAAAGAAAAACTATGTGTCTCATCAAAAAATAGTCGCAAACAAATTTGTAGGTTTTTTCAAGGTGAACAATTTTCTTTACAATTTTTTCGTATTTCGTATAGTTCTGTCGGACAGTTGACTTTTTCGATAACATTTTTCACGATTAAAACAAAAACTATGCGTCTCATCAGAAAATAGTTTGGAGTAAATTTGTAGGTCTTTTTAAGGTGAACAATTCCATTTTGCAACATTTTTTCGTATCTATTATATTATTAAGGCAATAAAGAGTGAAACTATTTTCGTAAGAAAATTTATAAAATAATTGCGTCACAGTCTTATGTGCTTATTCGATGGAGAAAAATAACTAATTGATTGTGTAACATTTACAAATTTATTGAAACAATAAAAAAAGGCATTATTGTACAACTTTGAAATAGTCTGCGTCACCTCCTCTGACAAGGAAACGTATATATTTACAAGTTACTGTTTCAAAATGATAGAACAAGAATTATTTACACACCTAATGCATTGAACCTTACTTTATTCACATTGAAAATCACGAAGCGTCTAGGTTCACCGAAAATATTTGTATTACGCTCGTGGAATTTCGTCTGAATATTTGGAGTAGAATGGAAGGGGTGATATTTTAATAAAACGCTTGAGTCAAGTTAAGAACTGTTCATTCGCTAGACAAAGATCAAAAGATTATTGATGATGTTGATTCGCAATCAAATTTCTAATAAACACAAAGCTGAGTTTTAAACAATCGCTGAATTTCGGCAAAAGTATGGCTGAATTTTTGCAGTGAAGCATTGCTGAAGTGTGTCAAAAGTATATGAACTTTATGCATAAAGTACAGGAAAAGTATATTGCTACAGTAAGCATAGCGATATATTCTTGATAATGTGAGATTCATTTTTTATTATGCAATTAAACTATATCCCTTTTGGTGAAATAGGTACATGAAATTATAAATCCAGAACTTTGATTCACATTGCATAATAAAATATTGCTTTTAGCTTCTGAATAAGTAAAATTTGAAGAAATTTATAAGGATATATAAAATTATTATCATTCATTAGTTGTCAAGTAATTGCTATACCTTAGCTATACTATTTCAATATTCACGTAAGAGATTATTTCATATGCCATATATTTTGAAGAGTCAGTGTTCATTATCGGAGTCACTATGATTCGGAATGAATATAGGGTGTCCTTAAACTTGGGGTGGAGGATGTGGTGGTTGTGGCGCAGGTGGTGGTTGTGGCGCAGGTGGTGCTTGTGGCGCATGTGGTGGTTGTGGCGCATTTTGTTGTAACCGAAGTTGTGTAATTAGTGCACCTATTGGCATTATTGTCGATCTGTTAGTAGCTTCCCATGCTATTCGATTTGATGGACCTTCAGCTTGGGTTGTTGGATGCTGAACTTGATTTTGGGTTGGCGGAGTACGATCATCCCTTGATGGTGATTTGGTTCGTGGAGCAGCAAAACATTTCTTCAACTGTTCACTTAATTCTGCAAGGAGAAAAAGTTGGTAAAATTTAACACTATGAGTAATCATTCAATATTTTGAAAGAAATGTCTTACTGGAAGCACAATTATACTTTAAAAATCTGAATTAGAATCTTTTAACTTAGTACTTTAGATTTTGAGAGCAATGTCACAACGTTAAATATTATTTCGAAATTCGCCAATATTTTCTCTTTGTGGGGATCTAATCTAGATCTCAAAGTTAATCAAAGCTTCCTGCTGCTAATAAAAATATATTTTCAAATTCAAAGCATTTGAACTTGCAGAATTTAATTGCGTGTAATTCTAAATAGGACGTGAACGATCTTGAATTGCGGTTACGGGTCTCAAATTACCGATGAATGAGAAATGATTGCATTTGTTTTAGAGAAATAAATTTTTTTTTGTATCGGCCACATTTTAACAACATCTGATACTTTTGGTCAAAAACAATTTCATAAATAACACTTATGAATTGAATTAAAGAAAACCAAAAATCTGATAAAGGAAATAATAAAGGAATGGAGAGCCAATAATGATTTTTATTTTTTCAAGATATAGAGTTACTGAAAAGGAACTGAAAACGTCGAATGATAATTTTTAATATTCCCTGCTATGTACAATCATCATCCGACTAATCAGTTTTGCTTATTCATAAAATTCATAAAATAATAGTGGAAGGGGATGATTGTTGATCTCTGACTTTTGAATGTTACAAGCTGGATATGGCACCAATGAATCCTTCAACATTTTGAAAATTTGTCATCTCTAAGATTTAATTATAAAAGCAACAAGAGTAGATTTATTATTTCCTTATAAGAAAATTTACTTAATACTAGCATCATAGTCTTTGATGTTTATTGCTGAACAAGTAGACTAATTAATGGGCATTTTGTCTCAAAAGCATTGTAATTTATTATTAGAATGGTATCAGTAACGAAAAATTATCATAGTTTAAACATTTTCAAACAAAGTTAAAGTTAAAAACAATTTTTTAACCCATCAAGTCTCATGGGCAGACCAATTGAAACAGTAGAAAAGTTAATGTTGGGATGAGAATATTTCATTAAGAGACGAATTTTCTCCCGATTCGATTTTTTGCTTTCGATTCTTTGAACAAATTTTGCTTAAAAATGTGAGTTACGAGAAAACTTATAGCGCCATTAGATTCTACGAGAAAAGTTGCATAGAGCTTATGTGTTAGACAATTTTTTTTAAATCTATTGGTTATGTAGTATAAATAAACAATTATATCCTACGACACCTGCTTACGTATTTCATTAAACTACATAACAAATAGGATTAGGAAAAAAATTGTCCAAAACATGGACTCTATGTAATTTCTTCTGTAAAATCAAATGATAGTATTAGCCTCTTAGTAAACCACACTTTTAAGCAAGTTGTTTAAACAATCTTAAGTTCAAATTCTTTTGCATGAGGAAGCGTCATTTACTGAAATGTTCTTATCCCAAAACTAATTTCTCTACTACGTCAATTGATCTGCGCATGGAATTTAATAGGTTAAAAAATGGTTTGTCACCTTATAAGTTGTTCATAAATTTTAAAATGACGACAACTATTTGATACCAATACCATTCCCATAATAAATTCCAATAATTTCAAGACCGCATAATTTTTATCCACAGCAAACTGACAACAATTAACTTGTACATTTAAATAATCATCTATGTTCCTTGAGTATATCTGCATTAATTCGGATCAATAGCGAGTTTATTTAAGCAATTTCCTTTTCGATAGAAAATTCTACTCTTAAAATTGATAATTTTGTCACTATATTCGTTTATGTCATGTTGCACATAAAGTTAAATTAAATAATCGAAGAGTTTGAGTACCTTAAAAATTTAAATATGAGTTAATATTATGCCGACAGTCGGGCCAACCTTACCCAGAATTGGGCCAACCATATTTTCATGATCATTTTAAACCAATTTGCCAGAGTGTCTCCGACTGTCGGCCAGAATATCTTTTCTAATTAAAAAGTTATGTGATTTTTACTTAATTTGTTAAAATAAATTCAGTTTTGCTGAATAATTACTGAATGTATTTCAAGAAATTATCTGGAGGTATTTGACATTCATGTGCGTGACATTAGAGATTTCATTAACTCTTTTCAATTGTCACTAATAAACAAACATAATATTGTAAAATTCATTCAAGGTTTTCAAATATTGAATCTATTGCTTGCATTAATTAAGTTCATAGTAGCTACATCAGACTTATCTATATTGGCTTGATATAAAAATCTCGCTTCGAGTTGTTATCGAAACTTTTAAAATAAAGTCATCCAGATAAAGATTACTCGCTCAATCAGAATTAGTATAGGAAGAATTCTTTCAATAAAAGAGTTGAATACGCCATCAACTCTAGAGTAGAAAACAAAAATGTGCAAGAAGGGCCCAAAATGGTCCGAATTGATTAATGTACTCTTATGATACAATAAGTTCATATCTACATAAGTTCCAGAATAAAATTTCAGAAATAATAAAAAGGAAATCAAATAAAATTAATCAGTTTAGTCGACACTGTTATGTTTATATGCCCTACTGTTTATGTATATAATCTATAAAAAAAATTATGTATGCAGGTATAAAGGCGAGTTTATATGTATGTAATAATAAGTCATACCTACTTCTAATTTCCCTCTCCCATCCTTTATTTCATGTTTTACTTCTAAAATGTATGTATATGTATATGAGAACAATATTTATTATAATTTTGTTATTGTTATACCATTAAGCCAAATCCCTTTCAGAGTGAAAAATATATAATATTGTTATAATACATAATTTTTCCCTTTCTTGTTCTTAATTATAATTTTATAAACATTATTACATAAAAAGGTAAAACTGTTGTATACGCTGACTGATTTTCTTTGACTTTCTTTTCATTATTTCGAAAATTTTATTCTAGAACTTATGTAGGTATTAATTTATCTTATTATAGGATTACATTATTCAATTTCATAAATTGAATAATGGCCACTTCGGGCCTTTCTTGTACATGCTTGTTTTCTACCTTAGAGTTACTTGCGTTTTCAACTTTTGAATATACTTATATTTTGCCGAGTTAGGCTTTAGCCAACTATAGACGTGTGGTTTTTTTTACATTTTGCCTATCTGGTTCATGGGTAACTATAAAGGGGTAATTTGTCTTCAAGTAATGGAAATTGGTGTCAAATATAATTGAGAGGTATATTTTTCCAAGTTGGGGTATGGCCAACTATAAACGGTTGATTTATTTACATACTGGAAATGTGGTCAAATACAATTGAGAGGTAGATACTGCTGAGTTAGATCATGCACAACTATAAACGGGCGATTTTTTTAAATTTTGGAAATGGGATCGAATATAATTGGAAGTTAGATTTTGCCTATCTGGTTCATGGGTAACTTGTAACTTGTAACTAAAGGGGTAATTTGTCTTCAAGTAATGGAAATTGCGGTCAAATATAATTGAGAGGTATATTTTGCCAAGTTGGGGTATGGCCAACTATGAACGGTTGATTTATTTACATACTAGAAATGTGGTCAAATAAGGTATAATTGAGAGGTAGATACTGCTGAGTTGGGGCATGTACAACAATAAATGGGTGATTTTTGTAGATGTTGGAAATAGGGTCGAAAATAATCGGGAGTTAGATTTTGCCTGACTGGTTCATAGGTAACTATACAAAAGTAATGTTTTCAAGTAGTGGAAGTGGGCTCAAATATAATTGAGAGGTAGATTTTGCCGAGTTGGGGTATGGCCAACTATAAACGGGTGGTTTTTTAAAATACTGGAAATAGGTTCAAGTATAATTGAGAGGTAGATTTTGCTGAGTTGGGTTATGGGCAACTATAAAAGGAAGGTTTTTTTAAACTGAAAATGGAGTAAAATGCAATTCAAGGATGGATGTGGTCTATTTGAGGTATGGCCAACAATGGAGAAAACTAATTTTAAACTTTTGACCTTGACAATGAAATTTTCAAGTATTTCCATGACTGTGTTCGTAATCAGCGTATCAAAATACATCGATATACGTTTAAAAAAAAACAATGAAAAAGTTTCACATTATTAAAAAAAAGAATTTTTTTTCAAATGATGTTGTATGCGAATCTCTCAATAAAAACTACTGGATGTGGGGTTTCTAAATTTGGAATAATGAAAAGAAAGCTACTGGAAAGGGGATAGGGGTGTGTTCTTACTCAACCCAAACTTTTTTCTGCCATTTTGTTATGAATTTCATGCTTTTTAATTCCAAAACAAAAATGTGCAAATCGGTTAGTAATTAAAGGCTGCAGATATTTTCTATTAATAATTGATTTTTGAATTTGCTCCACTATACATCAGTCTGACAGAGAGAAAATTGTAGTATTTTATTAGAACCTCCACTCAAATATTTAAAACAAATATTGCTCCTTATGTTATGTTCCAGAAAACGAAAATCCAATTGTTTGAGATTTGTTAATATTGAAATTAAAATTCAACGATCACAAATAATTTAATATTGTGAGGTTTCAAATAGAAAGATAATAATTCTAAATTGTTGTTACGAGTCTCAGATTACCAATGATTGTGAAATGCTTGCATTTTTTTACCAAAAATCAATAATAATTCTATAATGGCAACATTTTTAAAACATCTCATATTTCTTATTAATATCAATATTGTACATTACACTCACGAACAGAATTAAGGAAAACCAGGAATATGAGGAATACAGAGCCAGTGACAATCTTCATTGCTTCAATATGGAATTACTGACTGGGAACCGAAAACGGTGATTGATGAAGTTTTGCAATATATTTGCTGTTATATATAACTTCTATCCGATTCATCAGCGTTACCCACTCCTTAAATTTGTAAGATAACAGTGTAACGGAAATAATGTTGATCTATGATAGCTGAATGTTACAAACTAGGCTTAGTATGTTTATTAGACAGTGGAAGAGCAATAATTTCTTAGTGAAAATACATTAATTAATTTAGAGCTATAAGACATTAAACAAAAAAAGATTATAGACAGGGAATGCGAGACAAACATAATAATTTAATAAAACATCGCGATTATGTTACATTTTCAACATTATTTAAACAATAAGAAGGCAATATTTAAAACTTGATTACGTCACCTCCAAAATTAAGATAACGTATCTATACGACATTCCTTTAAAATTAAAAAATAAGAATAATTTACACACATAATCTATTCCAGCAGAAACACTACGCGTGGAAAATTCTGCCAAGTACATGACTATTTATATTTTATTGATTTATGTTAGAGGGGGGTCAAATATAATTAGGGGTTAGATTTTGCCTAACTGGTTCATGGGTGACTATATAGGGGTAATTTTCCTTCAAGTAATGGAAATGGGTTCAAATATAATTGAGAGGTAGATTTTGACGAGTTGGGGTATGGCCAACTATAAACGGGTGCTTTTTCAAAATACTGGAAATTGGGGTCAAATATAATCGAGAGGTATATTTTGCCAAGTTGGGGTATGGCCAACTATAAACGGTTGATTTATTTACAAACTGGAAATGTGGTCAAATATAATTGAGATGTAGATACTGCTGAGTTAGATCATGCACAACTATAAACGGGTGATTTTTTAAAATTTTGGAAATGGGATCGAATATAATTGGAAGTTAGATTTTGCCTATCTGGTTCATGGGTAACTGTAAAGGGGTAATTTGTCTTCAAGTAATGGAAATGGGTTTAAATATAATTGAGAGGTAAATTTTGACGTTTTGGGATATGGCCAACTATAAACGGGTGGTTTTTTAAAATACTGGAAATTGGGGTCAAGTATAATTGAGAGGTAGATTTTCCCGAGTTACGTTATGGGCAACTCTAAACGGATGGTATTTTTTTTCAATGGAAATGGAGTCAAATGGGATTCAAGGATGGATGTGGTCTATTTGAAGTATGGCCAACTACGGAGAAATATATTTTTAAGCTTTTGACCTTGATAATGACATTTTCAAGTATTTCCATGACCGTATTCGTAATCAGCCTATCAAAATACATCGATATACGTTTAAAAAAAAATAATGAAAAAGTTTCACATTATTAAAAAGAAGGATTTTTTTTCAAATGATATTTTATGCGAATCCCTCAATAAAAGCTACTGAATGTGGGGTTTTTAAAATAGGAATAACGAAAAGAAAGCTACTGGAAAGGGGATAGGGGTGTGATCCTACTCAACCCTAACTTTTTTCTGCCATTTTATGATTTTCTTGCTCTTTAATTCCGATACAAAAGTGTCCAAATCGGTTAATAATTGAAGGCTGCAGATATTTTTAAAATGATAATTAATTTTTGAATTTGCTCCACTGTGCACCAGTCTGACAGAGTGCAGATTTTCAGTATTTTATTAGAACGTCCACTCAAACATTTGAAAAAAAATATTGCTGCTTATGTTATGCTCCAGCAAATAAAAATCCAATAATTTGTAACTTAGTAATATTGAAATTAAGATTTAAAAATTACAAATAATTTGATACTGTGCGGTTCAAATAGGAAGAGAATAATTTTAAATTGTTGTTGCGAGTCTCAAATTACCAATGATTGGGAAATGCTTGCATTTTCTTACGAAAAATCAATAATAATTGTATAATGGCAACATTTTAAAAACATCTCATATTTCTTATTCACATCAATATTGTACATTACACTCACGAATAGAATTAAGGAAAACCAGGAATATGAGGAATACAGAGCCAGTGACAATCTTCATTGCTTCAATATGGAATTACTGACTGGGAACCGAAAACGGTGATTGATGAAGTTTTGCAATATATTTGCTGTTATATATAACTTCTATCCGATTCATCAGCGTTACCCACTCCTTAAATTTGTAAGATAACAGTGTAACGGAAATAATGTTGATCTATGATAGCTGAATGTTACAAACTAGGCTTAGTATGTTTATTAGACAGTGGAAGAGCAATAATTTCTTAGTGAAAATACATTGATTAATTTAGAGCTATAAGACATTAATCAAAAAAAGATTATAGACAGGGAATGCGAGACAAACAGAATAATTTAATAAAACATCGCGATTATGTTACATTTTCAACATTATTCAAACAATAAGAAGGCAATATTTAAAACTTGTCTACGTCACGTCCCAAATTAAGATAACTTATCTACAAGTCATTGCTTTAAAATTGAAAAATAAGAATAATTTACACACATAATCTATTCTACCAAAAACTCTACGCGTGGAAAAATTCTGCCAAGTACATGATTATTAATATTTTATTGATTTATTTTATAGAGAATCAAAATTGCGAAATCAAAAATTGAAGCCATATACAAATAGTAGAAAATATATAAATAGAAGTGTTTGCATAATTTTTTTTACTCCTCTGAACAATCAATTTATTTTTGCTATCGAACGAAAAATTGTTTAATAAACTAATTCATTTAAATAACACCTTTTACTAAAAAACACTTTAATTTATACATTTTTTACTTTTAGTACTTGGCTTTATTCTTTGATTTCAGAACTTTGATTCCCTTCAACGTGAATAAATGAAATATCAATGGTCATGTACTTAGCGAAATTTTTTCACACGTATCTAGTGTTTTTAGTGGGATTTGATTTATTTTTCCACAATAATAGCAGATCCACGTAGAGTGATAAATTTTTTCGACGACATTGGAATTGAATTGTAAT
The DNA here is from genome assembly GCA_032362435.1 of Melikaiella ostensackeni. Classification (NCBI taxonomy): domain Eukaryota; kingdom Metazoa; phylum Arthropoda; class Insecta; order Hymenoptera; family Cynipidae; genus Melikaiella; species Melikaiella ostensackeni. The sequence goes on along the minus strand of JAUMHM010000071.1, from coordinate 9,309,003 downwards.
CTACAGTCAACTTTTTGTTAAGCATTTTTTTCTAATCTTGAGGTCAAAGGATTTCTCTGATTTCTAACTACGAGTAATATCATTTAAACTTATAGAATAATTTTTTTTTAAATTTCCTCCAGTAATCTGGTAAAAATCAGTATAACTCAGTCGATGATAGGTTTGTGTATTTTTGTTACTTAAAATTAAATGAATATTCATGAATTGAAATTCGTGGTTAAGATCTTATTTTTTGGCCACATTCGGATGGATAAATTATAAATTATAAACTTTTGGAGCAAACAAAGATGAAAAATTAAAAAATTTCAATTTCTATATGCTTCTTAATTTGCAAGGTTTTTACAATGACATCTGTTAAATGTTTTTGGTTAATTATAGATAAACACAATCTTCAATTAATAATACTTTCTTTCACGATGGTATGTTATATAAACCTGTATATTATTTAGTCAACGATGGTTTTATATGAAAACATAAATCGATCGATTAGTTTTGGCTATATCGGTGCGTCTGCATGCGAAGAATATTAAATTTTTTGATAAATTAAAATCTAACTTCATGGTATGTTAATTTATCACTTTCTCCTGAAAAATCGGCATATGTACACGTTATTTATTATGCTCATTATTTTCAAATTAATATCTTCTAAACTCACGAAATCTTTGTACTTTGGTGGGTTTCATATACCCACCAAGTTTGGTTAAGATATTTCATAAATTGACAGAGAAACTTCACTTTTAGTGTTCAAAATCATTTATGTCATAGATAATGATTCTTGGTAGCGATTTTTCTCTTCTTCGTGTTTCGTCCTTTAAGGTAGATTTTTTTTCTCGTATGGTTATTTAGAATCTTCTTCTACGTTTTTTAGTATTTGGCGTTGAACTGTTACAGCAAATCTTAATTTTCTCAAGTTAAATGTAACGAAGTACCTACCAGGCACATTGAAAAAGCTCTGCTACGCTCTCTGAATTAACACAGCTCTACAACGAAAAGCCGGATCCGGGAAAAACCTCCGGGAGGTGCCTTTCATATTTATAATTACATAAGCATCACATTTTATCTAAAGATGAGCGCATCTTTACTTTCCAGTTTATTCTTCTAAAACCAAAAACAAGAGTGATAAGAGATTTCCACCTGCTGATATAAACGGTTTTATTGTATAACTATGAGTTGTAGATGAAACCAATTTGACAAGATATTGAACTTGTTTTCCTCCTTCGACTGCGAATATTCTTCCAGAATGCATTCTAAGCTGAAAGCCGCCTTGATCAGAATTATAGACATTTTGAGGCCCAATAACTGCTATTTCTTCTTCAACATCGTTGACAAATGAATTCACTTTTAGTCTCAAATTTTTAGCATCTTCAAAAGTTTTTCTACTAATGAATTTATTATCTTTCTGGATACGACTTTGTGTGCTTTCTTGAATCGCGTTAACCATTTTTTTGATACTGAAAATCTGAAATCTTCATGGCCTACTTTTTTCTGAGCTTTTAATGCACAATTTCTTGAATCTTGATCATGATCAAACCAGTCTCAATCGCTGCTCTAAAACTTTCTAATGTGAAATTACAACTTCTAGTGATTTTTTCTCTGTATGTATTACATTTATTCAATGTATAACCAGCGTTGCAATTGTCGGTCAGATTGTTTTTTTGTATATCTGCGTTTTACAGTTTCAGAGCTCCGATTTTTTGTTTTGTCGCTCCTCCAGTACTCAACAGCTCTCAATTTATATTCATATGATAATTCTTCTTTTTTCTATGTACATTTATCTGTAGGAGCAACAGGGGAAGCTGTTATTGTGTGTTAAACTTTATTCTCAATAATTTGTGCTTCTGAATCCTTAAACGGTTCCTGAAAATCTAGAGATTTTTCAGCCATCATATATATATATATATATATATATATATATATACTATACCTTTGTAGTCGTTCATAGAATCTAATAAGATAGATTTTATATGTTCTTTTAGTTTTTTTTCTTTTTCATTCACAGGTGTTTCCTGTATATTCAATGCTTGGAGTGTAGCAAGTAGTAAATTGATTATACGTTTATTGGGTTAACTCTCATCTTCGATACTGAAGGGAAAAAATTAAGATATGTGTAAAAATGCGAATACCAAATTTTCGTTGAATTGACAAAAAATTAAATAATAAGAAATTTTGGTTTTTGTGATAAAAATTTTATTCCGACTACACAAAAGTTGACTTAACTAAAACAGTTTGCTGGATTCACCTCACTCTTGTTTTGCTTATTTCAACAAGATTTATAGTAAAATACTAACCAAAATTTTTTTATTAGTAACGTCGGAAAATTTTTTTTCCTGTTAGTCTCATATTTTCAAGGCGGAGCTATGTCCACTTAATTACATTTTTGAAAAGTATGTAAATGATTCAGTTCATACTTTTACAAATTTTTATACAAGAAGTTTCATAGAAATATTGAATAAATGTAAAATTTATCAATTAGAGAACTGCCTTCCAGAAAAGATACTTCTAAATTCAACAAATCAGATTTTGTACACTGTCACGTCTTTCTAAAAAAAAACTGCTCACTCTGAAATAGCACTGAAGACGCAGAACCTCCCGTAAAATCTAGTCTCCACCGGTCATGTCTTCCTACTCGCTTGAGGCTTCCCTGGGTATCCCTCCTCAGAAAGAAAAGACCCCCAGAGCAAGTCCTCAAAACAAGAGCACTCGGGTTTATGTCATCTTGCGCAAGATTTCCCAAAGTATACAAACAACTTCGGGTTCAGGCTATATCGGGCAGGTCTTCCCACAGGGTGGCACTTTCGGGCATCACTCCTCAAAGTAAAAAAAAATTATTATAAGCTGCCTAGCAATATTGGATAAGACTTCCCACGGGACGGCACTTTCGGGCATCACTCCCCAAAGCTAAAAATCGCTGAGCATCTGCCTGGCAATATTGGGTAAGTCTTGCCTCGGGGCAGCAATTCTGGGCTTCACTCCCCAAAGTGAAAAAATGCTTAGTAGCTGCCTGGCAATATTGCGCAAGTCTTCTCACGGGGTGTCAATTGGGGGCATCACTCCCCCAGGTAAAAAACACCAAGTAACTTCCTGGTAATATTGGGCAAGTCTGCCCACGGAGTGGCGATTTTGGGTATCACTCCCCAAAGTGAGAAAATGTTAAGCAGCTGCCTGGCAATATTGAGCAAGTCTTCTCACGGGGTGGCGATTCTGGGAATCACTCCCCAGACCTTGAAAACGCTAAGTAGCAGCCTGGCAGTCTCAGACAAGACTTTCTACAGGGTGTCAATTTTGAGCATCACTCCGAAAACCTAAAAAACGCTAAGTAGTAGCCTGGTAATATTGGACAAGTCTTTTTACAGGGTAGATATTTTTGTCATCACTCCCCAAAGTGCAAAAATGCTACGTAGCTGCCTGAAAATATTGGGCAAGTCTTCACACGGGGTAAAAATTGGGGGCATCACTCCCTCAAGTGAAAAAACGCTAAGTAACTGCCTGGTGATGTTGAACAAGTCTTCCCACGGGGTAGCAATTGGGGGCATCACTCCCTCAAGTGAAAAAACGCTAAGTAATTGCCTGCCAATATTGAGCAAGTTTTCCCACAGGGTGGCAATTTTGGGCATCCCTCCCCAAAGTGAAAAAATGCTAAGTAGGTGCGTGGCAGTGTCGGGCAAGTCTTCCCACAGGGTAGCGATTTTGGGCATCACTCCCCAAATTTAAGAAATGCTAAGTAGCTGCCCGGCAGTATTGAGCAAGTATTCCCACAGGGTGGAAATTTTGGGCAACACTCTCAGGACTTGAAAAACGCTGATTTAAAAAAAAATCACTAGATGAGGTGCTATCTTGACCTCAAATTCGGATTCAGTGCCTCAAAATACATAAGAATACCGTGGTCTCCGGAAAATTTCTTTACCGTCTTTTTTGTATGTCATTGTCATTATAAAATGAAACAGGAATTTGACAACAAAAACAGTGAGATGTGGAAAATATGAAGTGAAATGTGAAATCATACATAAATAGTCCCCAAGAAAAAGCGAGCACTGGTGATCATATCCCTTGTATGTTCGTATTTTTATTCATTATAGTAAGCAACAGATGTTACATATAGATTACAGATATATATATATATATATAAGATTACAAACAGTGATCGTAGGTGCAAAATACATATCAATACGTATAGAAATAAAAAAAAGTTACGCGCACAAATGTCTCAAATAATTAGACAATTAATGGACACTGTATAAGGAGTAGAAAATGATGTGAAAAATAGCGACTCGTAGTATTTCCTGGTAAGCTTGTACAAATATACATATATATTTATATAATACATTCAAAACTTTTTTTCGGTTAGTAAATATTATAAACATTTCTCTATATAAGGTTTTTATTAATTCCAGATATCTTCGCAGACTTTCCGTTGCTAGGGGCAAAGGATTGTTTCACATTCAATCAAACAAAATTTTTCAGGGTTCCTTTTAAGGGAACGGCTCTATGTTCGCGTTAATATTCGCGACGAAATATTTCCTATATTTACCGCGCTTAAGAATAAGCACATTATAATCGATAGTATAATATTTTCGAAATTCACCATATTAATAATGATCAATTCATCAATAATTAATCAACACTAGTCACAGGGACGTGAAAATAAGAAAATACACAAATAATAAATAAATAGTTCATTCTTTTATTTATAATTAAGTTAAAATTATGCTGTCATCCGTCAAGATATGCTGAAGACAATTTTGAATTTAGAGTTCATCTTCAAATGAATAATTGAATTTCATTGTTAATAATTATATTGTGAGGCATGAAATTCTTAGAAAAATATAGGCATTAGTATTGAAAATTTAATAAATGAAGCCTCGACAGAGTTAACGTCGGATCAACAAAAATCTATTTTGCTGGTATCTTTATGTAAACTGTGAGCATATATATATATATATATATAGTTAAAACATCAGGTTATATAACCACCGCAGGGTCCTGCTGGAAGCAAATGCCATAGAAATGACATCAGCTTAACGCAGAACCGCGGTAAAACACACATATGGCCACGTCTCACAACCGTGAGATGGGTGGCCGCAGGGAACGATGAAATTATAATGACAGGCCGGCGAAATCCTCATGTGTCTTAAGAACGCGGAGCGAACCAAGGATAACTGTCCTCTGCATCCATCTCGCAAGTGCCTCGGCATATTTTTGACACGCGAGTATGACTTTGAGGTTACGAACCAGTGATGTCTTCGCACCTCCGAGAGCACCGAACACAAGAACATTAATTTTGACCGAATATTTTGGGTATAATCGCTTCAGCCCACTTCTAAGGTCTTGATAATACTCGTACATATGAAATTATGTGAGTGCTTGTGTAAAAAACCAAAAAGGTATTCAAATTTATAATCAGAAATTACATATAATAATGGGTCTGGTTTCATTTCAAATTTGACTACAAAAAAATGTTTATAATTCATACAAATGATTATTACTGTTTCTCCTTTTGATTTTGAATCCAGATTATCTTCAGGTTTATCATACATAATTTCTGATTATAAATTTAAATACCTTTTCGGTTTTTTACACGAGCACTCACATAATTTTATATGTAAATGTCATCCCTGTTTGACATTTTTCCAATCTACGTTATACTAATTGATTTTTGTCTGATAAGGGAAATTGTAAATTTCCGAAACGTCACGCTACTTACTATATACGTATTGGTTGTATTGTTGGATGAGCATCAACTATTAGTGACAATAATATAATAATGATGGTCTGAAGTTGTCGTTTTCGTATCTTGGTCTTTAATTATGTAATTATTACATTCCCAGACGTTAATTATTAAAGAAATTAACAACCTTTCTATTTCTTCACTTTTATTTTAGTAAATTCCGTGAGTTATCCTACAAGGTATGTGCATATGGTACATTTTGATAGAATTCAGTACATATGATGGCTGGAAAGGTTCAACCATCAATCAAATTGTGGAATAATTTCCTGGAAATAATGTTTTGCTTTTTAATGAATCTAAAAAACTGATTTTTCTTCTGCATATAAATTTGGATGAACTTTACAGTATTTATGAAAATTGGGAATATAATGGCATTAGGCAAAATAGTGATATATTTGACATTTCCTCAATGCTTTGGGTGTAAGAAATATTATAATTTATTTAAACTTTTCGTACCCTTAAGATATTGGTCAATTTATTTCAAATTGTAACACCGGTTATGGGGGTCAGTCAATAATGCTACTGTTCAAGAATATTACATACTATAATATTCATATGTTTTCATATTCATATTATTTTTTCATTAGACATAGCGATATTGTGATGGTAATTGTGGCCGGCGATATAGTGGCTAAGATGTTCTTCGTCTAGAAACAAAGTTCAAATTCCCATATATTTTACAATTATAGCTCAACTCTGGATCACTTACGGTTCCCATTTTAATCGATCTGGCATCTCTCTATACCATTTTATTTTTGCGGCAGTTTTGGCTCGTGTGGAAGTCTGATTCTTTTCGCGTGGTGGACAAACGCAACAATTTATTACCTGTTCACATGATTCTGTAAGAAGAAATTTGAGATTCATAAATTTTTTTACTCTGAAAAGAAGCTGCTAGTAACTTCAACACTTTTGCATTATTAATAATTTTTTTCAAAGAAAGGCATTAGTGCAAGCACAGTAATACTCTCTAGATCTGAATGAGCAGCATCTAACTCAGCACATAAATTCAGATTGAGAATATGATATCACAACTTTTTTTAAAGATATTTTCTTTCGACTGATTATAAAATAATGTGTATTTGAGGCCTTCACCAGTTGCCAGTCACAAGTTTCAAATGTTCAATGATTGCGAAATGCTTGTATTGGTTTGACGAGGAAGTAATAATTATTGTATAGTGGCCGCATTTTAAGAACATCTAATACTTCTAACTAATAATTATATTATATATCACACCTACTATTAGAATTAAGGAAAACTACGCGTGTAAGGAGTATAGAACGGAAAACGATCTTCATTGTTTCAAGATAAACTTCCTGACTGAGAAATGAAAACGGTGATTGATAAGTTTTTTGAATATATTCGCGGTTACTTATCACCGTCAGTTTACTGAGCTCTACTTATATTCTTCGAAACTCTAAGATAAAAGTGGAAAGGGGAAGAAAGAATCATTTTCAAAATGATTTTTTTTTACTACCAGTGCTACCAGCTTAGAGTCGGGTAAGAAAAATTAATTTTTGAATAGGCACACTCTTGCCTCTCTCTGAATGACTATGATATTGAGCTAACCCGATAAAATGTTAGTTTTACCGTTAGTTCAGGTGCCCTATAAAAAATGGCCATTTTTTGGCAAAATTGATACCTGAAATTTGACTACAAATTCTTGTATAGTAGTATTGGCCTGTAGAAAGAAAGCCTATATGTGACCATCAGCTGTCGGAGACTGATTCTCTGTGTGAGCAATCTTTGAAGGTAGAAAAGCAGGTTTTTTGTTTATTGCAGCGAACCTGTTTGCCTGACAGAAAAAGTGTATGGTTAAAAAATGTAGGTTTAAGAAAGATCTACGAAATGGTGGGTCTTACGTTAAGATTCGTTCATTTGTTCACTTGATAAATAATAAAAACCGTCGAAAATCACCTTTTTTATATGTGCCATACTTTTTGCAATAGTGAATCAACAAGTTTCGAACCCATAGAAAATATGTCCCTTGTCATCCTTAACAAGTGTGTAGTACCTCAGCGTAAAATAATTATTAGTTTTCCCAAGAAGTCATTTCTTAATAAAAAATTGACTTTTTATTGAAGGAATTTCTACAACTTCGGCCGACAGGATATCACAGGATGGTACGTTTTATTCTCCTGAACAAATGAAATAACTTCGTCAATTATAACTTAATGGGATCGAGGTTAGAGAAACTTGACAGGTGTTTTTCTTCCACAAGTTTCCCAAAAAATAAAAGTATTGCAAGTCAAGGAGGGGAGGGGAGATAATTTTGTCTTCTTCAAGGATAACTGCTGCTGCAATTTTGAACACATTTTAAGAAGGGAAGCGTCAACACAGTCTATGGTGGCGGAGTGTGGGAAGCAACAAATAGACGTAACAAGAAGCTTTTTTTTTTAATGATGTGTGCCAATTTGTTGTTATCTTCTCAGAAAAATTATATTTGAAGCCTGAAATTCACAACTACTTCATTTGTCTTCTTTAATGTTGCTATTAATTTATTGTTTATGGTATTAACTGAAAAATGTATCTTATTGTTTTCAATATTTACATTTTGAAAAGAGATTGGAAAAATTTCTCAATAATAACGCAATAAGTAATAATAACTTTATACAATTCAATAAATAGTTAATTAATGGCAAAAACAGAGAAGATTAGTAAAATAGTGTATGAAGAATACCTGCAGCACTTTCACATAATATACTTTATTTGTTAAGATTGAAAGGAATCAAAAATTACGTATGGACACTTTTCAATAATTTCTCAATTTTTTTCCCACTTCAATTTTTCAGACGTAAATATTGATAAAAATAACGTGCATTTTTTACTCAATTCTATAAACAATAAATTAATGGCAAAATTTAAAAAAATAAATAAAGTAGTTGTATATTTCAGGCTTTAGATGTAATTTTTCCGAGAAGCCATCAACAAGTTTTTAACCAGCACGAAAAGCTAGCCCAAATTAAAAAAATGTACATCTTTACACGTCTATTTGTTGCTGAGATTTTCGACCATTTTTCAGTTTGAACGCGTGAGTTCAATTCTGGCACGAGCACCCGAGAGTCGATAGCAACTTCTCCCAGTCCGCCACCACAGACTGTGTTGATCCTTCGCCTCTAATCAGTCACGATTATCAACAATAAAATCAGAATGCATTGCCGCATAAATTTTATGACATTTCGTACAATTCTTATTCTGTACTCAGGGTGAATTCGAGTTTTATATGTTAAAAATTGCAGCAGCAGCAGTTATTGAAGAAAAAAAATTTCTCCTCCCACTTGACTTACAATAATTTTCTTTAATCATTGACTAAGTCTCAAAATTAAACACGAAATCTTTCTATGGTGAATAAAGTCACGTTTTACGAGCACCTGATGACCTACGATTGGGAAAAGCTTCTTCGCATGGTGATATGAATAGCAAATTAATCTCTTTTGCTCCTATTTCATTTCAGCGTTTGATAGGTTCGCGCCCCTACATTGTCCTCATAAATATAAAAAATCTGCACCTTGGATTACGACTGAAGTTAAAAACCTCATGAAAAAAAGGTAAAAGGTATAATACGCGCCGACTAGTCAAGAGAACAAAAAACCCAGGTATTTAAGCTGAATTTCGCAAACTAAGGAACCTAGTACAAACAGAAGTTAGAGATTCGTCCAATAAATACAATTTTAATGCTATTGAAAACAGAAATAAGAACGAAAATATTTGGCACTTGTTGAAACGATTATTTCTTATCCCGCCTAAGCATGAATCGGCTGTTAATTATATTTCTTCCAATGAACAACTTGAAGTCTTTCTTTCTCTACCGCCCAGTAATCACCTATTACCATCTCCTATTGATCATTCAAGCTCAACCTTTGGAGATACTGATTTCTTTTTCTCAGACAAGTTCTTCTAGGGAAGTTTATGGAAGTCAAGTCGAATACCCTTGGATCTGATGGGATTTTCATCAAAATGATTCGAGTTGCTCTTCCTGTAATTTTCTCAATACTACTTCACATTTATAACTCTTCCCTACAAGTAGAGATTTTCTTGGATGTTTGGGAAAAAGCGATTATTCGCCCGATTCCTAAGATTGCTAGTCCCGTCTTCCCGACAGATTTTAGGCCAATCTTAATTTTATGTGCAGTAACAAAACCATTATAGAAGATAGTCCATATGCAACTTACAAAATATCTTGATACTAATAAGTTGACTGATTCCTTCCAATCAGGCTTTCGAGCCCGATACAAGATACAACGATAGTTGTTTTATTTGACTTTTCCAAAGCGTTTGATTCAGTTAATCACAATTTCAAATTGTATCTTTCGGGTCCAATCGCCTCCCTTCAAAGTATGCTGGAATTGGTCCAAGAGGACATTGTCTTAGTGATACAATGGGCACAGAATTATGGGCTGACACTGAATCCAACCAAGACTAAAACAGTTATTATCGGGCCGACTTCCTCCCCGTCCTTAGAAACTTTAAGGACCTTCCCTTCACTCCAAATTGATGGTCTTGAAATTGAATTTGTTGAAGTTGTAAGGGATTTGGGCCATATATGCTTAACCACACTCCCTCTTGGAATGAGCAAGTAATTGGCATTTCGATAAAGGTTTTCACGGTGCTACAACAGCTTTAAAGAAACAAAGAATCCTTGTACATGTCTACAAGGCTTCTTCGGGTAAAGAGCCTAATTCTCCCGTATTTCGATTATGGGAGTATTTTATATGATGACATTATGGAGGAACTTAATTTAAAACTTAAGCGAGCACTAAGTGCATGCATTCGCTTCATTTATGACTTGTCGAAATATGAACACATAATTCCATATAGCTTAAGGGCTGGACTTCTGAATGTGGCCAAGAGAAGACAATTCTTTATGGGCAACTTACTTTTCAACCTTTTCCACAGGCAAACGCCACAGTATCTTTCAGATCTATTTGCAATCAGAGATAACAATCAAGCCACTCAGTCTAGGCTTCGTGAAAGAAAAATGGTTCTCACAGTTCCGATACATAGAACCTGTAAGCTACAAAAATCTTTCATAGTTAGGGAAGCACGTCTATGAAACAAGATACCTAGTATGATCAGAGATGCACTTTTAATCTTTCACTTTAGAAAACTATATTTGACTATTTGCTTAATATAGACAATCCTATACTTGAAATCACTTATTGGTAGTTCGTGAAAATGTTTTATGCGACGCTTTTTTTTGTTGTTGTTTTATTAGTCTTACTAATCACTCAATCTATTTCTCATCGAGAATTGTATTCTTTGAACAGTATTTACAATAATAACCAGTTTTTTATAATCATTTTTTTTGCGCATTTTACACATAACTTCACTGTATACAATATTATCTAACCACCACTGTTATCTTACTTCGAACAGAGTATATACATAGCTATAAGTTCTAGTACATGTATCACTTGTTCCTTAGACGCCTCTTTAGCCCTTAGGACTTAATAAATAAATTACAAATTACAAATTACAATATATTGTAGAAGTGAGAATCAAGGGGTCACATATGTTTTTTTAGCAATCCCGAATATTACCAAATCTGCAATGATTGTATTACATTTCCCTATAAGAAAGAAATTGACAAAATTAGATCTCGTCATCGATACGTTGTTTTTAAATCTTCTAGACTCTTCACAGCTTTTTGAAAAATAAACAAGAGTCAGAGATAACTTGAGCAATTTACACTCGTCAAATGATTGTGTAATGTTCGGCAAGTGTACATAGTGGAGTCAAATTCAGCTCCCGTCCACGGATTTTTATGAAACCTTTTGCATTGTGCTGCTAAAAGTATGTACTAAAAAGTTGAGAAATAAAAAATCGCTGCTATTTAAAGAATAATTTTTTTTCAAAATGTCAAAAAAAAGGTTAAAAAGTGAAATAACTTGAATAAATTTAGTCTCGGAGCCACAAAACTACTGCGTATACGGATTTCGGGTTTGCTGATTGTGAATTCAAGGCAAAAAATTAAAAATAGTGTACCAAAATTTTTGAATTGTTATTAACTGTTTTGCAGTAAAAGACATTGGAAATTCTTATCAAATGAGCTTGACTTGGGATGAAGGGTGAAAACACCCTTATATCGACTAAAACACCCCGAAAAAACAGTTTTTGAAAAATATTTCAAAATGAGTGCATCAAAAAAAAAAAAAAAATTTTACGGAAAAATATTACATAGAATTTACAACAAGAGTTATAGTATGCATTTTTCCTGTCTGGCACATATTTTCAGAGTAATCCATCCTTGGAAAAAAAAGTAAAAAACAAGAATCTCAAAATCTAAAAACTAGCTGCCGACAAGTGCCATGTAGTAAAATATTTTTTCTTACTAATAAATAGTGAGATCTCTTCAGTTAATTATTAAAAGTTACTTCAGTTATGTTAAATAATTTGTGAATTAATTTTGTAAAAAGTATCTAACAGAATTTGTCAGTCATCTGCGTGATTTTAGAGGCTTTATAATTTCTTTTCGATTATCACTAAAGGAAACAAAAAAACATTTTGAAATTCTTTAAGGTTTCGAAAATATTATAACTATTACTTGCATCACATAAAATACATAGCAGTTATTTTCTGTAATAAATCAAATTTAAAAACGCTCGGTGTTATATATTCTTCATTACCAATTACCAAATTTGTTTTCGATTTCAAATGAAAAAGGAAATTCATATCCTTCAGTCTCTTTTGGCCTTAAAGAATACACTCTCATCATGATATTCGCGCTTCGCGCTCGATTTTCTGCATACATTTTTGTGCCTTTCTAATAAATTATATAATTGAAATAATTCATTTCTTCCAAATATTTTAAAAGGGAAAAAATACTTCAAAAAAATCATAAATTCAATTTTCCCGCCTTATACGTGAGATACGAAGGAATATTATAATGAAAAATTATTGGCCTTAAAAAGATCTACGAGCTTTCCATTGATCATTTTTGACCACTTTAATTCAATTTTCTTAACAGGATTTTTTTCACGATTAATGAGAAAACTACTCATCCTATAAAATAGTGGTCAATGGAAAATTTGTAGATTTTTTTAAGGCCAATAATTTTTCGTAGTAATATTTTTTCAATCTCTCTACTTTTTACGGGAAAATTAAATTTCTGATTTTTTAACAGTATTTGATTTAATACGAAATTGCTAAAAAGATACGTTTTGAATTGGTAATAAAAAAATTGGCAAGTTTCAGAATTGACATAAGCAAAAAAAATATTTTTAATGAATATTTCAATTTTATGACTGACAGTTTAGGAGTAAAATATAGATATCAAAAATGATTGAGGCAGTTGTGTAGGTCTTATCAAGTGAGCAATCTTGCTGTTGGAGCTTTTACTGAATTTTGCGTTGTTAAGCTATAAATTTGAACTTTCGATTTTCTTATGGCATTTTCCACGTTTAAAACAAATATTATCATTCCTATTGAAAAACGGTTGAAGCGAATTTTGTAGAACTTTTTAAAACAGATAATTTTGTTTCATTGTCTATTCATAGCATATTGCGTGGTTTCGTGGGAAAGTTAAATTATTACTTTTCTCAGTTTCATTTTTCATGGCTAAAACCATAAATATTGGCAGTAGAAAGCTGGCTAACGAACTTGACCTGCCTTTTTGGACCATAAACCAGTGTGCGAAAGGAAATTGAAATTAGAAAATTCTTTCGAAAGTTATCGCATCGTCAGACAACAGACAGACAGGCCGACAGACAGACATTTTCGTAAAAACCATTTTTTCTGACTCAGGGGGTCTCAAAACGTCGAGAATTGACGAAAACTGGGTAAGTCCAAAGTCACAATCTAAGACACTCCATCGTGAATGATGAGAATGTAAAAACAACTAATGGATTGTGTAACATTTACAAACTTATTCAAACAATAAAGAAAGGCATTATTTTAAACCTTGTGAACAGTCTACGTTACCTCCTCCGTCAAGGAAACGTATATTTATAAGTTACTGCTTCAAAATGATAGAACAAGAATTTTTCACACACTTAATCGATCCAACCTTACTTTAATCACATTAAAAATAACGAAACGTCTAGGTTCACCGAAAATATTTGTACTACGCTCATCGAGTTTCGTCTGAACATTTGAAGCAAAATAGAATGGGTGATTTTTTAATAAGTCACTCGAGACACGTTAATAAAGGTTTATTCAAGGAGTTGTCGAAAGTACTCCCATATTTACCTGCGCGTCTGCATTGCCAAATTTCAGTACGGCATTGCATTAGCACAACCCAACAGGGAAAAACCACATCGCGGAAAACCCTCCGGGAGGAGTCTTTAATAATATTCATAATCAGAAAGAATTCAATACATTTTCCAGATAATCATGACACTTTAAATACGTTCATTAGCATGAAAAATAGTGAGGCAAGCACATCACATTTCAACTAGAATTAGTCCGAATACTACAACAGATCAATTTATAAATTTGCAGTAAAAGAATACATCGAACCACATTCGACAAAAACAAATAGAAATATAATGAAGAACCTTCAGAGGTATTTTGATAAAACTTCTTTATTGATTCACAATTAAATTTTAGATAAACAGAAACAATAACTGAAGTTCAGTCAGAGTATGACTAAAGTTTTTCTGTGCAGTATAGTTGAATTAAGTCGAAAATAGATTTTTGCTAATGTATAGAAAAAGTATATTGTTACAGTCGGCATAGCGGTGTACTCTTGATATTGTGACATACATTTTTTATTATACCAGTAAACTATATATGGAATAATATGGAATATGTTAAATTTGAAGAAATGCATCAGGATATTTAATACCATTATCATTTACTCATTGTTAATTACTTGCTATACTTTGATGATACTATTTCAATATTGAAGCAATGAACTGTCTCATATGCCAAACATTTGTTATATTTTGGAAAGTCAAGGATTAATCAGTATCAGATCCACTATTACCCGGGTTCTCAACAAGCTGTTCTACTCGCGGATATCGTTGTGGCGGATGTTCTTGTGGCAGTTGTTGTTGTAATGGATGTTGTTGTGGCAGTTGTTGTGGCGGATGTAGATCTTTATGCGGTCTTATTTCAAACCGTCTTGGTCCGATACCCCATGATATTTTATTTGATGGACCTGGAGCTGGGGTTGCTGGGTGTTGAACTTGCTTTTGGGTTGGCAGGCGACGATCATTCGTTGGTGGTGATGAGGTTCGTGTACCAGTACAACATCTCATCAACTGTTCACTTAATTCTGTAAAAAGAAAAAGTGTGTAAAATTTAACACTATGAGTAATCATTCAATATTTTGAAAAAAATGTCTTACTGGAAGCACAATCGTACTCGCTAACTCTGAATGAGAATCTTCTAACTAAGTAGTTCAGATTTGGAGGGTAATGTCATAACTTTAAATATTATTTCGAAATTTACCAATATTTTCTCTTTTTAGGAATTCCTTCTGGCTCTTAGAGTTAATCTAAGCATATCATATTAGAAACAAAAATATATTTTTAGATTGTAAGCATTCAAAGTCGGAGAATTTCACGATGCGTATAGTTTTAAATAGTTAAGGATTTTAAATTGTGGTTACGAGTCGCAAATTACTAATGACTGCGAAATAATCGCATTTATCTGACGAAAAATTAATACATTTCTTTATATTGGCTACATTTTAAGAACATCAAATACTTTTTATTAATAACAATTTTTTATAGTACATTTACAAATAAAGTTCAAGAAAATCTAGAATCTAATAAAGGAATAGAGAACCAATAATGATAATTAATTTTTCAAGATATTGAGTTACTGAGGAGGAACTGAAAACGTCGACTAAAAATTTTTTGAAAAATATTTGCTGTTATGTACAACCACCATCCGATTAATTAGGTTTATTCATTCATAAAATTTATAAGTTGAGAGTGGTTGGGAAAAGATTGTTGATCTCTGACTTCTGAATGTTACAAGCTGGTTATGGTGCCAATAGATCATTCAGCATTTTGCAAATTGATTATCTTTAAGATTAAATTATTAAAAAAAACTGTACTGGCTTTAGCATGATTTAAGATTGCCACGGAAGTTTTCCATACGGATGTTTATTGCTGAACGAATAGACTAATTAATGGGCATTAGACTTTTCTGTTTATTATGTAAGTAAATAATAATGGGGAAACCAATTTAAAAATTAGACTTTCCTGTTTTTTTATATTTTTTTATGATAATTCTCCACCTTTTGACATCCGCGGAGAAAATGTAATAATGGTGAAAAATATCAATATTCCTTTTTTAAAAACAATATATGTAAACCCAATTATAGAGGGAAGTAAACAAACAAAAAAATCGATAGTCAATAAAGCTTGTTTTTAGGCACAGAACATTTGAAAAATTTATTTTTCTGGGCTCAGAAATAAGTCTTATTGACCTATCTTTTTTATTTCCCACAAATTAAAAATATTATGAACTGAAATTAAGTTGAAATTCAGAAAATAATGTCTTGAAATTTGTCAGGGTGTGGAAATTTTAATTACACAATAAAAATAACAAAGTTGATTTCTGGGAGGCAAACTGTCATAATAAATTAGCAATTTATTCTGAAAATAAAAATCAATAGTTTTTATATGTTTTTTTATCAATTCTGAATATTACCAAATTTGCAATGATTGTATTACATTTACCTATGTAAGAAGAAAATTCACAAAATAAGACTGCGCGAAAGATAAATTTTTTTATGGTCTTCTAAACTTTTCACAGACTTTTGAAAAATGAACTTATGTCAGAGGAATCTCGAGAATTTTTTCATTTTTTAAATCATTATGCAATGTTCGAAAAGTTTATCAAAATTTAAATCTTTGAATCAAAAACTAGATGCCGACAAGGATCGTGAATTCAGAGGTTTCACAAACTCTTTAGGATTGTTACTGAAGGAAACAAAATGACATTTTTAAATTCTTTGAAATTTTAAAAATATTAGAACTGTTGTTTGCGTCACACAAGATATATTGCAGCTATCTTCTGTAATGAATGAAATTTAAAAACTGTATCAATAGGTTGATATATGTTGGTCTCGATATAAAAAAAAAGTACTAAACGAAATATGGAAACTTTTAAAATAACTAAAATCAGAAGAATTAGCTGAGAGTGAGACACTAATTTATTTTAATAACATTTTCAACTAGCTCCCTGTACCTCTATTTTGAAAAAATAAGCTAAAATATGGAAAAAATTAAAATATCGCTTCGTACGTATGTTAGGAATTTTATGCCCTTTAATTCCCAAAGAAGGGGTCCATTCAATTCGTCTGCTTTTTCAAGAAAATAACGTCCTTTTCGAAAATGTGGCGTTTTTGCGAAAATGCTGAATTTTTTTAACAAAAAACTGATAATTATTGTATTTTGATCATGTTTTAAGTATTCTTATTAGTAATATATTACATTTACGAATAGAATCAAGGAAAACCAAGAATATGAGGAGTACCGGGCCAATAATGATCATCATGGCTTCAGTATAGAGTTACCAACTGGGAACTAACAACGGTGACTGATAAAGTTTTGGAATATAGTCGCGTCTATATATAACCACAATCTAATTTCTCTTACTTTTCCTTCAAATTTCAAAGATAACAGCCGAATAGGAAGAATTGTTGATCTGTCATGGCTGAATATTACAAGGTGGGCTTAGTAGCCTTAATCTTTAAAAAATTTCCAAATTTATTATCTCTTAGGATTACTTTATAAAGGCAATATAATATAATATAATAATAGTATGCTGATTTGATTGGAAAAAATAACTAATTGACTTCTAAATTTTTAAAACCTTACTGGAAAAATAAGAAGGCAGCATTGTGAAATTTGTGAATAGTCTACCTCACCTCCAGCACGAAGGTAACGCATTATTACAAGTCACTGCTTCAAAATGATAAAACAAGACTTATTTACACACTTAGTCGATTCAAACCTACTTTTTCGCGTTACAAATAACGACGAGTCTACAATTTCACATTCTCATCGCGCGCTTACTTAAAAAACAAACTACGCCTTCTACCAAAAAATGTTCAAGAAAAAGCTTACAGGTCTTCGTAAAAGCAACAATTTTGATATACTCACTTTTTTGGCTTTTTTGGCATTCTTTGGCTCAAGATTTGAATTTTCGTTCTTCAAGAAAGTTAAAAAAGTCGTTATGACGATCTTGTAGGGCTTTAAAAGCAACGTTATTCTTCTCCTGACTTTTCTTCATATCATAAATTGCTTAGCTTAGAAATTTCATTTTTTTTTTTTTTTTAATCTTGTAAATACTATAACTCTGATAAGTTTCTTTTTATCGAAAAAAGTCTAGAGGATAAATTGACCGACTATCTAAGTATGACGAATAGCCTTAGATATAATTTCTAAATCTTAAAAAAAATGTTCCCAGAATTTTGAAGATGTTCTGGCTTTTTGAATTTTTATCCAAAATGGCTGGCTAACGAGCTTCACCTTCAACACTAAAAGAGTGTACTAAGGGCCAATCTAATAGATTAATTCTTTCAAAAGTTATCATGTTCACAGGCAGCCGTACATACAT
This sequence comes from Melikaiella ostensackeni, assembly GCA_032362435.1. NCBI lineage: Eukaryota > Metazoa > Arthropoda > Insecta > Hymenoptera > Cynipidae > Melikaiella > Melikaiella ostensackeni. Next base: position 9,290,761 of record JAUMHM010000071.1, on the reverse strand, counting down.
ACATACATACATACATACATACATACATACGTACATACATACATACATACATACATACATACATACATACATACATACACATTCCTAAAAACCTGTTTTTCGGGTTCAGAAGGTCTCGAAACGTGGACATTTGACAAAAACCGGGGGGAGATGGGTCAAATTTTAAACAAATCAAATAACTTCTCTGATGAGAATGTAAAAATCGCAAATCAAAAGTGTTTACAGAATTATAAAATATATTTAAGACTTTTCTTGAGCCGGCCCTACCTCTTTAGATCTTTGCAATTAATTAAGATTGAGTGAAAACAGGGAATACGAGGAAAATTCGTTAGATAGGGATTTGCAGGCCCTGCATTGTAATTCCATTATGCCCTGTGGCCACTCATCTGACGGTCGTGCGGCGTGGCTATAGGTGTGATTTAACGCGGTTCTGCTGAGAGCCAATGTGATTTTCTTGGATGGCAGTCGCTCTCAAGTGGACCCTGCGGTGGTTGTTTAACCAATTATATATATGTAGTTAAATTGAGCAAAGAATACTAACGGTTAAGCCTCGCGTCATAGTCTTTTTCGATCTGGCCACCATCAATCGCACACTTCCTTCGAAGATTTCCCTAGAGCTTTATGGCCACGTAATACTTGTCCTTAGTCGACAGCGTATGGGCTAGTCAGTAATTTCGATTCGATAACGAAAATCAATATTTCCACGGTAATGGCTGACCTCTCGATTCCAACAGCAGCGTCGGAGCTGCGACGGTAATGCAGTGCAATTCGCTGCTGCATAGGGCCGTGTTAATATTTAGGGTTACTGCCCGCGAACACGCCAACGAAGTGCATCACGCACTTCGTGATGCCCGTTCGACCCCCTTCGTCGTGATGGTGACCCCCGAGCCACGATGCCCTGCTCAACTCGCTGCCTTTTTAAACCTATACGATAGGAGCAAAAGACATCCTTTTGAAAATGCTTACCAACTGAAGCATAACACTGGACTGTGGGGTGCAAAATAAAAAAAAATCTAGATTCAAAATCAAGAATGGACTTGTTTCAAAGTGTAATGTCAAGAACTAAAGAGTTTATATCTATATAAACTCTTTATGTTACACCCCACTGTCCAGTATGATGCTTTAGTTGGTAAGTAACTCTAAAGGGAATTTCAATTGTGTAACACATATAACATAAGCATGGCAGAGTTGACACAAAAGTTGGACAGTGGATACTGGACATAAACATAGTAATGGTTAACTTTATGCGTTCGCGTCTTCTTCTTTAAAAAACAAAATTTTCTAATTAAAAAAAAATAATTAAACCGGAAATATGCATAAAAATTATACAAATAATAATAAATAGTGAAAAAAATATTTTTCAAATCGAAACAGTATTATTTGACACAAAAAATTTTTATCAGTAAGATGATGCCTGTAACATATAATAAATCATTTTTCATCAATATACGATTTTATCTTGCAATTATTTGACGTTTTTATCAGCGATTTTAATGGGTTTGGCCAGATGGAGGTGAATAAGTTAATTGACCTCATTAGTGAAAAATGATTATCTGTTGAAGACATATTTTATACGGTCATAACAAAAGTAAGACGTATATAAAATTATTACAATAAAATGTGTTTCGGATAGAAATCTCTTATTTATCGCGTTCGTGGGTTACGCTCTTGCCCTGCTCGTCTCTCATCTCTCTCTCTACTTCCACCAGACGGTGCGGTGTCATGCCTATCAGGCATTCCAGACGCTCAAGGGCCTTGGAAAGCAATGGGGAATCGTATTTGTAAGATTAAGGCCAAACATAGAATCTTTGGCTCAGAAATGGGAAGACTTCTGGCTTTCAAAAACTAAAATTTGAAATTTTAATTTATTAAATGTGGATTCCTATACAGAGTTGAATGTTGCATCTTTATTTTTTTTTCAAAAATTTGTTATCTTTTCTGGTTTTAAAAAAATGGTAAAAAACTCGTTTTTTTTTTAGAAATTCATCTACAGTTAATTTTTCGCCTTCAAATCGCGCTCAACGATACAGTTTTTGAAATTTACTAATGAAATTCGAATACAATATGCTCTAAATCATTTCTTGAAATATTCAGCAAAGCCAAAAGTTTCTAATTTTATTCATTTCAAAATAAACAATTCTTCTCTAGGCTATTGCATAATTCGCTTCATGTAATCTTTGAGCTTTTCATTTATTCGAGAAACATTTGCGCAAAGAGAACTTTCTGCAGAAAAGTTGTTCGGAAAAGTACAAAGAAATTTCTGTAGAGCTGTTTTTTAAATGAATCAATAGACGAAGGACCACGAACGTTAAATTTTCAGCGAGTGATTAATGTTGCATGAGTATTTTGCACCGACCGAAAGCCGGCTTGTTTTCCCGAAGTTAAGACGTATTCTGTTCCCTGCATTTGAAAAAAATTGTGTGAATATATATTTATTCATGATTTCAACCACCGCGTGGTCCCCCTGGGAGCGATTGACATCCGGGAAAATGATATCAGCACCCAGTGGAAACGCGATAAATTACACCCATGGCCACGCTTCACGACGATGTAATCACACGATGAAATCACAATGAGGGTCCGGCGAAATCCTCGTGCGCCTTGAGGACACGGAGCGACCCAAGAACAACGGCTCTCTGCATCTACCTCGCAAGTGCCTTGGCATATTTCTCGCACGCATGTATGGGTTGAAAGTTACGAACCAGTGATGGCGTCGCACCTCCGAGAGCACCGATGACAAGAACAATCATTTGAGCCGGATATTTTCGAAACATTCGCTACAGCTCCTATGTAAAGTGTCGATACATCTCCGAATTTTCCTTCTTCTTGACTGTTTCGTCTTCTTTCTCGGGAAGGACTTTGCGATCCACTTTCTATTATAGAAATATGAAAATTCGATTCACTAATATACATGAAGCCGGTCTTCTTCTTTTAACAACTGTAAAACATACCAATTTTTCGGGAAACAATAAGAATGCAATATTCAACTCTGTATAGGAATCCATATCTAGTAAATGAAAATTAGAATTTTTAAAGGCCAGATACCTCCCCACTTACGCCCCGAAAATTCTATGTGCTCTGTTATTGCATAGAAATATTGATTTCGATTATTTCATAAAAAAAATATTCGAAAAAAACGTCCTGTATCTCAAATCTTTGCACTCTTTAGGTTAGGTATGAAAAAAATTAGGTAAAACTTGAAGGAAGAATCTTTAAAAACATAACTTCTGATAAAGTCCTTTCGTATAATATTATATCATATCAAAAGTCTTTAAAAACGAAAAAATATGTTTCTGAAAATCTGTGTAATTGGCTCACTAGAGACGGTTCTGTAAACAAGTGAAAAAGGAGCGAGAAAAAAGAAAGAGACAACCAAGTGCCTTATTCTTGTTGCGTCTTTTTTATACTACGAGGATTCAACAAGTTTCGAGGTCATTTAGACCTCCTCATCAGGGGAAATTTTACAGGAAACTAAGGTAATATATTTTGGTCTGATTTTTATTTTAAAATTACTATGAATCCTTCTTAGGATCTCATTTTTTCCGAAAATACTATCGTTCTAAACTCTCCTGAAAAACTTTGTACATGCTTTTCATCTTAGTTGACTTATCAAATGCAGACATTTTATTTCTCATAGGATTGATCCCCAATTTCTTTCAATGAAATTCATCATGAATATAAGCGCAATTGTGAAAAATAGTTTTTTGGTACACTTAGCTTGTAATTTATTTTTGTCTATTAATCCATCGTACTTGATCCTTTTCAGCTTGATCTTTAGTAAGCTCCAAATCACAATTCTTTTAGTCCTTGATACGAAATTTCACCATTCTTGTAGTCCTTAATACGAATTTTAATCAAAAAACTGGTTGAAAATACTCAGGATTTGCTATTTTTATTTTTGTATTTTAATTTTTCTAGACTGAATCAAAAGCGAAGAACTATGAAATTATGTTTTGAAGAAAATTTCCGAAACATCTCATCAACGCGCGACTGAACTATTACGAATCGCAATACATACTGATGTAAACCAGAAACATCCCTTTTTATGCTGAGATTTGTTTTCGTTCAGTAAATGCTATTTTTCTCAGAATCGAAGGAGAGTGCATAGCTCGTGAATGTCATATGTTTTCAAAATCTGTTATTTACTTTACGAGGTATTTCTTCAATTTTTGGAGAAACACGTTCTTGAAACTGTTTCTCCATTTGGCCTTAGTCTTACAAATACGATTTCCCTATGCTTATCAGAGCCCTCAATTGTACCGATCATCAAAAGTTATGAAAATAAGTGTTTTGTACTGTTTGAAACTAGTGGATTATTTATGCTAAATCGAATGTACTTATTTCAGGAAACCTGTACCTGTGCTTTTGTTTGTTTAAACACACACTTCTGCTCAAGTAATGTTCAAATCAAAATGTAGAGTGTAGAGGACATGATTTACACGCTTTTCTCCTTCAGCACCAGTGAACTTTTAGACTGTTTTGTGCTTGACTATAACAAATAGACCTTCTTACCATCAGAAATTTGAGACAGAACGTACGAAGATATTGATATGGTGCTAGCTCCCCATAATAGACTTCGAGTTACACGAGTAATTTTACATGTGATATGAAATGTAAGTATCATATTATTGAAAAATTCAGTGTTAAAAAAGACTGTTTTTTAATTTTGAATGTATCCATGGCCTCGGATTGTGTACTATTATAAGTTACAGTTTGTGGGCGAGCACATCACACATGTTTTCGAGAACATGGGTATACTGAAGTGTTTTTTTAATTCACCCAAAGTAGATACAGCTAGTGTGTACAATACTCTCATCCGCCGAAGTTCGTATAAGTGAAAGGTTTGGATATTCACGTAACGTAATGTGCAAAGCGAACAAAGCTATCATCAGGTTTTGAGATAATATGCATATAAATCATAAAATATAGAATTTGAGATATAATGCGCAGTTTAACTAGGGGCAATGTTTTATGTATAAACTATTTTTTGTGATATAATTAGTAGTTAGATTATACAAAATTGTTAACTGTTATTAAAACATATCCCAGGATGGATGTGAAAACCCAAGGGTATTAACATTTGTAATTTGTGGATTTTATGAGGTAGTTGTGATTATGATATTATATATCTGTTCTCGTATTTACCGAAAATCTATTCTTCTTAATGAAAAAGATTTCGTTGAAAATTCTGTGTTCATAATTGTTTCCTATATCTAACATCTTGACATCATTAAAATCGAAATGATAATTCTTCTCATGAGAGCGGCTTACAAGAAAGAAAGTCATATCATCATACTTACAATCATCTTTATGTTCTTTTATACGAGTATCAGTTGTTCTACCTGTTTGTCCAATATAAATACCCTAACAACCACCACTTTAATTTATAATGATACACAGTCCGAGGCCACGGGTACATTTAAGTTTAGGAAGCAGTCTTGTTAAACACTGAAGTATGCAATAATATGATACTTGAATCTTATATCATATATGACATTGCTGGACTAACTTAAATTCTGTTATGGCGAGCTCGCACTATATCAATATCTTCGTACTTTCTAGCTCAAATTTCTGATGGCAAGCATGCCTTTCTATTGTAATAATTTTAGATATATCGTATATTTTTTATTACTATATAAAATGTGTCTTTGATAGATGATAATTTTTAATTGATGAGGTCCGGCGTCGATGGCCGAAACGCGTCTTATAACAGCTGAATAAAGAATTTTACAGTCAGCAGACAACAATTACTCAAGATTTAATATTATATTATGTCTAGAAAATATAATTTAATTATTAGAAACATATTCAGAAACACTTCTTTTTGGCGTCAGAAATATTAATTTGCCGATCTTAAACATATTTTTTTACTATTTGTTATTATTCTCATAATTTTAAATTTTTAAGATTTGTTAAAGACGTTTTGAAAAGTTTGGCTTATGAGACGGAGCCAGACCCTATTTTATGCCTTGAACCAGGAAAAAGGTTTCCAATGCCTACCTGCCCTGACGAAAGGGGTCATCCTTACCGCTATAAAAGCTAATCCTTATTTATGTTTGAGCAATTTTGTACATTTATTATACAGTATCCGTATGTCTTACGGGGTAGGAAATTCTTATAGAAAACTACAATATTTTAGCAAATTTTAGATGGCTATAGTGGTTAAGAGTCACAGATTCTAATTTTTGTACTCTTAAATCGTTATTTTGAAAATTAAATGGAAAATTCATTTGCAAATTTAAGTTCAGATTATCTGGTCCTTTTTTTAATTAACCTTTATCCAAACATAACAGACATCCTCACGCTTTGAAGGCAAACCCAAGACGAAATATTTTTACACGGGAGTATCACTGTCGATTATGACACAATTCGCTAGCAGTTCATGAACTGTCTAGACATTGCATGAAATGTCTAATTACACTGAGTTGCTACATCATATAGATGCTGCCCAATGAAAAAACTTGTAGACATGTGTCCATTCTTTCGTGTCAACTTCGTCTCGCCTATATTTATATTATTTTGTGTAATTGACGTCAGCATAATCAGTTATATCATTTATAAACACGTATAGTTTCTGAGCTTTCATTCAATTTCATATGGAATTTTTAACATGAAGAAACCAATATAATATATGTGAAATTTATATTATTAATCATCGATTGCTGTCATTCCAAAAGCAATGAATCGTCATGGCTGCTAGTATAACAATAAAAACCACTATTCCCGTTAATAGATGATAAACCCGTTGGAAAGGACGCAACTGACTAAGCCGATATAGTCAGATGCATCCTTTCAACCGGGAAGAGCCAGTTTCGTTTTTAATACTGTGAATCATGGGTATTTTTGTTACAAGGATCAATGATGATATAATGCTTTTCAAATAGAAGCAGTCAATTATAGTTTTCCCTTGAATTGAAATACATAAAAAATTGATTCAGTTTTGAAAGCGCATTCAAATAGTGATGAAAGCAGCCTTCTGTTGCTTTTTGATAGAAGCAATTGTTTTGGGAAATGATTTTGGTAACAACACACGTACACGCGCACGGTAGAGTTTTGACTGTTGATATTCGGCATGAGTGTTGACCAACCCTTGGTATTTCAAAAAAAAATTAGAACATGATTAATATATATCGTTTTAAGTATAACAACACCATGATCATCTTGGTAAGGTGTTATTTCACTGTACACGGTGAGGCTGAGCCAACTTCAATTACAAGGTCCTTGCTTATGAGATTTTCGGATTGATTATGGTAATCTGTAGTCCCACGGACATTTTAAGACCAGAAACAAAAAATTCCATTGGGCTCTTTCTGGAAAAGTCGATTTTTTTTGTTCAAAGTATTTCAAAATGAAACAAAATTAATTCAATTACAAGGTCTTTGAATACAGGATTTTCCAAGTGATTATGGTAGTCTGTAATCCCAGACATTTCAAGGCCAGAAACAAAAAAAACCATAAGGCCCTTTTTTAAAATGTCGATTCTTATGTTCAAAATATTAAAAATAAAAAAATTATTGTTGTCACTTATTTTGTGTTAATATTTTGAAGTATACATTCTGAAACCTAGGATGTTAACAAAAATCATTATTGTTTCAGAAATTTATAATTAATGGGACTATGTATTGAACAAAATAGTTTCTCATGTGATTATCTTTTACTATATTCCCTTCAGAAACTATTTTGTTCAATATATAGTCCAATTAATTATAAATTTCTGGAACACTAATGCTTCCTGTTAAAATCCTAAGTTTTAGAATGCGTAATTTATGATATTAACAATACGAACTGTCTACCATTACGAAATGTCCCGTAACACCAACCCCTTTCAAACTCGTTCAGGGCTAATTTATGGAATTTTCCGTAACTCTAGCCCTTGCTCTGTACTTGACGGGGTTAGTCTTGCTGGAAATTCTGTAACATTAGCCAGTGCCTTAACATTATTTTTGAAGAATAAGTGAAAATTGTGATTCTTTGATATTTAATTTTTAATTTTTTGAACATAAGAATCTACTTCTTCGAAAAGAGTCTAATGACTTTTTTATTTTAGGCCTTAAAATATCCGTGGGACTGGAGACTACCTTGATCAGTAGGAAAATCTCATATACAAGGACCTTGCGATAGAATTTTTAGATTTTTTTTTAAGTTTTGAATATTTTGACAGTGAATTTTTTCATGAAGGGTACGATGGACTTTTTTCGGTATTAAAATGTCTGTGGGATCACAGACCGCCCTAATCAGTTTGAAATCCCATCTCCAAAGACCTTGCAATTAAATTTTTAGAATCTTTTTATTTTGTAATACCTTGAACAAAAAAGTCAACTTTTTCAAAAAAGGCCTGACGGATTTTTTGTTTCTGGTCTTAAAATATCTGTGGCATTATAGACTATCATAATCAGTTGTAATTCCATGTGCAAGGATCTTGAATTAAATTTTTAGAATTTTCGTTATTTTCAAATACTTTGAACATGAAAGTCGACTTTTTTCAGGAAGGAATTAATTGATTTTTTTTCCTGGTCTCAAAATGTCCGTGGAGCCCTAGACTATCATGATCAGTTGGAAAATCCCATATGCAAGGACCTTGCAATTGAAGTTGATTCAGCCCCACCGTGGGGAACTATGAGCTGCAATTTTGACCTGACCTCTGACCTTTAACGTCTGATCTTAGACCCTTGAAATTTTTGATCTTTGCTCTATACCAAAGTAACTTAAACTTTGACCTCTGTAACCAATCTTTGACCTATACCCTCTCGCATTCTACCCCTGACCTCTGCTGACTGACATAGCCTTTGAAATCTTCAAGGAAAAGGGAAAATCATGGAAAAATACTAGCTGCAAGTTTAAGGACAACAGATAAATGATTTTCCTAGTTCTTGGCATGCCTAATCTAACTAGTACAACAATTTCCGGTATAAGGCGCTTTTTCAGAAAAGAATATGATATTTTTCGTGTAATAATCATAATAAATAATGCACTTTAATAGACGGCAACAGATCAGAAGACGGCGATGCGCATTGGATTGAATTTTATATTTTAGCCCTTTTTTTTCTACATTTTTCAATTAAGCTGCGTGCGAATGACTCCTAAATCCAAAGATGTAATATTATTTGTCCAATGAAACGAACAGAATCAGCAAACTCTTATGATTACAACACATGTCTCATTTGTTGATGGAGAGAAACCGCTTATTAGTCCTCTAAATCATTTAATCAATTAAATTTGTATGTACCTCGATTCATTGATTACTCTGTTATACCGACATTCTTTACTTTTAATGAATAGTGGAGCCACTTAACGGTTGGTTCTCGATTGCCGTACCGCAGAGAGAGAGAGAGAGAGAGAGAGAGAGAGAGAGAGAGAGAGACACGTTGTTCACTCCAATGGTCGCCGCTGTACCGCAGCTTTGACATTTTGAATGGGCGCGAAAAGTTTAAACTGTGTGATTTTTGATTATTTGTTCAACATAGCTGAATAATTTATTTTATTTATTTATTTTGTATTGCGATTTGAAAATGGCGTCAACTCGATCCAATCAAATTCAATAAAAGGTCTACTTACTCTGATACAGCAGCACTAATCAGAATTGGAGTACCCCGTGTCTCAAATCTCCATTGAGGATCTCTACTGTCCTGGTTACGTCTCACCAAAAGCGGCTCACGCTACTGCTGCACACGGCACCGGCGCAGCGAAGCAGTGGCCTGACGCCGTTATCGTCAGACAACTGCCTATCTTTAGCGTTCGCGTTTGACCACAAAAATGCCTAAAACCAGCAGAAATTGGTCAGCCAAACCTGCTTCAGCACCACAAAGCATCTTGTTAACGACCCATGAAATAGAGTCCTTTCACTAACGGTCACAAGAGTAGAAAACGGATCCATTAGTGCTCCCAGTCTCCAAATAATAATATGAGTGGATTTCTTCCATGACCTCCCAAATAAAATTTATTTTTCCAAATTCTCCTTACCGCTTGTATTTTCTTCGAGTTTCTTCATAGCAGAAAATCTACAAGAGTCAATAAAAGTGTAAGTGTCCAAACAGGCCTCTCCACGCCCCCACAGGGTACGTGAGCGAAAAATGGAGAGGCCCTCGCCGCTGCACCAAGAACTCAGCAGGTCTGTTCTCGTCCTTCATAGCTACTTCTACAGAGGAATATTCTCCGTATTTCTCCGATGTGACAACATTAATAACGTACGATTCTAGTCTACATGAGTTCAATCTAAATAATTTTTGGAAGATATTACTTCCATATTTACGTCCAATAGTTTGAAATTACAAATTTCCGAAAATCGAAATTATACGATTTATTTGGACAAATGAATTTTTGAAGAACAAGAAAATAAAAAATTTCGCCTCAGCCCGGATTTGAACCGGGGACGCGATTACACATGAGTGGAACGTTAACCAATTACGCCACCGAGGCCTCAGCAGATTTGTTCTCGTTCGTCACAGCTACTTTTACAGAAGAATGCTCTCCATAAAATCAGCTATGAAAAATTGGTAATTCAAAACTCTCGGATATGAATATGGAAATAATATATTCCAAAAATTATTTAGAGAATTATTTTTAACTTGCAAATAATAAATTAATAGAACGCCCCACACTGCCTAACAAGCAGGGTAAGCTGATGCACGTGGACTTTTTTCCAAAGCTCAATAATTAGGTATTATAATTGATATAGATTCAATTTTTCCTATGACTAAAGCAAAGCTAACATGGGGCAGGCCTCCTCTGCGAAATTGACATTTGATGAGACTATCATCAATCGATAGAACGTCAAAAATAATGAAGCATGTGTCCCGGCTTCTTTGTAAGTGGGCCCTTGTTCAAGAATTATAAGCGTTTGAAAATCACGGTTGCCGCGGCTGCCAAAGGTCCACCGCGTCGCTCGCGGTTGCTTTTACCAAGCACCGCCGGTGCAGCAGTAAAGAGCCGGTCTAGCGACCACACTTGGTGAAAGCCACCGCGCGCAACTTGGTGGACCTTTGGCAGACGCTGCGACCATGATTTTCAAACGCTCATAATTCTTAAACAAGCGCCCACGTACAAAGAATTAAAAATTTACTTGGACTTATCTAACACTAGGTTTAAATTTTGGTGCTTATAAACTACTACTTCAAGAACCCCATTTATTGCTGATGAGAATGTTCAATAGAACAATTTAAGAAAACTGAATTTGTGTGACAGGCTTGACATTCTTCAACAATCAGCGCATAAATTACTTGAAGACCATTTCCAACTTTTTTCCACGAGTCAGAACTGCGTTTTCTGCTTCTGTCACACACGATGTTTTTTGTAACAAATGCAGATTCAGCTAATGTTTGATTTGAGGAACAATAAAAACAAACTTTGTCAGTTGTCCGATGTCCATTGGCGCCCACTTAACCGTGTGGAAAAAGCACGAGGAGTGCGACTGAAAATGGTTTCGAAAAAAAGGCCAGTTATAAGGTTATGATACTATACGGGATTCGAGCAGTGCTTTAAAGTAATTTTGAATCGCAAAGCACGGTTGCAGTGATGAAAAAAGAATATCCTGCTAGAAGTGCGCAAGCGTTGCAGTTAAAAAATTGTATTTTGCGTGACAAGCGTGAAAAGCAGGCAGTTCTGGACGAGAGTTGTAATTCATGCGAGTCAGAAGTGCAGTTTCTGCATCTGTTATACACGTTATTATTTGTAATATGTGCAGGAAATCTTTGATTTTAGAGACAATAAAAACAAATTTTGTCCGTCGTTCGGTGTCAATTGGAGCCCACTAAGTTGTATGGGCAAAGTACGAGGAATGCGATTGAAAAAGTTTTTGAAGCAAAACGTGGTAGTGACGTTATTTTAACTGTGTTTTCTTACCCGTAAAGTTGTGTTACAGTTCAACAGAAAATATGAGGACTGCCAGTGATAAAGTTTCTGAAACCTAAAGCCAGTAGCACAACTAGTGCTATCTGGCAGGATGATTAGTAGCATCATCCCGAATCGGTACCAATTATTCCATCTGACGGCGTCAGTTGTACTGACCCTACCGAAAAAAAAAATCTCTGAACATTCTCTGGTGAAAGAGTCAGCCCTGTTTCAGGCTATTTGCAGACTAAATTTTAATGATTTCGTCTCTAGAGATAGCTTGAGAGGTTTGGGTCCTTTTCTACGACCTTATTTATGGCAGTCAAACCTTGAGGATACCGAAGTACGACAGGCAGTTAAAGTATTTAAGGTCTCGCTTTCATAAAACTTTCATAAAACTAATCCATTTCAACACTACAAAAATTATTCTTTACCTATTTACATGCTCGGTTGGGCTGAAAGTACGGACTGTCCGTACTTTTAGCTTTGATTACACGTCCGGGCTAAGAGTAGGGACTGTCCGTAAATTTAGATTTTAATACACGCCGGTCTAAACGGACGGACTGTCCGTACGTTCAGCTTTGGCGGACTTAAATTATTTCTCTTAATTTAACATTTATTTTCTATTTTGCAAAAAAAAGTGGATACCACTGACTATATACGCGAATAAGCCGGGCTTAATGTGAATACACTAGAACCCCACTATAGAGACCGTGACTGGGGTACCCTCAATGGCCTTCGTTTTATCTCGGGGTTCTCCAAACCATAAACAATCAGGGACGTGTGAACCATTTCTTAATACATTTTACGCGATTTCCGAACGTGAGTACAAACGTGAGTACTCGCGCACTTCGCCTTTGTCTATACGCTGCTGGTGTTTCACGCTTGGGTGAAAACCGTCTCTCGTTCCGCGGACTGACAAAATGCGTGGGCCAGCAGTTGGCCAGCAGTTCTAGGAATTTCTAAGCCAGGGGTTCCTAAGCCGGGGTTTCAGTGTACTTTTAATTTTAGTGAAGCGGGTGGATCCTCGAGCCTCAAAAGCGGCCAGTGCCTCAAAATAAATAGGAATACAATCGTCTCCGAAAATGTACATGACCTTTTATTTTTTTGTGTGGCTGCGTACTTAGTTGAAATATACAATCATAAAAATTCGCACAAAAAAAGGTATGATTACAATATACCGTAGCGAAAAAGTTTTAATGCGAATTTGGACAGGATTTTTTCCGAGAAAAACGAATCTGAAACTTTTAAATTGTTGACTTTGAATTATTTTTTACTTCTCTTAATCTACAAAACTATTCGAGATATCGATTTGCAAGTTTCGTATTCATTTTTCTAGAAAGAATCCTATCCACATCTGCTATAACAATTTGTGTAAATTTTAAAAAATCAGTAATTTTGACTTACAGAAATCGATATCTCAAAAACCATTCAAGGTATTCATTTAAAAGTTCCGGACTGATTTCTCTCGCAAAGAAAGCCTATCCGAATTCATCTTAAAACTTGGACGCCACGGATATCCTATGTAGCTTCGCAGCAAGATTTTTTATATCTTTCATTCTAATTACTTTTCCAGTCTTCTTTTCGGAATGTTCCTTTATTTTTTGCTTATTCGAGCCAAAGTTTGATAAATACAAAATTTCTGATTCTTCATTTGTATTTAAACGTCTCGATCGAGCTTTGTGTTTGAATAAAGTATAGTAAAAATTCTTGATTAACATAAAATAGTATTGCTTTCGAACAATCAGAAAGCTTTTCGGTTATAAGCCGAGTCTCGGCAACAAATTAAAAACAGTCACTCAATTTTACTGTTTTTAAGTTACACAATCAACTGATTCAGTAATCTAACAATATAAAGTAAACAGAAGAGGGAAATTGGAGAAGAGGAAGTGACTCAAAATTCTATTTGAAGATATTTTCAAAATCCACGTTTCAAGAAATGCATACCTGTGAACGTTTGTAATTGTGCTTCAAGTTAACTTCTTTTACCGTCAAAGCTTCTCCATTTTAAGTCGCATTCACACTAAAGAAAGCTTCACAATCATTCTTTGCCATGCTACAGTGCAAATTTCAAGAAAGTGAGAATTTTGAGTAAGCAAGCCAAACGATTTTAGGCATAGTATTATTTTCTGAAAGAGTATGCCAGAAGAGAAGATTGAAATTTGTTAAAATTTGCCGGAAGAAAATACACAACGACATTTTTATAGCAGAAACACATGCAAGCTTAATTCAAAATTACACACAAAACATATAAGACTAAAAATGTCATCATTAAAAAAAATCGATACGCTAACAAGCAAATCCATAATCTACATACAATACCTTAATCTGTCAAAAAATATTTAACATTTAATACAACAAATCAAATGATCCTTATTTCTAAAAAAAATCATAATAATCGTACATTACATTTTTATTCTCTAAAAGGCATCAAAAAATACTCATCAAAGCAAATTTTTCACAATAACACTCATTAAAGTATAAAGTATTTAATGCCAAATTGCAATCAGTTAGGAGTAGCTGTTGTTTGAATATTATTTAAAGAATTTTCATTAAAAAATACACAGTTTTCGCATGTTTTAATTAAATTTAAATTTAAATTTAATTTTATTCTTTTTTGATCATTGTTGAACAGCAGCTATTCTCAACCAATCGTAATTAGCAATTCATTTCTTTCACATTTTATATGAAAACTATGAATTTGAAAACAACTTATCATTGAGAATCATGAAGAAATGGCTTTTGTTCATTAATTTGTATTTAAAATATTATAAGCAAATTTTTTTCTTACTCTCACCTACTGGAAACTATTGCTAGATAGTTATTGAACTGACTTAAGCTCTTCTTTAGTTCTTTTGAAGAACCTAAAAAAAAGGTACATCTGAAAAGTTAGGAAAAAAATATTGCTTATTTTGTTGTTCAATAAAAAATCTTTGTTTAGTCAAAGTGGATTTTCTGCACAGACTCGTTATACCTGAAAGCCTTACACTCATTTTCAAAAGAAAAAATATCAAAATCCATTGAAAATCGGCTTGGCGACAGGTCTTTGTCCACAAAAAGTGTTTTTTGAAGCACCAATTACGAACATGGCCACGTAGATACCAGAAAAGAAAGTTTTCAAGGAGAAAGCTTATAAAAATGACGCTTCGAAAGAAAAATGATGATCGTTCAATATATAACGATTCTTCATAACTACAATGAGAAATGATTGATCTTATTATTTACTTGAATAGATTTTGAAAAATAAAAAATATAAAAACACGTTTATGGTAAAAAACCATTTTTCACGAAAATATGAAAAAATGAAGTTTCGCCCTATGGGCCTAATGCTACTGTTTGGCCCACGGTCTCCGCCATCTCTCTAGTTGACACAGGGGTGTCACAGGAGTGCCATCATCACAGTCACAGGGATGCCATCGCGCCCCCACGATATGCTGGAAAGAAGTGGGGGTTTCATCAATATTACTTCTGTAACCACTCACAGGGTCGCCTTCTCGCTCCCGACAAGACGTTGGAAAGGGGTAGGGGTTTGACCAACATTACTTCTGTGACCAGTCAGGGTCGCCTTCTCGCCCCCTACGAGACACTGGAAAGGGGTATTGGTTTCACCGTCATTATGAAAGTAACATGATGAACTTTTTAAGTTTGAAAATCACTTTCATATCTCAGACTTATTCACACTGTTTCCCCAATTCCTCTCTTTTCCACTTTAAAAAAACAATTATTCTTCCTTTTCTCTCTGTTTTCAAGAAACTTCTTTTTTTCTGGCTTTTTCACCTAAATTAGAACTGAAATTATAGAAAGACACCAATAATAAAATTCAACTGTTTTTGGTTGAAAAATCTACTATTATATTTTTTGTTCGGAATTTAGCTCGTGTGGTTAAAACTTCTGATTTTCAGTTGAAAATTGAATAATTTTGTTGGAAAAGCAACTATTTTGTTAGAAAAGAATTCTTCTTTGGTAAAAGATTTAACCGTTTTGTGAAACATTCGTCTCTTTTGAATAGAAAATTCGTCCATTTCGATTGGAAATTCATCTATCTCGGCTGAAAATGAACTACTTCGTTAAAAATTTGTCTTATCTATTCCATTTTTAGAGAATTAATCTTCTTGATTATGAAATCAACTTTTGGGTTGAATGTGCAACTATTGTTGAAAATTCAACTTTTTTGAAGCTTCAACTTGAAAACGCAACTATTTGGTTTAAAATTAAACTTTTTTCATGGAAAAATAACTATTCCGTAGAAGATTAACATTTTTGTTAAGAAATCTTATATTCGGGTTGAAAACTCAACTGCTTTGTAGATAATTCGTCTTTTTGGCTTCAAGACTCAATAATTATGTTGGAAATTGATGTATAACTACTTTATTGGGTAGAATATATATGTATTTCGTTTAAGATTCGTCCTTTCTGTTAGGAAATTAATCTTGTTAAGAAATTGTGTTCTTTCATTCAATTTAGCTTCTTAAAAATACGTTATGTTTTTCTTGAAACTTAATTTCCTGAACTAAAAAAAATATGACGGTTCCATTTTTTGTACAAAAAATATCTTTTTTAGTTAAAAAATCAATTATTTGGTTCAAAATTAATCTTTCTTGATTTAAAATTGAACTAGTAGGTTAAGAATTTAACTATTTTGTTGAGAACTTGTTTTTTCTTTGTTTAATTGAACTGGTTGAAATTTCGTCTTTTGGTAGAAAATTTATCTTCTATGTTAGAAAAGTTATCTTTCTTGGTTGACAGTGAACTTTTTTGTTGAAAGTTTACATTTTCGGATTGAAATTTATAGTATATTCTGAAGAATTCATCTTCATTTCCTAAGGATTCAACTAATTCTGATTGAATTTCAATCCTTTTTGTCTGAAAGTTCGACCACTTGGTTCAAAATGCATCTTTGTAGTATAGAACTTCTGCTCTTTTGATGAAATCTTCTTGCTTGGTTGAAAAATCAACTATTTCGTTGAAAATTCGTCTCTTTTGCTTGGAAGTTCAACTATTTGGTCCCTAATGCAACTGTTTGGTTCAAAATTAATTTTTTCTTTGTAAAAGTCTTTTTTGGTTGAAAATTAAACTATTTAGTTGCAAATGCAATATACTTCTACTTGAAATTTTAGTGGCCGAGACAAAACTACGTTCGTTAACGAGGGAGGACGGGGGTCGAAAAAACTCAAATTTGGTAACGTAGTTTATGGACAAAATGACAGGTTTTTACGTTCACTTCAAAAATGATATTTGCCTATTATTTCCTTCGAAATTTAATTATAGAGTAGTCTAATTAAAAATGTAAAGATCACTTAATCATTACGTCCTCGTCGAGTTCAATTTAAATATATACTTTGTCTATTTGGAGACATTCAAATTTGTGTGAGAAATGCCATTTTTTGCAACGGTGCACCCTTAAATATTATTTGAAATCAAAGAAATAATGATATATTCAATATAAAGTGCCACTATGAAGTTCTTACGTACATCAACTAATTTCAGAGAAAGTCCTGCGTAATTCAAATATTTTGTTTTAAAATATCGTATATTTAAAGAGAAAAGGGGTGAAAGAGGCAGTTTTTCAAGAATAGAGGAAAGAAGCTGAATTTTAAGAAGCGGGGAACGCATGCGAATAGGGGAAAGACTGTGATCCCTGAACAAAGAATTCTAGTCAGAATTGAGAAAATTATTTTTCGCTCTGAATTAATCACTTGAAACGTACATAATTACTATTTAACAACAAAACACTCACGGGGATTTTCTTTTTCCTTCGAAATTGGATTTGAAGTTCTTGCCTCCTGTCTCGCAGACATATGTCACAGTATAATACCTCAAATCAAGTTTTATATATTTTCTTCGAATACGAACTTTTCTACTATTAATTCCATGAGAACTACGTCGATAAAATGAAGAATTTGATGATTGCTCAAAACTCTTTACTCGCGCTTCCAAATCAACGAAAGACTTGAAGGTTTCACCCTTTTCAATCTATTATTTCGAACTTTCTTCCTTTTTTTCGTGACTTTTTTCTTGAGAATCAGATCCTGATGAATCTGATGAAGATTGATCATCTTCAGAATCTTGGTCATCTTCAGAATCGAAAATAACATTTATAAATTAATTTTTTCGAAAATTATGGGATACAAAATAAAAACTTTTAATTTAAACTTTTCACAATCAATGCATATAAATAAAACGAAATTAAAATGCATGTTAACACATGACCATAGATAAATGAAATTTCAAAAGCATATTAATTACTTTAAAATTGACTGACCACTACAGACGGTTGATAAACTATCGGTGTCAGACATTTCTTCCAAATCCATTTAAATATAGGAAAGAAGGTAATAAATATGATTTCACGCAAATCAAATGAATGATACACGCAATGTTTACACTTCTTTCCGACTCCAAAACATCAGTTTTCTCTTTTCCCACTGCCCGGCCAGCCGCCCAAACAATAGGACACGTCTAAACGCGTACAAAACTACTAAGCAGACGTAAACAGTTAGTCTGTTACGTCTCTACCTCGGAATCAAACAGAGCACCAATCACAGAGCACTATTAAAAATATGAAATTTGTTCGTGAAGAGGAGCTTTATAAAACCGAGGAGGCACCGCATCATATAGGTTTATAATGTTTATGACGTTTACACCATTTTAGAGGCTAATTATGCAAATATATAATCCTGTCACATATAAACAAGAGAATCAGAAGCTTCTTTTATTTCAATTTAAAAGTGCGGAATATTCGCACAGCACAACTGCAGAGATGAGTGAGACTGGAAAAGGAGAAAGAAATATCTTTAAATTACAAACTGTGAAGCCGAGACTACAGATTTAGAATTTGTTTTGAAAATTGGTTTTCATTTTCCACTGTAAAAAAGAATTTAATAATAGCATGGGGAAAAAAGGATGAAAATGCGATTTGAAAGAGGTGAAAATTGGAGTAGGAAAATGATTTCATGCGAAGATAAAATTTGTCCGTAATTTTAACCAGACCGCATGCAGCTACCCGAGTAAAAATTCTTCGACTTGGTTCCAACTTGAATTGCCCCCAATCAAGACGAAGTGGAGATGAAGTGGAGACATATTTCTACGTCTCATTTTTGAGACGGAGCTAGACTTTAGTTCACGTCTTGAGTCGAGTTCCTACATCTTGGAGACAAGCGTTTACAACTTGAAGACGAACGTTCATGACTTGAGTCAAAGTTTTATGTTATGTTTTATTTTTATACAATATATATATATATATATTGAATCATTTCATGTACGGATTTTCATTTTTTTATTATACTCGTTTGGCGGAAATACCGAAATTGTTGTTTGTTTTTACGTATTTCTTACGGTTTAGGAGATCCTTATAGAAAATTGCAATTTTAATCTTTTTAAAGTAAATTTTTTTGACTACAGTCGTTAAGACGCACAGATTCTGAATTGTTCTCTTAAAAACAACTATTTTGAAAATTGGACATTTCTTTCTCATCAATTTGAATCCTATACATCTGTCAACAATCTCATTCCTGAGACCAGAAAGGTTCGTCTTAAGTCGAG
>JAUMHM010000071.1:9252901-9271293 GCA_032362435.1 Melikaiella ostensackeni | reverse complement strand
TTTATTCTCTTTCCATCATCTCCCCCATCCTCACTTATCTACCAAATTCCTCTTACCCATTCTTCCTGCCTTTGTACACTCTTCCATGTACTACTATATCACTCACCCCCTTTCCCCTTTCTCTTCCAACTGCATTCTTCTTACCCATTCTTCCTGCCTTTGTCCACTCTTCCATATCCCACTATATCACTCACTCCCTTCCCCCTTTCTCTTCCAACTGCTTTCTTTTCCCCTCAACCGTCCTACCCATCCCCCTTCCTGCATTCCCATCTGCTGTAAAAGCTCCTGAAAGTTTCCAAGAATATTGTATACCTATACTATATTCTTACAAGACTCTCTCGAGAGATTCTTTCATCCGTGTCTTTTTTTACGAGCTGAATGATTCTAAAGTAAATTGCGAAAGTTGAAAGCTGTTCTTCAGTTTGGAACTTCGGAAAATGGAGCCTTTGTAGAAGACTTAATTGTTATCCTGCTAAATGCGGAAATGTCTCTTTTCTACTTTGGTTAAATAAATTCTGATAATCTCATCTGTATTGGTCAAATTACAGCCGGCTTCGTAAAAAAGGAAATACTTTATTCTCAAAGTTTCTGAAAATATTTATTTGTTCATAATGATTACAATATTAGCATAATCAGCAATTCCATATCATAAGGGGCCGTCCATAACAAGTTTTTATTTATGTTAAAAATTGAATTTTTTTTAATCGCTACCCAAAGCCGATTTTAAAAACCCGTGAAATTTTAGTCTCAAAGTTGTCGGTCGATTTTCTCGGAATTGGCTTACTTTTTTACATCAAACTTTATTTAGCCTTATTCACAAACTTGATATCTCGGGAACATGTTTTTGCTTTTTTTCAGATTTCTCTTACAGATTGTCAATTTACACATCCATTTCCTCGAACGTGAATACTTATTTTGATCATACTTTTTTGGCCTTAATTACTAGATGAGTGAGAAAAGTTATAATTATAAATTCCGACCTTACCGACACAGGGGCCATTCAAGAGCTCAAGTGGTTTGTGTCCACGCTAAGTTTCTAAAATATTTTTGATGACTTCATTAAAATGTACTGCGCAATTATGGCAAATGAGTTTTGCGTAAACGACTTCAACAACTTAATTCAGATAATAAGTAACCTTGAAGTTGTTTCTGCAAAATTCGCTTTCCATAACTACGCAGTATAATTTGATGATGTCATAGAAAATTTTTTACTCTCCAGCTCGGGAGAGGACGTTTGTTTTATCTTTAAATGGTGATTTCGATTTTACAGAGTGTTTTTTCGCTCTTTTGAAAAATTTCCATTTCGCTACTTATCTAATTCTGTACTGCCACCCTTCTAAATTTCTTAACGCATCATTTACAAGCAGGTGTTCGGATCTAAATTCCATTGTAATTCAAAACGTAGAGCGTTTTACAAGTTCTTTTCCTGGTAAACTATGTCCTGGATACAAAGTGCCCATCAGACTAGACCAGTGTCGACGAAATGTTGGACGTTCCTGCTCCAGGAAACATAGTTCGCTGGCCCTAATTTGGAGCAGGTGTTACCCAAAGATGTGAAGTACTTTGCCTCGTGAAGTGTCCTCCGGAGACGCTGAATTTATGTCGCGTCGCCAAATACGAATCCAACGGAAATTGCCTTCCGGGACTCTGGAAATCGTCTACGCGGAAATCAGAAAACTTACGACGTCTTCGGGCTGATCCACTTTCGCCAAAATTCTTCTTTTAGATTTCCCACCAGAATTTACGTTCTATGTTTAGCCGCAAAATTTTTGAAAGGTTCTCCACACTTAGAGAAAAATTAGTAAAAGTAGGCGACATGCGTCTACAAAAAAGCATTTCATTCCCTATTTGATATAGTATTAAAAATGTTTGACTTTTCCCCTCCCCACCTCTCGTTTCCTTAATTTCCCCTCCCCTCACTTCCCCTACAATTCAAAAGAATTCATTTTGAAGTTAATTAAATATACTTTGAATTCCGAAAGTCCGAAAGCGTTCTGTTGAATTTAATGGCATTGACTTGAATTCCCTCAAGTTCTGCAGAATTCACTCAGTTCCCTAGAATTCACTAGAATTCAATACAGTAAGGTCCCTCTCATCCCAGTCTTAGGGTTGTCGCATGTTGAAATATTTTTGAAACATGCAGTCCCCCTTCCACAGCAGCACTCAAAAAGATATTAAACAGGGGTCTTTCCGAATTTCGCGCACAAACATGGACTCCCGTGCATGCGCATGGTTCAGAAAGTAGGCCAGGGACGGAAGTTTGTGTGACGAGTTGTTTACAAATTTCCCATCTGTATTTAAAGTTGTTTATTGTTAAATAAATTTTAAAAAAACTATTAAAGGTGGATAGAGGTATCATACGATACCGTAACGTTAACTAATGCACCGCATTGAAAATTGTAACTCGCACTTGTAAATAAAATTCACAATTAGTGTATACACTGAAAGTCCCTGATGAGTCAGTCCGCAATGTGTCATTCCGAGAATTTCGTTCAAGGATCAGGGGTCCAAGGGATACAGAGAGCGGCACTCTAAACCCAGCAAACTCGTCCAGTACCGTACTAACAAAGCGGGCAGTATCTCAGGCGCATAATTTCGTCAGTTGACACGGTCCGCACTTCGCTTCATTCGCTTTCAGTGTTTAGGTTATGTGTTACAAAAATGTCGCAGGAAAACAAGAAACAGTGTTTATCCTTTCAAAATTTGGAGAAAAATAAATATTTTTTACTGCGAACGAAAATCACGTAGAAATGGTTCACACGGCCCTGATTGTTGACATTGTAGTCGGTCCGCCATGTGTCCAAAGCCATTTTAGGCAAGAACCAAAGTCGGACTCATATGGGACTTTCAGTGTATTTTCATTGGCAGTTCCAAAGTTGGGTTTTCTGCAATAAATACACACAGAAAAAAACATAATCTGCCATAATTTACAGTGAACAATAATTTTGACTATTTCCTTACATAATCAAATATCATCACATCAACACCATCATAACATCAACAATATAAAACACAATTTTTAATTTTAATTGCTATATTTTAGTGAGAATCTCAAAATATATTTTTTTGAAATTTTTTTTCCAAAAACTGGTTGCAAATTTTTGTTTGTTGCTAATAAATGTTTCTCATTGTGTGGTGTTTCAGGTTGAAGGTTCCTTCAAATTATCAAACACAATTCTCAATTTTAGTTGCTATATTTTAGTAGGGATCTCAAAATCAATTTTTTTAAAAATATTTGACAGAAATTTGACCTAATTTTTGTTTGTTTTTAATAAATTTTTTCATTGTTCAGTATTTTAGATTAAAGTTATCTCTAAATTATCAAGCACAATTTTCAAATTTAATTTATTAGGGATCTCAAAATCATTTTTTTTTTAAATTGTGTTTCATAATGTAGAAGAACTTTTAACTTAAAAAACCAAACAATGAACAAAATTTATTTACAACAAACAAAAATTTAGATCAAGTTTCTGTCGAGTTTTTCAAAAAAAAAAATATTGATTTTGAGAACCTCACTAAAATATAGCAATTAAAATTGAAAATTGTGTTTGATAATTTAGAGGGACCTTTAACGTAAAATTCCAAACAATACAAAAATTTATTAACAACAAACAAAAATTAAGATCAAGTTTCTGTCAAATCTTTCAGAAAAAATTGATTTTGAGATCCTCACTAAAATATAGCAACTAAAATTAAAAATTATGTTTGATCATTTAGAGACCTTTAACCTAGAATACCAAACAAGAAAGAATTGTCATTTGTTCGTTATTTGCATTAACATAAAATGTTTAACAACCATTTAAAAATCGCCTGCACACATCAATTTTAATTTTCACTCGGAATTTTTCTAAAAAACAAAATCTAAAATCGGTCAAAAATTTTATTCTAAAAATTATTTAGAACTTTGTATTTTGATTTCACCCACTGTGCCCGTCGTTTTTCGAGGATAGTGAGGCCGCGCGGCCGCACTAAAGAATTAATATCTTCGAAAGTTACAGAGCGTCCATCAATTTTTTTTAAATCGACGCAGAGAATTCTAAGAAATGAAAATAATAATATTTAAAAAAATTGTAAAACATGCTTATCATTTAGAGGGACCTTCAGCCTGAAATACCAGACACTAAACAAAATCTATTTACAACAAAAAGAAATTTAGATCAAGTTTCTGTCAAATTTAAAAAAAAATATTGATTTTGAGATCTCCACTAAAATATAGCAATTAAAATTGAAAATTGTGTTTGATAATTGAAAGGGACCTTTACCCTAAAATAACAAACAATAAAAAAAATTTATTAACAACAAGCAAAAATTTATTAACAACAAGCAAAAATTTATATCAATTTCCTGTCAAATGTTTCAGAAAAAAAATTGATTTTGACATCCCCATTTTAAAAAAATTAATTTTGAGATCTCCACTAAAATATAGCAATTAAAATTGAGAATTGTGTTTGATAATTTGAAGGGATCTTTGACCTAAAATACCAAACAACAAACAGAATTTATTAACAACAAACACAAATTTAGATCAAGTTTTCGAGCAATGAAAATTTAAAATTATGTTTGATAATTTAGAGGGACCTTTAATCTAAAATACAAACAATAAACAAAACTTATTTACAAGAAACAAAAATTCAGATCAAGTTTCTGTCAAATTTTTCGAAAAAAAAAATTGATTTTGAGATCCCCACTAAAATATAGCAATTCAAATTGAAAATTATGTTTAATATTGTTGATGTTATGACAGTGTTGATTGTTTGATATTTCATTATGTTAGGAAACAGTCAAAATTATTGTTCACTGTAAATTATGACTGATTACGGTTCTTCTGTGTGTATTTATTGCGGAAAACCTAGTCTCAGAACTGTCAATGAAATATCAACACGATTGTGAATTTTTTTACAAGTGGGGGTTGCAATTTCTAATGCGGTGCATTAGTTAACGTTACGGTATCGTATGATACCTTTATCCACCTTTAATAGTTATTTTTAATTTATTTAACAACAAACAACTTTAAATACGGTTGGGAAATTTGTAAACAACTCGTCACTCAAAGTTCCGCCCTGACCTACTTTCTGAACGATGCGCATGCGCGGACGTCCATATTTGTGCGCGTAATTCAAAAATATCCCTTTTAATTATCTTTTTGAGTGCTGTTGTGGAAGGAAGGTTGAATTTTTGAAAAATATTTCAACTTTCAACAACCCTTTGACTGGGATGAAAGAGACCTTACTGTATAACTCATGAAAATCAGTTGAACTTATTAAAGTTTACTTATGTTCACTATATTTAACTAGAGTTTTTTTAAATTCACTCAAATTTACTTCAATTCACTAGAGTTTACTGGAATTCGGTTGAATCGATTAGAATTCAGTGTAAGCATTATTTATTTATTTCGATTCGGCATTAAACTAATTTGGGACAATTTTGATTAACTGTTATGAATTCAACATTAGACTTTAGAACACTTAATTAAGGCTACTTTCAAAAGTACCTGAAATGGCTCCTGTTTCCCTTTATACTGCCACCTTTCAAAGCTGCTTCATTTTATCAAATAAATTTTCTAGTTTTTAGTAAAAGCGAGTGAATGCGGGTACAACCGTGCATCTCCGATCTCTAATTATTTTAGCGTTTACACGGTAAAAAATGCAATTTCTACTTGGTCTTTGAGTATTTATACCTGCCTCGAGATTTACCTTTGATTCAAGCTTTCGTCGAGACCGCCAGATCGCTCGTGCACTGATTAAACTGCCCTGATAAAAACTTTATCGGTAAGTGTTGCACAACCGAGTTTCGTACTCGCTGATCGCACATGCGATATCGTCTACACGAAAACACTGTACAAATTCGTGGTGGAGAGAAAACGCGGAAA
The DNA here is from genome assembly GCA_032362435.1 of Melikaiella ostensackeni. Lineage (NCBI taxonomy): Eukaryota > Metazoa > Arthropoda > Insecta > Hymenoptera > Cynipidae > Melikaiella > Melikaiella ostensackeni. The sequence goes on along the minus strand of JAUMHM010000071.1, from coordinate 9,265,424 downwards.
GTGAAAAGATAAGGCCGCGAACTGATTGCAACTTTCGCAGACGGAGATCTGGATTCGCTTTTTTTATCTCCTCATCACAATACAGCCGTAACAAAAAACACATCAACAAAAAATAAAATTTCGAATAAAATCTTTGATTGGGGATTTTTCTAATTATTGATAAAAAAACATATCAAAATAATTGTATTATATATATTCTTTCCCGAATACCCCACTCTCAATAAGCCTTCAAGAAATGCCTGACGTAACTCAATCCTGTGGGTTTTTCAATCTCAAAAATCCCTTGCCGTCTGCAGTCCGATTTTTATTAGAAGCGCTCGTATTCACCTGAAAATTTGATTAGAGGTGTGGAAAACTGCATAAAACCAAAACTTCTGAACGCAGCCGGTTACCGACAGACGAGTTCGGATGTAAACATTCAATAGCATCGAATGCCCACACCCATCTTTGGTGTCAAACCTCCCGCTCGAAAGTAGTCGAAGGCAGCGAAAAACACGGCTAAGCCAGAATCATGAACAGTCACCCATCCGACCGCTGACCGCGCCCGTCCGTGCTTAACGTTCGAGATCTCGACGAGTCGAGAATCGCCACAAGGCTACTGCTGTCGGTTAAACAATTGTAATATATTTTAATACATACTTTATTTGTTTCTTTCAGGTTTCCGTAAAAGATGATGGTCGACCACCGCTTTCATCGACGACTAGGGTAGTCGTAAAAGTTGACGATGTGAACGATCATGGTCCCGAGTTCGAGCAGAAATTTTATATTGTCCAAATTCCAGCCTCGCCAGATATTGACAAGCCGCTATTTCAGGTGAGTCGGACATTAAAAACTATTATTATATAATTAATTACGTAATAACTAAAAAAATTGTATTTTACATTTCACAATTTGATTGAAAATCATTTCAGCATTTACGAAGTTGAAAAAGTATTGTACAATTGTAAATAGAGGTGCCCCCTGTAAAATGTATTATAATTGTGCAAAAAATAGTCTACACAAACCCCCCAAACAAGCTTTTGGCTTTCTTAAAAATTTTGGAAACCCTGCCTCGTCTTCTGTCGAAAAAAATAAAGAAAAATCATTGGGTAAGGTATAGTAATAGTTCCAATCACACTGAAGCACTTTGGGCTCGCGCACGTAGGTTTTGCACATTATATCTACCATCCATAATCCATACACTCGCACACAAACATACAATTAAAGAAAATTAGAAGATTTTTTTATACTTATTTTAAAATACTGTTGAAAATTTAATCCAACTATTTGTTTTTTATTCAAGCTTACTAATACATTTTTGTATACGTTTTTTTACAACTTTCTCTCCTGTATTCTATCTATCCTTCCTCCATCCTCAAACACTGATACCCTAAAGCCCTATACGCCTCAACTACCACTCTCCACCTCACCTCTCTCCTGCTCCGTCTCTCTTCCCTGCACTTCCTTCACCCTTTCCCTCTCTTATCGCACTTTCTCTATCCCTTCTAATCCCCTGCCTCTACCTGTCAAAATTCTACAACCTCTATGTCCCTTAACAAGGTCTCTTTCTTCCGCTCCCAACCTCTTATCTTTCCGCTTCTCACCTCCACCCCTCTGCAGTGGACCCTTTTTATTTATAAGTCTCAACAACCATGTTTCGTCTCCCTTTCTCTACCTTTATACTCCTCCCCTTCTCAAGTCCTCTACACTTTAACAATACTTTGTCTTCTTTATATCCTCTAGCTCCTTATACCCATTAACAACCACACTTCCCCTCACTGATCCCTTTCTCTATCCCTTTGCACCCTATTTCGCTCTCCTCTTTCTGTCTCCTCTTTGTCTCCTCTTTCTCTCCTCTTCCGACCTCAATTCTCAACTTTTTACCCCTACACCCCTGAACAACAACTTTTCCCCTCCCACTTCTATAACCTCACCCTTCTTCTAGACATCTCATCTCTCTCCCTCAGAACTCAATCCTTCTACACGTATACCCCTTAATAGTGATGGAAAGTAACTAAATCCTTTTAACTAGTTACCGTAACTAGTTACTTTCTTTGGTAACGATAGTGGTAAGGAAGTTACATTTGTAAATAATTAACGAACTGGTAAATAGTTACAGTTTCTCAGTAACAGTAACTATAAGAATCGTTACTTTTTAGTTACTTTTGAAATGTAGTTCACACGTCTTCTTTACGAAAATCAAGCAATTTTATTGCTGTTGCAACTATTATTTCATTTTCACTATTAAAATTGTGACGCCAGATAGCCATAGTGATTTATAGCCCAATATAGGAAAATTTCAATTTTCATCAGTTTAGTTGAAAATTCGTCTCTTCGGTAGGAAATCCAACTGTTATTGGTTGAGAACTCATCTTTTTTGGTTGAAAATTGGATTATTTGTTTGAAAATTTAATTATTTTGTTCGAAATTCAACAATTTTGATAGAAAATCGTTCTATTTGTTTGAATATTCAACTGTTTTGACGAAAATTCGTCTTTTTGGGATGAAAATTTAACTATTTTGGTAGAAAATTGAATTACTTGGTTGGAAATAAGCTTTTTTTGTTGAAAATTAATATTTGCGAGTTGAAAATTCATCTGTTTTATAAGAAATTCGCCTTTTTGGCATGAAAATTTAACAATCTGGTTGATATTTTTTCTCTCTTGACTGAAAATTCAACTCTCTTGTTGAAAATTCATTTTTTGGTTGAATTTAAGTGTTTTTGATCAAAAAATAAAATATTTTTCGGTTAAAATAACAATTATTATATTTTTCGTTGAGAATTCACCTTTTTGCCTTGAAAATTTATCTTCCTTATTTGAAAATTCGTCTTTTTTGATAGAAAATTAATGTTCTTAGTTGAAAATTCTACAATTTTATCAAAAAGTCATCCTTTTTTGTTGAAAATCATATTTGCGGGTCGATAATTCAACTGTTTTATAAAAAATTCGCATTTCTGGATTGAAATTTCGAAAATTTGGTTGATTCTTTTTCCTCTCTTAATTGACAATTCAAATCTTTTGTTAAAAATTTGTTTTTTGGTTGAATTCTACTGTTTTTTATCTAAACCAAAAATCTTTTTTGGTTGAAATATTAATTATTAAATTTTTCGTTCAGAGTTCATCTGCCAGTAATAATTCTTTTTTTGGTAGAAAATTAATCCTTTTGGTTAAAATTTCATCTTGTTAGTTGAAAATTCAACAATTTTGTTTGAAAGTCTTCTTTTTGGTTTAAAGTAAACTTTTTTGTTGAAAGTTTAACTGTTACTATATGTAGAAAATTCATCTTTTTGGCTTAATTTCAACAATCTGGTTGATATTTTTTCTGTCTTAAACGGAAATTCTACTCTTTCGTTGAAATTTCGTTTTGCGGTTGAATTCAAAAGTTTTTGATTTAAAACTAAAAATTTTTTGGTTGAAATATCAATTATTAAATTTTCCGTTGAAAATTCATCCTTTTTTGTTGAGAATTCATCCTTTTTTGTTGAGAATTCATCCTTTTTTGTTGAGAATTCAACTATTTCATTTTTGGTTAAAAATTTATCTTTTTTAGTTGAAAATCATGTATTTTGTTGAAAATGTATCTGTTTGAATTGAAATTCAACTGTTTTGTTGAAACTTCGTTTTTTTTGTTGACTTTAACTGTTGTTGATTTGAAATTAAAATATTTGTTGGTTCAAAGTTGAACTACTTTATTAATAATTCTTTTTTTTTGTTGAACATTCATCCTTTTAGTTAAAAATTGATCTGTTTCGTTGAAAATTTAACTATTTTGTTGAAAATTCGTTTTTTTTGTTAAACATAAATTTTTAATTAAAAATTCAATTATTTCATTCCTGGTTGAAAATTTATCATTTTTGGTTGAAAATTCAACTGTTTGGTTTGAAAATTTATCCTTTTTAGATGAAAATTCAACTATTTGCTTGAAAATTCATGCATTTTGTTGAAAACTTGTAATTTTTTATAGAAAAGTAATCTTTTGGTTTAAAAACTCATCTTTTTGAATTGCAAATTCAACGACTTGGTTGAAAGTTGAATTCTTTCATTAAAAATTCATTTTTTTAGTTAATAGTTCATCATTTTAGTTGAAAATTCATCTCTTTGGTCGAGAATTTAACTATTTTTTTGAAAATTTGTTTTTTTGTTGAAATCTAATTTTTAACTAATTTATCTTGTAATGTTTTAGAAATATTATGTCGGACATGACTAACCTACAACTTTTGATAAAAAGTATAACAGCTGTAACTCGACATATATGAATGAAGTTGTGTAAAAATGAAATTTGGATAAGATATTTGTAAAATACAAAAGTAACTAAAAAGTATCGATAGTTACTTCTTTTGCAAAAGTAACAAAGGAAAAGTTACATTTTGAATCGGTAACCATATCGATAACTAGTTCTTTTTTCGTGATGTAACGGTAACGATATCTAGTTCCCTTTAAAAAGTAACTTACCCATCACTGCCCTTTAACAACCACACTTCTTCCTAATCTCCTATTCCTCTATCCCTTCATCCGCCACCCCTTTCACCCTTTTTTCCATCAAACCCTCTTCCACTCATCATTACACCCTAAAATACTACTATTCCCTCTCCCATCTTCTCCCCAACCACTTCCTATACTGGAACAACCTGCTCCCTCTAGCCCTTCTACCCAACTCCAAACAAAACTTACACCACTTACACGTCCTAATGATTTGCGTAACATCATTAAGGCCATGTAACGAGTGGGTCACGTGACCAGATTTCTACCTTACCGACTTTTTTTCTATTTCCCAACTTACGTTCAAACGAAGTGTCACATCGAGTTGAAAATTTGGGAAGCTGAGTAAGAAGCACTACGAAAGGTGTGTCTGGTCCTAAATTTGTATAATTATGAAAAAAGCAAAAAAAAATTGTTTACAAAAAAACTTTTTTCATAATTAAAAAATTTTAGGACCAGGCACACCTTTCTTAGTGCTTCTTGTTTAGTTTCCCAAATTTTCAACCCGATGTGATGCTTCGTGTGAACGTAAGTTGGAAATTAAAAAAGTGTCGGTAAGGTAGGAATCTTGTCACGTGACCCACTCGTTACATGGCCTTAATTGTAATAACTCACTCTCTAACACTGGTTGCAAGTATGCTAAAAGTATTCTGAGACCGTTTTTTTAAGTCACGCAACTTTAAACACAACTACAACTACTGCTGCAACTGAGTCCATCCATTTCCTAAACATCAGAGTCGTAGGGGAGTCTAGTGATTTTGCTGAAACTTGGTAAAATTTATTCTTGGGTGAGTGTACTTTATGGTTAGAATAATTTTCCAAAATTTTGAAAATTCAGGGATTTACAGAATTTCAAATTTTGCGACCGGACTTTTTTGAAAACCGCATATTCACCAAACCGATGACTGAATTTTAATGATTTTTGCAGGTGTAGCGTATAATTTGAAAGACTTTTTAATGCAATTCAAAAAGAACGAAAAATTCAAAAAGGGGATCGAAAAAATCCAAACAAATTTTTTGATTCAATTTTCGCTCAAAAGCATATTTTTCGAAATATTAATCATGTGGAAGAAATAAATAAATACTGTGGACATTTATAAGCAGAGAGAAATCGTTTTTTCTTAGTTCTCCCTAAATTATATTGCCAGTAATGCTAAGTTATTTTATAAAATTAAGAAATGATATAAAATGACAATATTTTTCTTCACTAGGCATTACTGGTAACATCATTCATCAATTATTAGGAGGAAAAATGATTTCTTCCTGCTTTTAAAAGTCCATACTGGGAATTCGTTTATATAATTTGTTTATAAAATCAACAAAAGATATTAAATTTCGTGATCAACTACACCTTATTGATAAAAGGAAATTATTTTATCGCCAAAATATTACTTTTAAAACGAACAATCCATAATGTTCACCATTTGATATTATAATTTGTTTATAACAAAAAACATTACCTATCAAACCTTCTTAGCTTCCATTTTGAGCATCAAATCCAAGAGATACTGAGCGTAGGAAAGTTGTTTACAAAAAGATAGAAGAAAAAGGAAAGAATTGACATTTGTTCGTTATTTGTATTAACATAAATTTTGAACAACAACAATTTAAAAATCGCGTGCACATATCAATTTTGAATTTCACTCTAAATTTTTCTATAAAACAAAATCGACGCAGAAAATTCTAAGGAATGGAAATATTAATATTTTAAAGAAATGAAAAATATGCTTTCGAGCGAAAAGTTGAATCGAAACTTTTTTAATGATTTCTTTAGCTCCTTTTTTAATTTTTGTTTGTTTTTGAATTGCATTTAAAATGCTCAATTATACGCCACACCTGCAAACATCAGAAAAATGCAATCAGCGATTTGAGAGCTATAGGAGTTTCAAAAAAGTCGGGTCTCAAAATTCAAAATCCTGTGACTCTCTGAGCTTTTAAAATTTTGGAAAATTATTTTAAACATAAAATTCACTCACCCAACAAAAAGTTTCACCAAGTTTCATCAAAAGCGCTAGACCTCCTTACAACTCTGATATTCAGGAAATGGGTTGATCCAACTACATTTAAAGGGTGGCAGTACAAATCTAGATAACTAACATTCTTCCGAGAATGGGCTTATTGCAAAAATAATTCTCGAAAAATCAAATACACGTTGTGTTAAAAGAATTCATTCGAAATCTGATTTTCTAATATCGTAATAAAAAATATTTAAATTCAAATTTTTGTCAATATTTATTTAAAATTTTAACACACTCATTTGCCTTTCAGCAAAGAAATGTTTTTCATAGTGTGATTTCGAGACCTTCAGTCTTGATTTTCTTGGAACAGAATAATATTTTTAGATCGAACTTTTTTTTCTCATTTAGTATTCCCATATTTCGGGTGCAAGTTTTTATTTTTGTAAAACAAGAAAAATCCATTTTTATCGCTACCGAAAGCCGACTCCCAAAATCTTTGAATTTCAAACCTCAAAATTAGCTACCTTTTTTGAACACAGTAGACTCTCAGAAAGCGCCTGGTGCTCGGGGCCGGGCTACACACTAAGCGCCCGCTTGGTTAAGCCACGCCTCTAGGGCTTGGCGGGAAAGATCTCTGAGACGCATTGACAGATTATTTGAATATCATCTCGCGCATGCGCATCTAGTGCTACGCTCAATGCGCTTACTAAATTTAGAGCCAGTGGCAGGAAGAGACACTTAGCAAAAAAGGCGCTTACTAGAGAAGCCGTTTTGTGAGAGTCTACTATAAAACCTGTTTAGCCGCATTCAGAAATTCAATATATCGAGTGCAAGTTATTATTTTTGTGAAAAATAAAAAAATCCATTTCTAGTCGCTACCAAAAGCTGATTCTCAAAATCTGTGAATTTCAAACCTCAAAATTAGCTACCTTTTTTAAACACAGTAGATTCTCAGAAAGCGCCTGGTGCTCGGGGCCGGGCTACACAGAAAGCGCCCGGTTGGTTAAGCCACGCCTCTAGGGCTTGGCGGGAAAGATCTCTGAGACGCATTGGCAGATTATTTGAATATCATCTCGCGCATGCGCATCTAGTGCCACGCTCAAGGCGTATACTGAATTTTGAGCTAGTGGGAGGGAGAGACGCTCAGCGAAAAAGATGCTTACTGGAGAAGCCGCTTTGTGAGAGTCTACTTTAAAAACTGTTTAGCCGCATTCAGAAATTCAATATATCGAGTGCAAGCTTTTATTTTTGTGAAAAATAAAAAAATCCACTTTTAATCGCTACCGAAAGCCGATTCTCAAAACTTTAGCGAAAAAGGCGCTAACTGGAAATGGGGGCTTTGTGAAAGTCTACTCTAAAACCTATCGAACAGCATTCAGAAACTCAGTATCTCGGGAGTCAGTTTTTATTTTTTATTCAAACTGAAATTGACATTTTTTATCGCAATCCGCAGCCGAGCCTGCTGCAGTTTTTGGTCATTGTCACTTTGAAGCTGTTAACTTCCACATCTATTTCCTTGAAACTGGATATATTTTTCTAATCAATCTTTTTTGGTCTTAATTCAGTAACACTTCAGCTTAAAATAAGACATTTTTTCATGTTTAAATAGTGTTTTCGATCTTACAGAATATTTTTTGTCTCTCCTGAAAAATTCCGTTTTTGTTAGTCATCTATTTCTGTACCGCCACCCTTCATTTCTACTTCTCCATAAAACAGAAAAAAACACACTGATAAAAGAAATCACAATCATTTCACAAAAATCACAACCATAAAACAGAAAAAAACACACTGATAAAAGAAATCACAATCATTTTGTGAAAGTAGATGACAAAAGCAAAAAAATAACTACTAGAAAATAGAAGCAAGATTAAACCTAAATAAAGGAAAAGTAAGTACTGCTTCTTCTTTGAATACAAAGCCAGCCTTACCCCGATTATGTAGATGGCGTTTCCCCTTTCCCAAATCACCACTTCATGTTGAAGAACATACAGAAACAGCCAGCTTGCGATCGACTCGATCGCATTATTTGCAGACAAGACGGCACTCGTCGCAAAAGTGAGAAAATTATATAAAAGTCGTCCTCTCTCTCGTTCTCGACAGAAATCGAAGAACCGCTCGCGGGAGTACGACCTCTCGATCGATACGTTACTCGAGAATGGGACTTGGGAGACATTTAGTCCTGACAGCCTGTCAGGCGACCGTTTCTTCAGGGTAAGATTCCTAAGGCACGCAAAAATACACTCGCAGCTGACAATGTCACGTGATATGTAAAATCCTTAAGGGATAAGATATTCTGACACACTCAGCAGGTTCGATGATCGATGGAAAAAAATCTGCTTTCTATTCTATTTTAGTGAATATTTTCTCATTTTTTCAAGATACAATATTAACTTGTAGATTATTTTCCCACAAAAATGTAAAGTACTCCTGTACTATACGACCGACTAATAGTGGATGTTCTGCAATCTACTAAACTGTATGTTACTTGATTCTACTGTACAGTACCGTCGGAAATTATCTACACGGCTAGCGCGAGCAACACTAAAAATCACTGATGACTTTGAAACACGATAAATCCGTCAAAAATGAAGCTAGGCATTTTTTGAGCACTTAAAAAGCTCATGAAATTCTTATCTTCAGTAGAGATATTTTTGAGTATCTGAAGAGAATTTATCACCTGAAAGGTTTTTTCTTCAAATCCAAAAATTTCTCGAATTTGTACCTCAACTTCAACTCTTTTCGTGTCCTAAGATAGTTGTGGCAAAAAACTAAAATTCATAGGATGCAATCGCTGAAATCTTATCTTTAATTCAAGACAATGAAGCTTAAAAAAATTTTACGAGTTCCTGAGATATGATTAAAAATGTCCAAGCGTATCTGCGTCGAGTTTCAGTCGACTTAAAGCAGCGAAGCCTGCTAACAGCAGTAATCGTCGACTGAAATTCGACGCAGACCTGCTTGGACATTTCAAGTCATATCTCGGGAACCCGTGAGGAGTTTTTTAGTTTTATTGTCTCAAGTTAAAGATGAGATTTCAAAGACTGCATCCTGTAAATTTTAGATTTTTTCCACAACTATCCTAGGACATGACACGAGTTGAAGTTGAGGTACAAAATTCGAGAAATTCTTGAGTTAAAAAAAAAATTGCTCACGTGGTATATTTTTCTTTAAAAATTAAAAAAAAAAGATCTCTACTTGGAATCGTTTGATGTGGAATGTCATAGACTTTTTTACTGTTTTTTTATGTGTAGCTTTATTTCCGATCAAGTTATCATGTTTTGAAGTCATCAGCGATTTGAAGCCATCAGCGATTTTTAGTATCACTCGCACTAGCCATGTAGATAATTTCCGACGGTAGTGTATATATTTAACTGAACTTTTACTTGGCTTCACTATACTGTACAAAATCTTTAGCATACTAGACTCATACTTACTTTACTGCACTGTACTGAAATAATCTTATAATTTACTGTACAAGACTTGTTCTATACCAAACTGCACTATGGTGAACTGAACTTCGACTGCCTTGTACAGTACTGTACTCTGAAGTAATAAAACTGACTTGTACTTGAGTATATTTTACTGCAGTGCTCTTATCTTTATACTATACTATGCTGAATGGGACTTTTATATATTGTACCTTTAAAGTACTATATTATAATATATGCAATATAATACACAGGACTTGAAATGTGCTAGACTTCTACTACACTATACTATAATATACTTAACTAGACTGAAAAAGTACTGCATTATATTAGCCTCTGATGTACTGTAGTGCACTATAATGTACTGGCAGTGCTCTGGTATTATGCTGGACTTTGACATATTATACTATAATAAACTACAGTGGACTTAAAATGTGCTGTAGTGAGAAAATACTGGGATGTTACTGTACTATTCACTTTTCACTAAATTTCTTCACTACTGTGTTGTAGATTCACGCATTACTGTACCTGTAGTACTTTGAAAAATACTGTACAGTAGAGAAGTAATGTACTGCACTACCGTCGGAAATTATCACACGCCTAGCGCGACCGGTACTAAAAATCACTGCTGACTTTGAAACACGATAACATGGTCAAAAATAAAGCTAAATATTTCTGGAAAAATATGGTTGGAAAGCTTATGAAATTCTACGTCGAATGACCCTTGGTATAGATATTTTTGACTCTTTGAACAAGATATATTGTGTGAGAAGTTTTAAAAAAAATTTAAGAATTTAAGAAAACCAGCGGCTGTAATTTTTGTACTAGACTATGTATTTTCTGTTCCTAGAGGGCTATTTAGCCCTAGGGACTTATGCTAATTAAATTAAATTAAAATAAATTTCTGGAGTTTTGTACCTTAATTTAGACTTGTGGCATGACCTAGGAAATCTGTAGCAAATATATGAATTTCACAGAACGCAATTTTTCAAATTCTGTCTTCAATTTGAGATAAGAAAACTTGAAAAATCTTCACGGGTTCACGAAATATGACTTAAAATGTCCAAGCGTGTCTGCGTCGTTTTTTAGCCGGCAATAACCGCTGTTATTTCAACTCGTGCTATAACTTACGAAAGTTGTAGAAAAAATCTAAAATTTATAGGACGCAAAGTTTGAAATATAAATTTAAGGTAATAAAACTTGAAAAATCTTCACGGGTTTCCGAGATATGACTATAATCAACAGTAGATACTTCTCAACAAAATATACAGCAGTGATTTCTATGAATTCGCTTACTCGTCTGCTATAAATCTCTTCACAGTCAATGCAGTCTTTGGTTTCTTGCATAATTTCAATCAATTTTTCACCAAAATTATAGAAATTTTTGGGTCTGTGAGATATATAGCACGACAGAAAACATCCACTATCCTATTTTTTCTGCTGTTTTGGCGTGAGTGTAAAACCAAATTTTTTCGGTACAGCAAGGGAATAATTCTTAATGCAGACAATATGTTTCCCAACAGAACTTTTCAAGTTCATCTAATTATTTGAAAAGTATTTTGCTTTTATTTTATGTTACGCCCATATTTTAGGACTAAGAATGCAAAAATCAAAAGTTTGTACCCAATTTCAATTGCTTTTTACATTTGAATGCCGATAATTCTCCAGAAATATTGCAAATCAAACGCTTGTCCATTTCTAATGCCTCCGCAAAAAGATCTGGCTTTTCGAAACACCTTCTTGTAAGATTGCCTGTATTTGTCGTGCCATGCTCTTGTAGGATTCGATAAATCCGAACCCCTAAACCTTCGTATATTCTTGCTTGGACATGCATTTTTTGCTCATTGAATTGTTCTAGGAGGCGGACAAATTAGAATAATTGCAAGATATAAAGAGCGAGGAATTCTACGCTTGAGTAAAAACAATAATTGCATTCATAAGGGTTGCGTAGTTCGTGTGAAATAGTTTAAAAGTTTAAGAACAAATATACCTTTCAAAGACTTTCTCATATCCAAACATTCGATGGTTTTTCTATATGAAATGTCGAGCGAATGTTCGAGAGCTTTAATCCCATCATGGAGTAAACCCAATCCATATTTCAAAGATGTATTATTCGGAGTAAACTCGTCTTCCAAATCACCAAATTGATGAGCTGTTCTCAGTTAAATCGGGCATCTACTTGTGGCCTTATTACCGACAATGGTATTAACACACTTCGCATCGAACATTGTCTGAGATACGACAAACTCAACTCTCACTTTTTTATTATCAGCTGTTATGAATGTATGCGGTACCAGCTTCTTAATTTCTACGTTTAAGCGATTAAATTCGCGTAGTGTCGCACAATCATCCTCTTTTCCAAGTGCCATTCTCAAAGGACGACAAAAACGGATACTTTTTGAAGTGGGATTGATCCAAAAACAGTTATCCAAATAATTTCTAATAATGACTATCTTGCTGGTAACAAATAAAGATTGCTAAGCATTCAGATTTTCATTATCAGAATTTTCACGACTTTGGTAGTGGTTTGTGTGCCCTGATGAACTGTCGAATCCTAACGTAACGATGAGCTGTAAATTACGTGAATTCTTTTGTTCCCACTTTGAAGCGACACTGTCAACCAAACGTTCTGCAGTTTTATTCAGGATGCTCTGCAGTGGAATCATTACCTCTATTT
>JAUMHM010000071.1:9234602-9252801 GCA_032362435.1 Melikaiella ostensackeni | reverse complement strand
TTGTCATAGTTCCAACTGCACACGTTAGGGTTAGATTCGTTCCTGCCTTCACTCCTGGACAGGCACCTTAGCAATGTGGAGTGCTGCCCAAAAATGTTTGAAGTTTATATAATAAAATGCTTCTGCCTGTCCAGGGGTGACAGTAAAATATTAAAATTGATATTCCTTAAAATAATTTATAATACGTAAAACTTCTGTATAATTATTGACCATCTTGTCTACATAACCTCTATTTCGTATAGATGACGTTAGTGAAAATATAGGTTATGTCCTCCGCTTTTGTATCCAATATTTCTTCATTCCATTCTTTGTAACAAAAATTCAATTTTATTTTATCTGTTAGGTTCCGTCAATATATGTGGCACTCCTGATGAGGCTTGGCATCGCCGGGCAAAAGCTAGTTTCAAAATAAAATGTTTTAAAAATCAAATGGACTATTAGGTCGAAAACCGACACTACATCGACAAATTATATTTAACTTCGCTAGTCCACAACTTCAACATTATATAGAAATTCAAAGAATAAATTTCTCATGTGGTATATCTTCTGTGAAAAGGCAGAAGTATCTATTAAGGCTCACTAGGCGTGGAAATCCATAAGCGTTCTGTTTTTTTTTTAAAATGTCTAGTTATATTTCCGACCGACTTATCGCGTTTCAAAGTGTTCAGTGATTTTTATAGCCGCTCGCTCGCCCGTGTAGATAATTTCTGACGGTAGTGTATGTCGTACAGTACTATGCTGTACTGAAGTTCACAGTTGTTTTTTTTACTATACTGAACTTCATAAAAAGAGTTATAGTACATCATAATACATTGCACTACAACGCATATTATAGTGTGGTGCATAACATTATACTAGCAAAAAGATCAAATTTGTTGTGTACTGTGTCAAACTTTATAGTACAGTACGTTATTGTACCAAATTGGGTACGTACATATGTACTGTACTGTACTGTGCTACTGTACTGTAATGTACTGTACTGCAACATTTTACATTGTACTTTACTGTACTGTTCTGTGTTGAACTTAACTCTGAAGTACTACACATGCTGTAGTGTAATGGACTCTATGCTGCTTTCCTATATTCTACTGTACACTACTGTTTCTGATGCATTATTTTACGATAGTATCAAATTTTTCAAATATTTTATAGTACTCTAATAAAAAAACCATACTCTATTCAATAATGCTGGGTGATAGTAATGAGAAGTGCCTTTTTCAATGTTTTGCGAAGGAACACTTAAGTCTTGTAAAAAAATCGATCAAAAAACCTGTTGAGGGAATGAGATAATAACATTCCGGGAATGCATTCATAATGAATTAACGGTTGGCTTGGCTCCGGAAATCTAATCCATCAAGAATGTACACTCTGCATTCATGTAATGCTCTTTTTTCCCTATACTCGTATGTATGTACCTTTTTCAATTAGATGAGTCGCTGCCTATTACTCCAGGGAGTCGCTCTCTTATCCATTGTCATTTCATTATTTAAACCCTATAGAGCATTTGGCATTTTTCAAATTTTTTAATTTTTCTTCAATCAATTGATGTCACTCTCTTATCCATTGTCATTTAATTATTCAAAACCTATAGAGCATTTGGTATTTTTCAAATTTTTTTTTATTTTTCTTGAATCAGTTGAAGTCGCTCTCTTATCAGTTATCATTTAATTATTTAAAACCTATAAAGCATCATTGCATCTAGTGATACACAGGTGTCCTCACTCCTCTTTTTTGCAAATTCACTCTACAATCTACATCCATCTATCTCGAATATTAGCGTAACCAGGACAATCAATTATTTTTAAATCAATTTTCTCTATTTATACTTAATTCGTTATTTAATTAGAAAAATTGTAGATAAAGTGAAGAATAATCATTATATTCATGTGAAATTTATGAATTATTGCTCATACAACTTTGATTGGAAAAACCATTGTACAAAACAGATGCTACCACTTCAATAAAATCATCCAATCATACAGAGAGGTCTAGCTCACGGTGTTAGAATGATTGCGTATTTAGATATATTATTCTTGACTAAAAATAAAGGGACATTTCACCGATAGAGCAAAAAATTTATTTTTAATTTTCTACAATCATTTGAAAATTACCAGAGAATTCTCAAAAAATGACCGAATTTTTTTTCAAAATGTATTTTCTGATCGAGATTAGGTATTTGGGATTTTCTTTTTTGTTGAACGTGAGAACTTCTGTTCTTTTAATTGATTCAAGAAAAATGAAAAATTTTTAAATGGCGGCAACTTTTTTAAAATTCTCAAAAATGGATTTTCTCTGAAACCCCACTCTTTCGAATCCCTTAAAGAAACTTATTAAATTTAAAAAAATTACCAAAATGGCGTACATTTTCCGAAAAACCTAAAAAGTCAATTTTCTCATAAATGCCAGCTTTGATTAGTTTCTTGATATTTTTATAGATTCACTGTAATATGAAGGAAATATCCTCTAAGTTTCGTCCTCTCTAAACTATTCCTTCATGTAGAAAAACTTTTTTCTTATAATATAAAATAAATTGTTCAAAATATCAATTCCTTTTTAAACATTCATAATCTTATGTCGTAAAGAAGCTAAAATCATATACCTTTTGTAGAATATACAGTTACAAGTCCGAGAAATATCAGATCTTTAAAATTTTTAATTAAAAAGTTGATGAAATTATGATTCTCGCTGTTCTGTTTGATTAATTTTACTTCTTACTTCTCCTGGAACTTTTTCCCACTATGCTTCCAGTTATGCAATGAAAAAAACAGAACAGCAAAAATCATAATTTCATCAATACTTTAATTTAACGATCTGATATTTCTAAATTATGTAACTGTATATTTCGTAAAGTTATATGATTTTATCTTCATTAGGACATAAAACTATGAATGTTTAAAAAAGAATTGATATTTTGAACAGTTTATTTTATATTATAAAAAAGAAGAGTTTTTCTATATGAAGGAATAGTTTAGCGAGGACAAAACTCACAGGATATCTGCTTCATATTACAGTGAATCTAAAAAAAAATTATGAAAAAAAAATCAAAGGTGGCCTTTTTTTCAGAAAATTATTTTTTTATTTTTTTTTGAAAAAGGTACGCTATTTTGGTCATTTTTCAATTTAATAAGTTTCTTTAAGGGTTTTGAAAGAGTGGAGATTGTTCTACAAGCTGCCGCAAAGAAAATTCAATTATGTCAATTTGTTCTCAAGATAAAACATTTCAAAGAAAATTTTTATCAATTTTTTCATAATTCACCTAAATATTAAAGTAGCCTCAAGTTCGTGAAAAAATCTTTTCAGTAAAAAACTAAAAATGCGTGTCTCATATTTTGCTTTGGAAAACCATGGCTGTCATTTTTGCATTTTTCAAAAACCTTTGATTTTTCTTGAAGCAATGGAAAGGACAGAAGTTCCCACGTCGAATAAAAAAGGAAAATCCCAAATACCTATAGGTGTTCGGGATACCCATAGGTATTTGAGATTTTACTCGCTCGGAGAATACCATATTTTGAAAAAAATGATATCATTTTTTTGATAATTCTCTAATAATTCTCCAATGATTGTGAAAAATCAAAAAAAATTGTTGATCAATCGGTGAAATACGGTTTCCTTAATTTTCACTGTACGAGGTGTGGCTATTAAATAACCGGACTGATTTTTTTGTTGCTTGCTTGGGGCCGCGGCAACAACAATCAGGGCCTGATATTGATCTATGTTCTTCTCCCTACCTACCCTCCAAATTTGGAGGTTGTACGACTCACAGTACGACAGTAACTTTTTTTCGAAGTGGACCGTCTACCTGAGCTCCACCGAAGTTGTGTTGAGCGTGAAAATAGAACAGCGCGTCAACGTGAAGCTTTTTGTGAAACTTGGAAAATCCGCTACTGAAACGTATAATCTGTTAGAGGAAGCTTATGGTGATAAGGGTCTATTTCGTACTCGAGTTTTCAATTGGTTTAAAAAATCTAAGGAGGAGAGGAAAGTGATTTAAGACGATCCGCGTTCCGGCCATCCTCGCACATCAAAGTGACTGAAATTCAGAGTAAAACGTCAAAGTGTGTAAGATTATTAAAACAAATCGATGCCTGAGCATTAGAGCAATCGCTGACGTAGTGAACATCGATAAAGAAACTGTTAGAAAAATTTTTAATGAAAATTTACACATGAAAATAGTTTGTGCTAAAATGGTCCCGAAATTGTTCACTCCTGAGCAAAAGTAAACTCGAAGCAATCTTTGTGCTGACATTCTGGAGAACATCGAAAATGATCTAAAGTTTTTGGAAAATGTAATAGCTTGTGACGAATCATGGTTTTTTTCAATATGACCCTGAAACTAAGCGCCGATCCATGCATTGGAAGGGTCCCAGTTCACCGATACAAAAGAGATCACGGATGAGAAAATCGAAATTCAAAGCAATGATGATAGTCTTTTTTTTATATTCGAGGATTGTTTACGTGGAATGGGTACCTGAAGGTCAGACTGTTAACCAGGTGTACTTTAAGGAGGTTTTTACAACTCTTCGTGAACGCATCAGAAAAAATGGCCTGAAATGTGGAAGAACGGTTCGCGTATTCTTCACCAGGATAACGCGCCAGCACACAAGGCGCTGTCTTTCCAGAGGATTTTGGCGAAGAACAAGATTCTCATATTGAAGCACCCACCGTACTCATCTGACCTAGCCCCATGTGATTTTTTTCTATTTACGAAGATCAAGTCTGAGCTAAAAGGTGTTATGTTCCTCACTTTTATATGGGGGGAAGTTTTGGATGGTGATGGGGGTAGCCGGATTGCAAGAATGATGTTTGGTAATGTAGTGTGAGGTAGGAAGCGGCTGCGTTCGAAAAAAAAGAGTGCGAGGGAAAGTGGTGGTGACGCAGTGAGTCGTGGGAGGGAGTGAGTCCCGTGATGACGGTGGTACGAGAAGGAATGGGGGGAGGGTAGAAAGTGTTCAAAAGAGGAAAGTGCGTGAGGGGCGGAGAGGGAGAGAGAGAGAGGGGTGCATTGTGGTGGACTGCGCTGGGGCGGTGCAGGCCGGCCTTACTAATGGGTGGAAGAGAGAGCTAAGTATGACGTCATGCAGTGAGTCATTGCGCGCTGTCATCCAATAGGTGGAGTTAGATTATGATCCGGCCGAGTGCAGCTAGTATGCCAACCGCATCAGCGGAACGAATTGCTGGTATGCCAGTTGTCTCGTCAGAAGGAAGAAAGGAAAACTTATATAATAATAATTTATAATAAATATCATACAAGAGGAAAGCGTGGGGTGGAGGTTTCGGATCTAGCCGAGTGCAGCTGGTATGCCAACCGCCTCAGCGAAACGATTAACGGGTATGCCAGTAGTCTCATTAAATGGAGGAAGGAGGAAATGAAAATAAAGACACAAGGGTTATGTAAGCATAGTCAGCATTTTATTTGAGCAGATTCGATGTACAGCGGATTCGCAGGCAAAACGGATAACCAACCCTGAGTGCGAGAGAGACAGTAGCGTAAAGCCTAATGGCGCGCAGGCCAATCGAGATGATCACTGACCAGAGCGGATGACCAACCCTGGGAGTGAGAGAGATAGCGAAGTAGCGTTTGGTATTCTTAGTGGTTCCTAGCCCGAGTGGATAACAAACCCGGAGAGGTAGTATGAGCTAACAACGGTTAACCGACCGTTAGTCTTTTGGATCAGAGCGGTTGGCCAACCCTGATCGTTCTCTCATTTTCGTCGCGAGCGCGCCTTTTTATCTTCGTTGCCCCTCGCGAAAGTCGCGAGAAGCTGACCGGAGTGGGAAGGAGCGAGTGGAGGGAGATGCGCGTGTTCGAGCTTCGTAGGCGCTGCGCTCGCGGCTCTCTTCTACACTCGGTTCTGCCACTCCGCTAGCGTGAGGAAAAACGTATCTTCCTTATCCTGACATGGCCATACTTACGTGCGTAGGTATGTCCAAGCTAGGGTAAAGAAAGTTCCTTCCTTTCCCGCAATGAGGGTGTTTCGGCTAGTTTTTCTCACTCTCTTTCTCTCTCTTAATATTTAAAGGTCTAATATCTAAAATAGTTGCCTAGCAAATAAAGAAACGTCGTCTGCGACAAGGTTTCTATATTTAATATTAAAAGAGTCTCGCTGTATGCAAGTCGCGTATAACAAAGGAACCAGATTCGAGTCGGTGGATGCTGTGAAGGAATCAGGAAGAGGGCTGCATTGACGGGGATAACATCTCCACTGAATAATTTGGTAAACCAAAATTTTTAGAGCACCCGTCCGGTTATTTAATAGCCACACTTCGTATAATATATCCAAATACTAAATCATTTTGACACTCTGACCTAGACTTTTATTGAATTTTTGCATGATTTGAAATGGAATCGTTCATTTGAAGATAAAATTGATAATGTAGTGCAGGAAAAATTATGATTTTCATTATTTTATTATTCCATGAATCACATTTGCCATCTATTGTATGTTCTAAAAGTAGTTTTGCTCTTAAAAAGTATGGCGACGCTTTTATTTGATGCTCTTTATAATCAGTTACGAACAAGTACAGTACCTTGTCGTGTATACATCGCTGTTGCCTGAGAATGCTCCATTTTCTCCATTAATAATTACTCTCCTCACCACAATACAGACCCAGTGAGTGTACATTGATGTACAAGGGTAACCACAACAGAATTTCACACTCTGTTCCGTGAGGAGCTTCCTCATTATAATACCAGTGTAAATCCAGGTTTCATTCTCACAGTGAATCCTTTCATTGACATTCAAAATTCTATTTATTCTGTTTACTTCAGACAAATATTTTTTCGTCAATTTTTCAATTTTAAGAAGAAAAGTTTCACATATTTTTTATGTAACTATTAGAACTATTTAATAGGGGAGACCAAGGCGAGATGAGCATACTTATTACTGTCAGTGAAATATTTGCAATCTACAGTTGTTTTTTGAATTGTAAGTGGTTCTTTACATGCTGTGAACCTTCATGTACCAATTTCATGAAAGACGGAGTGTTCCAAAAATAATATTTACGATGAAAATATAAGTTGTGCTCATGTCATAATGCATTTGTCATAATTTTTATATATCCGAATTACCATTTGACATAATTTTTATTTTTCCGAGCTACCATTTGATATAATTTTTATTGTTCCGAAATATCATTTGTCATAATTTTTATATTTCCGAATTACCATTCGACATAATTTTTATTTTACCGAATTGCAATTTGACATGATTTTTATAATACCGAATCACTATTCAACATAATTGTCATCTTTCCGAAAACTATGTGACCTAATTTTTATTCTTCCGAATAAGCACATAACCTAAAATTCATTTAAACGAAACGCCATTTGTCAGAATCTCCATGTCGTCGAAACCGCAGGTAACATAAATTTCATTCTTTCTAAAATGGCGTCCGGCAGTCTTATTGTCTAATTCGATTTTCGCGGCATTATTCAACCAATAAGAATTCCAGGCGCCATTTTAGGAAGAATGAAATGTATTTTACATGCAGTTTCGATGACATGGGGATTATGACAGATGGCGTATCGTTTAAATGAATTTTAGGTTATGTGCTCAGTCGTAAGAATAAAAATGTTAACTAGTAATTCGCTATTATAAAAATAATGTTAAATGATAATTCGGAAGTAAAAAAATTATGACAAATGATAATTCGGAAAAATAAAAATTATTAAAAATAGTAGTTCGGAAAAATAAAATTTATGTTGAATAGTCATTTGGTATTATAAAAATTGTGTCAAACTATAATTCGGTAAAATAAAAATTATGACAAATGATAATTCGGAAATATGAAAATTATGACAAATGGTAATATGGAAAAATAAAAATTAGCACAAAAAGTAATTCGGAAAAATAAAAATGAGGTAAATTGGCGATAAGGATAAATAAAAATTATAGCAATTGCTGTTCGTTTAAATGATTTTAGGGAAAATAGAATTTGGGGAATATTCATGCGACTCAACAAAAGCGTTTCATCTCGCCCCATAAAGCCGGCTCATTCCGCCCCAAATCACAATTTTCATTAGAACTTCAATATTACCTGTTTTTAATAATTAATTGTGTACAAACGCGTTAGTATATTTTTCTATAATTTCTTCCTGTTTTAAAATGCCACAGAATAACAGAGTTCAGGTGTTGAAATTTTAGTCGTTTTTATTTTTAAATTATTTACTTTATTTTTTTCTGTTTTCGAAAAATTCAATGTTATTATTTCTGTTATTCCTGAAAAGAACAGCAACAAAAACCACATATTTTGAGAGAAAATCCAGTGTCTCATTTATCCCCGTATGCTCATCTCGCCCGGTCTCCCCTGCGGCAAAATTGTACTTCTGTAAATGTGGCGATTTATGAAAATATTTTAAATTGCAAATTGCAGTTAGATTTACTCATGCCTTAATCATTTTCTATTGCACAATTTTTAGAGGTTTACAGTAGGGCAAAGCGAAAAGTTTTTTTTCAAATTCAAAGGTGGTCCAAAATTTTTAGTTTTGGTACCCGAATCTCCCACAAAAAGTTACAAATAAAAAACTATATATATCTTACGTTCGCGCATCTCAAAATAAAGAATAATAGTAAATTTTTTGTTATTTTGGTACGAAATCAATTTTTTAATAAAAGAAAAGATTTCTTAAAACAAGTATTTACAACAATAATTATCTTCCGAAAACTATGTAGAAATAAAAAAGTCCATATACATCGTAAAGTGTTATCAAAGTTGAAAAAAGGACAAAAATCATGTTTTTACTTGATTAAATGATACTTTTCTAATTGGTAACGATTTTTCATGGATGGAAAAGGTTCTGAAAGTTGAAACTTACACCTATAATTATCTTCCAAAAGCTACACAGCAATAAACAAATGCGTATACATCATAAATTGTCATTAAATTTAAATAAATTATAACAAATAATGATTTTTGACTACTTAAGACTGCTTTTCGTTGACTTTAAAACCCGAAAAGATGAATTTTTAACAAAAAAGATAATTTTCAATCAAGAAAGATGAATTTTCAGAAAAAAAAATTCACCCTCAAAGTTGCATTTACAACCAAATAGTCGAATTTTTAAGCCAAGAAGACGAATTGTTTAGAAGACAGTTGAATCTTCAACAAAAAAGTTATTTTTAAACAAAAAAAAGTTAAAGTTAAATTTTCAATAAGAAAGTTATGTTCAACCAAAAAAGATGAATGTTCAACAAAAAAAAAAGACATTTTATCCGAAAAGATGAATTTTCAGCAAAAAAAAAGTTTCAACTAGGGAAAATGAATTTTCAACAAAATAGTTGAATTTACAAAGAAAAATAATAATTTTCAACCAAACAGTTGCATTTACAACCAAACAGTTGAACTTTCAAGCAAAAAGATAAAACTTCATCCAAAAACAGTTGCATTTGCAAGTCTTTTTGACTTGAAAATTGATCATTTGTGGTAGAAAAGTCACCTTTTTAGGGTGAAAATTCAACTGTTTGGTTGTTAAGCAACTGTTGGGTAGAATTTTGTTTCAGGAATTCAACTGTTTGGTTAAAGATTCACTTTTCAAGGTTGAAAATTATCTTTTTTGTTGAAAATTTGTTTTTTCAGGCTTAAAGGTCAACGAAAAGTTGTGAATACTAATTTTAAGAACCCTTTTCATCTATTAAAAAAATTGATTCAATTCCAAAGTAACAAAAAATTCGCTATCATTCATTATTTTGAGTTTTATTGTCGATGCGCCAAAATCAGATATATTTTTTTTATCTGGAATTTTTCTGGGAGATTCAGGTACCAAACTGCAAGTTTTGGACCCCCTCTGAATTTGGAAAAAAAGTCAAATATTTTTTCGCTCCGCCCTAGTGTACAAGTTCGTCAGTTCGGATTTTTAATGCAAATTGGTACCTCTTTAGCCGCGCTTAAAACGTTGAAGTTTTCGAAGTTGAGTTTAATTGAAGAAAAAATGGAAGCTTCTAAGCTCTCTTTGAATGTGAGATTTCACAAAATCGAAATTATTCTGTTGGTTTTGAAAGTAAATCCATCTGAAATGCAATTCAAAGCCACGATTCAAATTTCTCCGATTCGAATTGTATTAGAAACTTCAATTTCTTTCTGAATTAGACTCAATTCCAAAAAATTTTATGTTCCAAGTGTGGCCAAAAAGGTACCAATTGGCATTGAAAATTCGAACTGACAATCTGCACACCCCTAACAAGATTCTGTCCCGGGTACTTCAAAAAAAAAATCCCAAAAATAAACAGATAAATTAATGAGGTTTGTTAACTTATCATTTTTCTTATCATTTTTCTTATCAACAACTATGGCCGTTCTCGTTAATTATCGATTTTCAATGATACTCTGACTCACAAAAAACAAAAATAAAACACTGCATCCCTTAACTGCATGCAACCTGTGAATGCAAAGGCTTAGAATGTGCATTATGTTAAGGTAGTTGGTACCAAACTCAGAATGTAATTAAACAATATAAAAAAGATAATATATCTTTAAGAAAAATTATTTACCACATTTTGGAAATTACCGTGATATTTCAGAAATTATTTAATGTCGTAAAGATAATCACTTCCCAATTTTGGTGTACACCTTTGTTTAAGAAGTTACTTCGTATTTGGTGACGTCCACTTTGTATTTAGTGAAACTCACTTAACATTAGATGAATTTTGTTGAATTCACTTAGTAGACAATTAGTAAAATTCAGTGGAATTCACATCAACTGACTTCCATATTGCTGAATCACTTGAACTCATTTGAATCGCCTGAATAACTTAATTTCATTCAAATCACTTTAATACACTTGAATCACTTAAATCACATTAATTTTTTAGAATCACTTCATTTACTTGAATTCACATAACTCAAATCACTTGAATTCATTCAATTCAATTGATTTCTTTAAATCACTCTAATTTAGGTAATTCACTCGAATTCACATAAATTCACTGAATTTGTTTGAATCAGTTGAATTCACTTGAATCTCTTGATTCGCTTGGTTTACTTGAATTCAATTGAAACACTTGATTAACTTGAATTAACTTGAAACACTTGAATCGCTTACGTGAATTCAGAAAAAGTTATTTAATTATATAGGTTTTGAAGTCATTTGGTAGAATTCAGTGTAATTCACTTGAATTTATTGCCTTCCAGTTTGCTGAATGATTCGAATTCACCTGAATCACCTTGATAACTTGATTTCATTTATGTCACTTTAATTCATTTGAGCCACTTGAATCACATTAATTTATTTGAATCACTTGATTCACTTGAATTCACTAGAATCACTTGAGGCACTTAAATTCACTTAATTCACTTAATTTTTTGGAATCACTTGAGTTCGCGAGAATTACTTAAAGCACTTGAATTCACTTAATTCAATTAATTTGTTTCAATCACTTGAATTCACTTGATTCAATTGAAATTACCTGAATCACTTTTACCTCAATCTCTTGATTCACTTGAATTCAGTTAAAACACTTGATTCATTTGAATTAACTAGAATCACTTGAATCGCATAAATCACCTGAATTCATAAATTCATTTGATCCACTTGAGTTCATCTGAATCTTTTGGTTCACTTGAATTCACTTGAATCGCATGACTCACCTGAATTCACTTGAATCTCGTGAATCACTTGAGTCGCTTGAATTCACTCAATTCACTTGAATGCTGCTATTGTATTTAATTCAATACGCTCTGAATTGCGTTGAATTTCATTTAATTTCAACGTTAAATATAGTTGAATTTAAATTTAAATTCACTTTAATGAGTTTTATTCTCTTGAACTCAATTAAATTGTTATTCGATTATATAGGTTTCAAAGTAATTTGATAGAATTCAGTGTAATTCATTTGAATTTAGTAGAATTTACGTCAACTGACTTCCATTTTCCTGAATGACTTGAATTCGCCTGAATTACGTTAATAACTTGATTTAATTTATTTCACTTCAATTTATTTAAATCACTCAAATAACATTAATTTATTCGAATCTCTGGAATTCACTGGAATTTCTTAAAGTACTTAAATTCACTTAATTCAATTAATTTCTTTGAATCTCTTGAATTCATATGATTCATTGAAATTACCTGAATCGCTTGAAATTACCTAAATTTCTTGATTCACTTGAATTCAGTTGAAACACTTGATTCATTTGAATGAACTTGAATCACTTGAATCAGCTTGAATCACTTGAATCGATTCACTTAAAACACTTGATTGATTAAATTAACTTGAAACACTTGAATCGCTTGAATTCACTTGAATGCTGCTATTGTATTTAATTCAATACACTCTAAATTGCGTGGAATTTCATTTAATTTCAACGTTGAATATAGTTGAATTCAAATTTAAATTAACTTCAGTTTTCTTCACTCAAGTTAAGTAAAATGTTTTTTGATTATATAGGTTTCAAATTAATTTGGTAGAATTCAGTGTAGTTCACTTGAATTTAGTGGAATTTACATGAACTGGCTTCCATTTTGCTGAATCACTTGAATTCACCTGAATCACTTCAATAACATGATTTTATTTAATTTACTTGAATTCACTAGAATCACTTGAAGCACTTGAATTCACTCAATTCAATTAATTTGTTTGAATTACTTGGATTCACTTGAATCTCTTGATTCCGTTGAAACACGATTGACTTAAATTTACTTGAAACACTTGAATCGTTTAAATTCACTTGAATCACTTGAATATTGCTATTGTGTTTTGATCAATACACTTTGAATTGTGTTAAGTTTTATTTCATTTCAACGTTGAATATAGTTGAATTTTAATTTAAATTCACTTCAACGAGTTTACTTCACGTAAACTCAGCAAAATGTTATTTAATTATATAGATTTAAAGTAATTTGATGGAATTTAGTGTGATTCACTTGAATTTATTATTTTATTACCTTCCAGTTTTTTGTATGACTCGAATTCACCTGAATCACCTTAATAACTTGATTTCATTTATGTCACCTTAATTCATTTGAGTCACTCAAATTACATTAATTTATTTGAATTACTTGATTCACTTGAATTCACTAGAATCACTTCAGGCACTTGATTTCACATAATTCACTTAATCTTTTGAAATCACTTGAATTCACTAGAATTACTTAAAGCACTTGAATTCATTTAATTCAATTAATTTGTTTGAATCACTCGAATTCACTTGATTCAATTGAAATTACCTAAATCACTTGAATTGACTCGAAACACTTTGTTCACTTGGATTTACTTCAATCACCTGAATTCACATGAATCTCTTGAATCACTTGAATGTACTCGAATATTGCTACTGTATTTGGTTCAATATACTCTAAATTGCGTTTAGTTTCATTCAATTTCAACCTTGAATATAGTTGAATTCAAAGTTAAATTCACTTTACTCATTTTTCTTCACTTAAACTCAGTAAAATGTTATTTAATTAAATAGGTTTCCAATTCATTTGATAGAATTCAATGTCATTCACTTGAATTTAGTAGAAGTTACATCAGTTGACTTACATTTTCCCGAATCACTCAAATAACTTGATTTCATTTAAATCACTTTAATTTATTTGAATTATTTAAATTCACTTTAATCATTTAAAATTACATGAATCACTTGAATTCGCTTGAATCTCGCGAATCACTCGAATTGCCTAAATTCACTTGAATCACTTGAATATTGCTATTGTATTTAGGTCTGTACACTCTAATGTTGAAAAATGCGTTGAATTTAATTTAATTTCAACGTTGAATATAAAATGTAGATCAACTGACTTCTATTTTGCTACTCAAGATAATTCTGTGAATTCAGTCGAATTAACTGAAAAGTAGTTGAATTTAATACAAACCAGTCAAATATAATGAAGGGACCCCGCACAAAAAAAAACTAGTGATAATTGATCCAAATCCTTTTGGGGAATTTCTTCCAGTTTCAAAAGCAACAAAATGAATGACTATCAGTAAAACCCACCTAAAGAAAATTTTCCATTTATTTTGTGCAGGGTCCTTTAGTTGAATTAACTTAGATTTTTAATTTACTTCCATATTAAATAAAGGTGTACATCCAAATTTTTGTTTTAACTAATCATCCCTTTGTGTTGGATTCCACGTCAGACTCACAAAAAACAGACCTTCACTTCATCGATTTTTTTAAAATTTTAACTACTTATTTGTTTGGTAGAGAAAATATAGATTGCCAAAGATTTCGCGCGAAATTTTTTTCTCAAGTTATTGAACTTTTTCTATTTTGGACACTTTTTAAATCTCTAAAAGATGAATTGTACCAGTTCTCTAAAGGCTGTGTATGGCTTAACTGGGTTAAAATAGAATTAACTCAAACTCTTTTTTTTTAGTGTAAAAACCCCCGGGAATCCAAATTTTGAGGTCCCAATTTTTTTTTAATTCGATTCCCAAAAAATGCCCATCCTAATTTTTTTTATACTTCTTTATTTCATACTTCAAAATGTCCTTTTAGAGAAAGAATCGAAAATAAGTTTTTAAAATCTTTCTATTGCAACGGAATTCAATTGATCATATCGGTTTTGCAATTCATTTCATAGATTTTCGATATTATCACTAATTAAGGGGTATTTGAATGAGTCTAGACTCTATTATTTTGATAAAAATAATTTTTTTTAACTATCTATCTGTCGCGTTATTTAGTATATTTTCTCTATCAAACAAATAAGTAGTCGAAGTTTAAAAAAAAAAGACGGTGATGTAAAAGTCTGGTTTATGAGTTCGGCGTCGAATCCACCTTGTGGAAAATTTAAAAACCTAAATTTTAAATAATTTCTCCAGGAAAATTAAAATTAAACTAAAATTTAATCATAAATAACTTGACTAAAGTGTAACAACTACTTTAAATACCGAAATTCCAGAGAAACAACAAAATATATGTTTCAACAAGCAGTATTTAGACTGTAACAATTAACCAATTTTCTTCCAGCTATTTAATAAATCAACGAGTCTTACTCAGAACTGTCTTATCCATTTGTACTGTAAAGAATACGTTGCGCTGGTCAGACCGCGAGTAGATAAACTCGACCGCGGTCAGACCGGCTGCGAGAGCCATTTTTCAATGGGAAATACTCATTTAGTCAGCCTCAGTAGAGAAAGTCGGCATTATCCTGACAAGTAGTTGAAGTCAACCTCGAGTCCAAATTTCAGTAGATAAGCCGTTTACGGTCAGGCTCCGTTTACCTTCTTCTAGTAATAATTTTTTTCAAACAAAAAAAAAGTGAACACTTGGAAATTGGAGAAGTGACTGAATAATCATAATTTTCCATATTTAGGTACTTGCATACGACAGAGATGTCGGCGAAAATGGAAGGATTCAATACAGCATCAAAAGTGGAAGGGGTAAAGGGAAGTTCAAAATTGACCCCTCCACGGGAATGGTTTACTCTCAACGCGGATTCGAAGCTGGTCAAGAATACGAAATGCTTGTAAGCTATTTTTTATTTAAACAATTTTTTAACGTGAGGGGCCGTTTAAAAAATACGTAACGTTTTTTTCGACTTTTTGAAAAAAAAATGCTATGGGATCTCGTTAATTATCTTGCAATATCTTTTAAAATTTCTACAAGAATTTTAAGAACTTTGAAATCCTTTGAAATTCTCTGAAATCACTTGGAATATTTGTTTCGACTAATCGACTTTTTCTGTTTTTCTCAGAAGTTCGCTATTTATTAATTGAGAACATTAAAAATTGAAAATTTTCTCATTGAAGCTTTATAATTAGACAATTCTAAATTAATAACGTTTAAAATTGAAATTAAATAATTTCTTATTTTAATTATACATTTTTAAATTTAAACCCTTAATTGTTGAGTAATTTTAAGTTTACAGTGTTCAAAATTTTAGTTCCTGAAGTTCAAAATTAATGTAAATTATAAACTCCTCTTATTAGAAAATAATCCAAGTAGTCAATTCTAACAGTTCAGAAAGAAATATTTTAAACACAGATTTGGAATCCTTCAAGCTGAATGACTATTGTCAAAAGATTGCTTTAAGGCCATGTGAGCGTAACCACAAAATTTTTTTTTCTCATTTTTTTTTATATCAACTTACGTTCACATGAAACGCAATATTGAGTTGAAATTTCGGAAACAAA
Source organism: Melikaiella ostensackeni (assembly GCA_032362435.1). NCBI lineage: Eukaryota > Metazoa > Arthropoda > Insecta > Hymenoptera > Cynipidae > Melikaiella > Melikaiella ostensackeni. The sequence goes on along the minus strand of JAUMHM010000071.1, from coordinate 9,236,725 downwards.
ATAAAAAAGCACTAAGGAACGTTTGTCTGGTCCTAAATTTTTATAATTATGAAAAAAGTTTTTTTTCAAACAAAAATTTTCTTGCTTTTTTCATAATTATAAAAACTTAGGACTCTGCAAGATTAAAGGGATTTTGAAAATTTCAAATGATTTTAAGGAATTTATGTACTTCGAAAGATTCCGAGGAATTTCATGAGATTTCAAAGAACTTTGTAGCATATTGTAGAAAATTTCAAGAGACTGAAAAATTTCTAAGGAATTTAAAATGATTTCACAAGATTTCAAAGGTTTCAAGGACTTTTTATGGCATTTTACAATATTTGAGGGATTCATAGGATTTTAAAACAAATCAAATTTAGACAAAACACTCTTGTTTTTTTTCATTTCCAAGAATTTCGTAGTTAGATCCCATAATATTATAAGGAATTTTTATAGATTTAAGGGGATTTAAAAAAATTGAAGAGTTTCCTAGAGATTTAAGGGGACTTCAACAGAATTCAAGAGTTTTTCATAGATTTTAATAGATTTCAACAGATTTCAAGAGATTTCAAGAGATTTCAAAGCTTTTAGGGTATTCTAAAAGATTTCAGGGAATTTCAGAAAATATCAAATATTTCAAGGAATTCAAAAAAGGTATCAAAGATATTAAGGGATTTCAAAGATTTCAAGGTATTTCAAAGCTTTTAGGGTATTCAAAAAGATTTCAAGCGATTTCAAAGAACTTTATCTAATTTTGAAGGATTTTACAGAATTTCAGAGGATTTCAAAGATTTCATCATTTTTAAAGGAATTTTAAAAGATATTTTAGATTTTAAGATGGTTTACAGGATTTTGTTTGATTTTTGTGTTATTACTAGGGATTTCACAAGATTCAAAGGATTTTATCAATTTCAAAGGATTTCAAAAGATTTTAAAGAGTTTAGGGGGCTTTAAAAAATTTCCAGGAATTCAACGAAATGTGAAATTTCCTAAGGGTTTTCAAATAATTCCATAGGATTTCAGAAAATTTCATAAGTTTTTAAAAAGATATCCAGGATACCAATGATATTTTAAAGATTTCAAGGGATTCCAACGGATTTCTAGTGAACTTGAAGAAATAAATGAATTAAAATGTCAAGGGACTTCTAGATATTTCTACGAATTTCGGGGATGTCAGGGATTCATAGGATTTTAAAAGAAATTATAAAATTTCAAGGGATTTCCGCGGATTTCAAGTGATTTTGAGGATTTCAAGGGGTTTTAAAAGACTGACGAGTTTTCCAAGTATTTTCAAACAATCTCATCAGATTTCAGGCTTTCTAAAGGATTTCAATGAATTTCAAAGCTTTTATGGTATTTTAAAAGATTCGAAAGGATTTCACGCGATTTCACAGGAGATGTGTATTGTATACCAGATTGCAAAATCCCTCGAGATAATATTTAAAAAATTGCATGACATTTCCCGACTATTCTTCAGAATTTATGCTGCTATTGACAGTATTTTAAATTTCTCCAATGAGTCCGAAGCCTGCAATTGCATTAAAGACAACTCTTGTTAAAAGTCAATTTAATTTTTGATTTTTTGAAATATTATGTATTATTCCTTTAATAAATACATTACCGTCAAGAAATATGGGACCACTTGTAGTTTGTTTGTTTTGTGTCTAGAGACTCTAAAATGAAGTGTTTGTATTAATTCTTTAAAAATGTGTTGCAAAAATAGTAAAAATTTTTAGAGTTTTGTTAAGTTATGACTCCCGGAAGTAGGTATAAACATTTTTTTGAATTTTTACGACTTTTTTATTTTAAGCTCAGATTTTGGCTACAGCCAGGAAAAAATTGATAAAATTTTCTTGAGAAATTATGGACATCCTACGTAAAACAAATCATTTTGACTGTTTTCGCAACAACTTCCTAATGATTTTAAGAAAGCACTTCATTTTGGGGTCATTGAAAGCAGAACTTTATCATCTTTCATGTCATTTTGACGAAAAAAAATTCACTTTATGTATTATCAAAAATAGCATATGTTATGCAATTTTATATAAAAAATATATCTCAACAGCGTGACGTAGAAACCCTCAACAGATCCCCCTCCCCTTCCCTATGTAACGCAGCGTAGTATGTTTCATGGGGGGGGCGGG
>JAUMHM010000071.1:9219874-9234502 GCA_032362435.1 Melikaiella ostensackeni | reverse complement strand
ATGTAACGCAGCGTAGTATTTTTCATGACCCCCCCCCCTCCCCCAGAAAAAAAAGAATAAGGTGTTACGTATTTTTTGAACGGTCCCTGATTAGATATTTGAAAAAAAGGTATTTAAATTCCAAAATTAAAAAAAAAAAATTTTTTCTAACTAGATACGAGCGGCAGATTTTGGGGAACCTCAACGAAGTCATCAAACTCGAGTTTCGGTCCAAGTTGTCGAATCACCGACGGAATCAGAAAATCCCCCAGTATTCAAAACGAATAATCAGAGCGTTAAAATCACTGAAAGCGATAAAGTGGGATTTCTGGTTGCCCTAGTTCAGGCGACAGATAAAGACGGAGACACTCTGTGGTATGACATCATCGGTAAGTCATATTTTTTACAAATAATTTTGTTTAGTTATTAGAAACTTTATTAATATGCGCGTGCTAGACCGCGTGTGTAAAATTATGTAAATGTAACATTTTTAATACAAAATTCGCTTTTTCTTGAATTTCCAACCGTTGAATTTTTAACTGTTGAAAATCTAAGAAAATTGAAGAAAATTGAATTTTCAACGGTTGAATCATTATATAGAAAACGATTATAGGATAATCAGCACTGAAATAAATAATAAAAAAATATTGAAGGAAAAAGAAAAGAAGAAGGAAAGATAATGCAGAAAATTTGTCCTTATGGTTTAAAAATTCATATCTTTTGTCAGAATTTCATCTTTTTTGGTTAAAAATGCAACTTTTTGGTAGAAAATGAACCTGCTTTTGTTGAAAGTTCAACTATTGTATTGAAAGTTTATATTTTCGGGTTAAAAATCAACTTTCTGGGAGAAAATTCATCCTTTTAGCTTGAAAATTCAACAATTTGGTTTAATTTTTTTTCTTTCATGACCGAAAAATCTTTCTTGGTGGAAACTTCAACTCTTGTGTTGAAACATCTTCTCTTTGGCTTCAAAATTATGCTTTTTTGGTAGAAATTTCATCTTTTTTGGTTAGAAATGCAACTTTTTGGTAGAAAATTAACCTCTTTTCGTTGAGGATTCGACTGTTTTGTTAAAAATTAAACTACTTGGTTGAAAAATAACTTTTTTGTTGAAAATTTATATTTTTTGGTTGATAACTTGTTTTCTTTCTTGACTGAAGAATCCTTTTTGGTTGAAAATTTTACTCTTTTGTTGAAAATCGTCTTGTTGATTAAAAAATTTATCTCTTTTATTAGAGATTTCATTTTTTCAGTAAAAAATACAACTATTTGGTTGAGGATTAATCTCTGGTTGAAAATTTAACTATCTGTTTATAAATTTAATTATTTTATTGAAAATTCAACAATTTTGTTAAAAAATCATCTTTTTTGTTGAAAATTCAAATATTTTTGTGAAAAATTCATCTTTTTTGGTTAAAAATGCAACCGTTTGTTGAAAATTACTCTGTTTTGATTGAGGATTCAACTATTTTGTTGAAAATCCGTCTTTTTGGGTTGAAAACTCAATTATTTGGTTGAAATCTAACATTTTAGTTAAATATTCATATTTTTTGGTTGAAAATTCAACTGTTTTGTGGAAAATTGAACAATTTGGTTGAAATTTTGTTTTCTTTCTTGACTCGAAATTTTTTCTTGGTTAAAAATTCAACACTTTTGTTGAAAATTCGTCTATTTGGTTTAAAATCTAACAATTTTGTTGAAAATCCATATTTTTGGGTTGGAAATTCAACTGTTTTGCCATCACCAAAAGATGCCAACTTAACGCTAACTTGAGGACTGTAAAATTGAAAATTAAATTTAAAATTACAAAAAAAAATCTTAAATTTCAGTTTTTTGTTCGGAAAATTCCTACGACAGTGTAGGAATAATGAACTGTGGAAATTAATTTTTTCAAATTAAATTTTTTATTTTCTCACTCAGTAATGAACAAATATTTTAACAAAAGAATTTAGAAACCCAGCCAATTCATGTTAAACGGATGAAAGGACAACATTAGGAAGCCATGTACTTTATTATTATAGTTTAAATACAAAATTTTAAAATGAATTTCTTTGTTGCAGATGGAGATAAGCGAGATGAGTTTTTCATCGGGAGAGACAACGGAAATGTCCTTCTGGCAAAACAACTGGACTGGGAGACACAAAACTTCTACAATTTGACAATTAGTGTGACTGATGGAGTTCACCAGGCTTTTACACAACTCTTAGTTACCGTGATTGATATTAACGATCACAGGCCCGAGTTTACTGAGGCAATATATCGCGTAGAGATATCCGAGAATGTAGAAAAGGGGGAGACTGTTTTACAACTTCATGCGACAGACGAGGATGAAGATAAGAAGGTTTTTTATAGCCTACATGCTGCCCAGAATCAAGCATCCTTGGAAATCTTTCATGTTGATTCAGTTACTGAAACTGTAACTCTAAATGAAGCCTTGGATCGTGAAACTATTGAAGAACACATATTGACAGTGATGGTGAAAGATCAAGGCACTCCTGCAAAGAGAAATTATGCAAGAGTCATCGTCACTGTGCACGATCATAATGATCATGCACCAGAATTCACGAGCGAAATCATCCAGGGGAAGATCTTCGAGACTTCGGCTGTGGGTAGTGCTGTGGTTCAGGTAATTTTAATTTGATTAAACTGTTTTTATTATTAAAGAAACTAGGATAATCGCAAGCTTCATAGACGTATTCCTTGTCTCCTCAGGACCTGAGATTCACAAAGACTTCCTGAAGTATATTCTTTCTTGGGGAGATATAAAACGTGGTGCATCTGCAAGAAAAGTTTCAGAAAATGAAATCCAATTCAATACCATTTTAATTCTGTTTTAGGTTTATGCCATTGATAAGGATCGTGGTGAGAACGCTCGAATTACCTACTCAATTACTTCAGGAAATGTCGGGAACGTTTTTAGCATCGACCCAGACTTAGGCATCATCCGTGTGGCTCGCGAACTGGACTTAAGTGCTTCCTCGGAGTATATTCTTCTTGTAAAAGCGATGGATCACGGGACACCTGTCCTCTCGAATACTGTCCCGGTTCATGTTATGGTAACTATGGCCGACAATGCTCCTCCGAGGTTCCTCCAAAAGGAACTCGCGGCCGAGATCTACGAAAACCAGCAGATTGGCACGTACGTGAAGCACGTTGAAGCTAGAAGTACCTCATCTTTGATGTTCGAAATCACACATGGAAATCGTGACAACACCTTCTTCGTTAATCCAAGCACGGGAGTCATCACCACTAAGAACGACCTCGATTACGAGAAAACCCAATGCTATAACCTGACCTTAATGGCGACAAACATGGCTGGGGCGACAGCTTCCTGCAATGTCATCGTCCACGTCCTGGACAAAAACGACAACCCGCCTCGTTTCCTCCAAGCGGTTTACAACGGGGAAATCAGTGAGGGAGCCATCATTGGATCTTTAGTTTTAACGAACACCAGCTCACCATTGGTTATCAAAGCTGAGGACGCAGACTCGGAACTAAACGCACTTCTCAACTACGACATTGTCGAGGATCTGCCAAGGAAATTCTTCCACATTGATTCTAGTACCGGAGCGATCAGGACGGTTATGGTGTTGGATCACGAAACGATTCCAGAATTCTCGTTTCATGTCAAAGTCTCAGATCTGGGAAAACCAAAACTTTCCTCGGAAACGACCGCGAAAGTTGTCATCACGGTGACGGATGTCAACGACTGTCCGCCGAAGTTCTTAAAGAACGAATACAACACGACTGTGCTGCTGCCGACATACAAGAATGTAGCAGTCATTGAGGTCAGGGCGTTTGATCCTGACAGCACGGAAGGAGCACCTCTTAGGTAAGTTTATACATTCTCATTCTAAATGAGAAGGTATTAGTTTTATGTAAAATTTGACTTCGTCGGTTTTCATCAAATCGCCACATTTTGAGACCCCCCGAGTCAGAAAAAACGATTCTTACAAAGGTGTCTGTCTGTCTGTAGTATCGTGTAGACACGATAACTTTCGAAAGACTGATCAGATTGGATCGAGCTTTGGCACATTTTTTTAAGGCCTAAAAAGAAAGAGCGAGTTCATTAACCAGCCATATTTAACCAACGGTTCTGGTTTTATCCATCGAAAATGGTTTTTAAAAAATTAAAAATTCAATTTTCAAGCAAAACTATGCAAGATGCAAAAAAAATGTTCAGAAGAAAAATTGTTCACCTCAAAAATATCTGCAAATTTACTTCATACCATTTTTTGATAAGATGCATATCTACTGTTTTAATAATGATAACGCTTTTTGAAAAATAAAAAATTCCATTTTCTAGAAAAACTGCGAGATATAAAAAATGTTAAGAAGGCAAATTTTTCAGCTTAAAAAGGTCTACACATTTACTTCAGGCCATTTTTTAAATAAGACTTATAGTTTTTATTTTAATCCTGATAACGCTTTTTAAAAAAATAAAAAATTCCCGTTTCTAGCGAAAATTTTTCACCTCAGAAAGATCTATCAGTTTAATCTAGATATTTTTTTAATAAAACGTATATTTTTTGTTTTAATTATAATGACGCGTTTTATTACAAAATTTTAGATTCCATTTTCCGGCCTGACTATGCGTAATACGAAAAAAAGTTCAAAAGAAAAGTTGATTTTAAGAAGACCTACAAAATCGTTCTCAACTTTTTTCTGATAGAACTCGCGGTTTATCTTCTAAACATCGAAAATGCTATTGAAAAATCGAAAATTCAAGTTATCAGCCAAACAACTGGAGATACTCGTATAAAAAAGTTGAATGAGAAAATTGTTCCTTTTAAAAAGGCCTACAAAATTTCTTCAACCATTTTTTGACAGAAATCACCGTGTTTCTATTAAACACAGAAAAGGCTATTGACAAATCGAAAAGTCAAAACTTCGTGATTACATAATTTATTAGCGAATTATATGAATACATATAAAAAATCGAGCGCGAGTATTGTAATGAGAATGTGTAAAAGTAAGCTTCCGTATATGCATTATACTGTGAACTAAGCTGAACGAAATGTATTATCTTGTCTATTATTAGACGCTTCTTCAAAGTACTTACAAATTTCAAAAAAAAAAGTTTTTCTTCCACCTGAAAAAATTACTCGGAGAAAATTTCTCCTCCTACATTGTTCTTATAAATACTATTTTCCTTTTAGATACGACATCATCGACGGAAATCAGGCTCACACATTCGAAATTGATTCTAAATCGGGAATAATAACTGTCCACGAGCCAGAGCATATGAAAAAACGTTATCTTCTCCATGTTCGAGTCTCCGATGGAAAATACTCTAGCGTCGCACAAGTGAACGTCAATGTCGAAAAGTCGGAAAATTCAGGTTTAGTCTTCCAGAAGGAGGTTTATGAAGGAACCATAATGGAAAACTCAACAAAGATAACGACAGTGACTGTGGTTAATGTTCTGGGTAGCGATCTCCATGAGCACGTGCTTTTTAGTATCCTCAACCCGACGGACATGTTTGTAATCGGTCCTACTTCAGGAGCGATCAGAACGACTGGAAAGAGATTTGATAGGGAAGTTTGCGACAATTACGAGTTGATTGTTGAAGCCAAGAGCCAAATAGAGAAAAAGAAACCGAGAGTAGCGCACGTTATCGTTAACGTCACGATCCTGGATATCAACGACAATTGCCCGATGTTTGTCAACCTGCCTTACTACGCGGTTGTTTCTGTTGATGCACAGAAAGGGGATGTCATTACAAAGGTAAGGAATTCTACAAAAAATGTTCCTTCTTCTAGCTGGGGCAAAGATAAAACAATTTACGATCAACGCGATCATTATAGTTGATCCTGAAAATCCATATCAGCTACGAGCTCTTGAAGAAAATTAGTCCTTCCACCTGGTGCAAAATAAAAAGTGCATTAGGGTCGTCACGAACTTTGTTCTCTTCTTTATTGTCACCACCGGGTTAAAAATTACTAAAAATTCCCTGAAGAAAGTTGGTCCTTCCACATGGTGCAAAGTAAAAATTACAGCAGTATCGTCGCGAACCGTACACACTTCTTTATCTTCATCCTCAGACAAGAAATTGCTCACAATTCCTTGGAGAATATTGGTCCTTCCACCTGGTTCTACAAAATATTTTTTGCAGGTTCACGCTGTTGACATGGATAGTGGCGACAATGGAGAAGTTCGCTACGAACTGAAGAAGGGTCACGGGGAATTGTTCAAAGTTTGCCGCAAGACAGGAGAAATTTCATTGAAACAAAATTTGGAAGGACACAATCGGGAGTATCAACTAATGATTGCTGCTTACGATGGCGGTGAGTGAATATTATTTATATTTTTCTTCTCACAATAATTTAATTCCAAAATTTTTACTAAATTTTTTTGGATTCAATCAATTATTTCAGGTTTAACGCCTTGCTCAATCGAAGTGCCTGTAAACGTTAAAGTCATTGATCGCTCGATGCCAGTCTTCGATAAACAATTTTACACCGACAATGTTCTTGAAAGTATCGAATTGCATTCACCATTAGCACTTTCAATTCAAGCCGAATCGCCTTTAAATCGGAAGTTGATTTATAGTATCACGAAAGGCAATGACTTCGAAGAATTCGCACTGGATTTCAACACCGGTGAGGATAATTGCTTATTTGATATTTATTTAATAACTAGTTTGCAGTCCTTTAGTCAAAAATATCGTCTAACTAATTATTTGACCACGAACGAATGTTTTAAATAAATTACCAAAGCTTTATTAAATTATTTAAATTTCTAATCACGATGGTGGTGAGGAATTGCTGCTCGACAAAATTCTACCGTACTTAGAACGTTCCAAATCTATTTTAGATGGCGTAACTACGAATTTCATTAGAAATTTATGAATTTCCATATTGAGCAAGTAAATCAAATTTTTAATATACAAGTAAAGTAAAAGTGTAGTGTTTTTCAGAATACTTTAGTCGTAGTTACGCTGCACTTTATTTCATTTAAACATTTCATAAGCCGGCTATGGGACTTGTATTTTAATTGCCTTTAAGATTGCAAAAGTTGGCGTGTAGATTTATTGGTGACAGGCTTAACTTTAATTCACCATTCGGTAATTTAAAGGAATTTATCTGACTGTGCTCACAATAAGAAACTAATAGGAAATCCCACGATCGTCATTTATGCAGGTTGGAAAATTTTTTCCCTGAGACTCGGACAGACATTTATCTATATGTGTTCGTTGTAAATGTGTAAATGCATAAAAAATGTGCGGAATTTTTTCGTAATAACTGCTCATTTGGTTCAATAGTTTGTTATGCCTCCCTACCCATAAGTTTACGTCGTACATAAAAGGCTGAAATTGTGGATGTAAAAAGAAGCTAAAAACTCCTTTGAGTACCCATAATCCGGTAAAAAAGTAGATAAAATTCAGATTTTCATGGGAAATTTAAAAGACCCATTAAAAATGTTTTGAAAACTCGATGGAAATCGTAAAAAAGTTATAAAATTGTAGAGAATGACGTTAGAATTAGTAAAATTAGTATACATAACATTTCGTAATTTTGGTAATAATATTCCATTTTCATTTCCATGAGAATTTGTACGAAATCTTTTTTTTCACCGGAAAAAAATTAAGTCACCCCTTTCCTATTAAAAACGCCTGCAGTAATGGAGAGCAGAAATTAAAATTGTATTTGTATCTACCTGTTTCGCAGCCCCCGACAGTAACAATGGTCCTTGTGAGTATAAAACAAACCAGTTCTATCGGCCTGCTGTGTTGCTGTTTATACTCTTACATTGTCCGGTGTGCGCATGTTTAAAAAAATCATTTTTAAATTAAAATCATTTCTTCAAATAAAATTAGACGTATCATCTAGTCATAATAGTGGGGTGAATTTTCTAGCAAAAATATAAATTAAATTTGAAAAAATTCTTTTGCTAAAATTGAAGATAACACATCGGCAATGTAAAGTGCTTTCTGTGTAAATATCGCTTTGCCAACGCAGTATTTTTTTACGTGAGATAATCAAGCGTCATCAGTTATACGTAGCATGCTACGCACGGTTGTATTCCACTCCTTTCCAATTTTCCCATATGATAATCCCTCATCTGGTAAAAAATCCAGTTTTCAAATTACGCTTTGTCATCCTAACCATTTTTCAGCAGATGAGTTTTTCTTTTCATGTTTTTGTTCTTGTGTCCTTGTCCGTTTCTAAGACTAAGATACCATCTCCCTGAGAAATTAACAATGCATGACGTAAAACCCTTTTAACCCCTGCATAATTTAGATGCAAATTGAGCACTCCTACTACCAACGCAAATTTCAGTCACACGTATCTTGCAGGTGAAACGATATAAAATCATTTTCTCGAGAATTTACTTCAGAAAGTACGATAATACATTCCCACCTACATTTTGCATTATGTATAGATCCCGCCAAAGTATACACTATACCTATCAACAATTATTTAATGAAACTTCAATGGATTTAAATTGAAAATAATCAGGAAAATTAAAACTTTAAGCTTACAAACTTCCAAAATTCAGAATCATAATTCAAAGCTGAATTATTCTAAAAAATGTTCCAATAGAAATAATTTCAACAATTTCAAATTGCAATAACATTCAAAAATGAAAAATTTAAAGTATGAAATCTTAAAAATTGTACGATTACAAACTTCGTTTAAAACTGGACGATTTTTAAATCATAATTGTGAAATTGAAACGTCTTTTGATACTGATCCCTTTAAATTTAAATTTTAATAAATGTAAATTGTCTTATAATTTTCAAAATTAAAACTTTTAAGATGGAGCAATTGAAATTGTAACATGCAAAACTGAAAACTTAGAAATGTGAAATTTCAACCATTCACAATTAAACAAATTATTCAACTATTGGGGCTTTTAATTTGAAATGATTAAATTTTGAGCTGTCTAATTTTTAAACCATTACAATTTTAAACGATTCAATTGAAAAAATTTTAATTTTCAACACTTCATATAGAACTGTTCATTCTTGAGACCTTCCACAATTTATAAAGCTTTAATTGAAAATTAATGAAAAAATTGAAAAAGTTCAATTGTTTTTTTTTAATTATATAAACTTGAAATTTTCTCATTATGTAGTAGAATGGGCTGTAAATACAAAAGTTTTAAAAATCGAAAATGGCTAGTGCTGAAAAGTTGCTAAGTTTTATTACAAATAAAAAAACTCTAATGACTTTTCAAAATAAAAAATTGTCCTACGGTTTTGCAACGAGGTTGCAAATTTTTAGTTTCGAGAATTAAAAAAATATAAGCTTTTTTAAGTTATAAATTTTTGAAAACGAGCAAAAATGACATTGATTAAGATTTGGCTAATTTTTATTGAAATTAAAAAAATAATTCAGTATTTTATATGATACGCCTGTAGTTCCTACTGAAGAAGCAAGCTATAATTTCTTTATACCTCAAAAAAATTACTTCTGAGACTTTACAGCTGTTAAAAGAAAGTTATAGACCACTAAATTCGCCATTTTTTAACAAATGTCACGTCTGAGAAAAATTTTTTCGAGATACAAGAAAATTATGCCTCACTTTTCTAGTGCAACTAAAGATATGTCATATATAAATTTAAAAAAATACATTTCTTAAAATAAAAATTAACTTAATCTTAAAATATCTCATTTTTGCTCCTTTTCAACAAATTCTAGCTTGAACAAGAGTTACATTTTAATTTTTATTTGTTCATTACTATTTAATATCAAAAACTGTACATAAAAAGAAATTACCATAATTTTTGAACCCATAGGGAAATTTTCTTAAATTCTCAAAATACAAAATTGGTGATTTTACTGCGACATCGTAGGACAATTTTTGATTTTGAAAAGTCATTAGAGATTTTTATTTGTAATGACACATAGCAACTTTTCAGCACTAGCCACTTTCGATTTTAAAAAATGTTGTATTTTCGTCCCACCCTGTTATGAAGGTTTTAATTATAAATTGTTGAATCTGAAATAGGTTTAAGTTAGTCAAAATTGAAAACTGTTTATTTTTTTATTTTTTTAATTTGAAAATGAAAAAGTAAGATACCTAAAAATGTACATTTTTAAACTAAAGCTTTCAAAATCATATAATTTTAAATTTGATATTTTTAAATATGAACGATTTTTAGTTAAGCATTAAAAACACAACGGTTTTGAATTAAGAAATGTTACAAATTGAACAATTTCAAACTATCAAAGTTTTAAAATAGGGTGTGGTCTAAATTGTGCAATTTCAAATTGAGACATTAGAAACTTTAAAGAATATATAATCGTACTCATTCATATTAGTATAATTTCATTTGCCTTCAAGTGTCATTCAAGGTGATTGGATAAATTTTCCAAAACTAGCTAAATTCCCGGTTACAAAATAAATTCACTCTCATTTTCCTGTTTTCCAGGATTTCGGATCCAGTGGTCACCCTCTTAATCATTTTGGTCTTTTCATTTCATTTTAATTAATTCACCTGCATTTTATAATCCTCCCTCTGATTCCCGAGACATTACAAAAACGGTTTTAAACGGTGTCTGATTTTTATTTTGAAACATTTTCTTTGAAATAAAGAAAGACAGTTTTTCAGACTTAGTGACTCAGATGAGTACTCCTCGCAAAGTTTTTTCCGTCTAGAAATTTTCGTTATATTCGACTGTTGCATTCTTCACCCGACAACCATTGTTAGCTCGCTTTCATTTCACAAAGCTTTGTTCCATATGCACAATGTGTCTGTATCTCAAAAGAGAGAAAATTGCAATTAAACTTTAAGTAACATTTTTTATTGACTTTTTAATTTATTTAAAAACAACCATATTTACTATTTCATTTAAATTATACATTCAGATTATACAAATGGATACAGATACAAAAGTTGTAAAAAAAAAAGTATAAATTGATATTATCACCGTTGTGTATGTATTATAAATACACGATTTATAACGCACTTGCTACATTCATTAGAACTTTCTAGTATCGGCGAACCTGAAATTTAGAGGCCAGATCTAATTTTTGAGAAAATAAAATAAAAAAGTTTTGAAAATAAAAAACAGTTTCGTCGATATCCGGCTACATAGTGCTTTGGGTCTACAACCTTCTCTTCACCGAATTAGGTGTAATCTATGTGGTGGATGAGCTGGATTATGAGCAGAAGAAACAGTACGAGTTGACCGTACGAGCAACGGACAGCGTTTCTGGCGTCTACGCCGAGGTGCTCGTCAGCATCCTGGTACTAGATGTTAATGACTGTCCTCCAGAATTCAGCCAGGATTCCTACAACATTTCCGTCTCAGAAGCCGCTCCTTTTGGAACGTCAGTTCTAAAAGTCGCTACCCGGGACAATGATACAGGTGAGAAACACGAAAACTAATGTTTTTCACATTGGGGATGATCGCAAACCCTATAGGGTTGTTCATTCTTACCTGACAATACAAAGTCTCGAAAAAATTCTTGAAGGATCTTTTTTCAGTGTACAGGTACAGAATTAAGGGCCTTCGAAATCATAGGGAAATCCTAAATGTAAAACTGAGTCCAAACGGAGAAGCCATTTTGTCTAGTTTTTTGCATACATAATCTCAAGAGTAACAAGATTTGCGGACCAGGCCGCTTTTTTCGGAAAAAATTATATTTTTTATGTGATAATCGAATAAAAAATGCAATAAGGGGATCCGACGCTCGAACTGGACAATACTTTCCCGAAAATCGATCCAAACTCGAAATGCGTAGAAATTCAAAATAAAAAATATGTGGTTGTTCTACGCAACAAGACGCATCTTTTTTTCATTCAAATTTTTTTTATCCGACAAATATTTTTTAAAATAAAAATTGAAAACCGTCATTTTCGCACAGATCGAAAATCAATGTTTTTAAAAATATAACTCGCGATAACTCGCTCAATTTACTACGAAATGATTCAAAACTGCGACCATTTCATTTGGTTGACTCTAGCGGAGCCATCAAGTCGTAGAAAACAATAAAAATCATTATTGTTTAAAAGATATTCAATAACAAATTCAGGGCTTCCGAAACTCGTGCACGGCGACGTTCCCGTGAAAAAAGAGTCGAGGAAATTTCATGACCCAGCAAACTTCCAGCGAGGCGATTGTTCCTTAGGGTTTGAGGAAGTTTTCTACAAAGTTTTACGCAATTACATTCATAAACATAGAAACAGTGTCGAGTTTGAAAAATCGTCGCGCAACGTCGCGCGATCACGAGTTTCAGATGCCCTGAATTTGTTATTAAATATCTTTTAAACAATGATGATTTTTATTGTTTTCTACGATTTCATGGCTCCGCTAGAGTCAACCAAATAAAATGGTCGCGGTTTTGAATCATTTCGTAGTAAATTGAGCGAGTTATATTTTTAAAAACATTGATTTTCGATCTCTGCGAAAATGACGGTTTTCAATTTTTATCTCGAAAAATATTATGTCAGATTATGTATGCAAAAATTAGACAAAATGGCTTCTTCGTTTGGACTCAAGTTTTACATTTAGGATTTTCCCATGATTTCGAAGGCCCTTAAAATTTAGCGTTCACAGTTTTTTACCTATTGATTTATTTCAAAAAAGCCTTTACAGAAAACTTCTCTCTCTCTCTCTCTCTTATATTTATATTATTATGAATGAAGATTAAAAGTTTGATCTCTAACTGTTCTAACAAGAATACTATGAGGAATGCCTCTGAATTTTAATTAAAAAATTCCGAAAACTATGGGTTTGAGCACGAGTTGACAAGAATTGAATTAAAAATTGACTTTAAAAAAAAAACTCGTTTTCTGCAATTTGTTAAAAAATTAAAAAAGATCCGATTTTCTTGTGAAGAAGAAAAAAGATGCGGAATGAAATTCTCTACGATCATATATGTTTAAAAATTCAAAATATCCAATTTGGATTTTTGATCGCTGGGGTCAACTCCGCCGCACTTGAATCAATTCACGTCTTGTTCTTGCATGGAGCCACTCAATTAGTCATATTTTCCTTGAGGGGGTCGTCTCATGTGATGGGTCAAAAAAATCAATTTTTTTTCACAAAGCGCTTCCTAAACATATCCAGAATTTGTGTGTGGAAGGATTTTTGTCAATTCGGATTCGTTAAGAAGGTATACTCAGGACATCGATAGTTGCAGCCCGTACCAAAATTATTGTGATATCTATATTTCTCTTTTTTCAATTAAAAAAACAACACCAAAAAATATCATGAAAATCGTGTTTTTATCTTCGACAGTTCACTAAAAAAAAAAAATATTCAAAATTTGGACTCAGTTTTGGTATCAGCTGTAGCCACAAATCTACCGATTAAAACGCTGGTTGATTTTTTAATTTCAGATCAACAGAACAGCTGGAATCGTGTTGACCATCTACCAACTTTTTTTGACACGGATGTCAATCCAGATGTCTACAGTCGATTTGACGGTACATTTTAACGTAAAAAAATTATAATGACTTTTGAATAGTTCATAAATATACTAGAAAAAAAACAGACAATTTGGCCTTCATTATTCGTCACAAAAAATTTAGAAAAAAATGTAAGAAAAAAACCTGTCACATGAGACGACCCCCTTAAACTTCGAAAAAAATGTTCCTCTATCAATCAGAAGCATCTGTCGTTATGTATTAAACCAGCAGAATTTTATTTATTTACTTCTACAAAGATAATGAAATAATAATCGGGTTATGAAAAGGTTCTAGACGATACAAGTTGGGAGATAAAAAGGTACTCTCGTCAGTACCTGGTTAGAAGTTCTAGCTAGAGCCTGGCTTAAACAGAGTTACACAATTTGTCTGGCCCTCTCCATTTTTTCTGATCAGCGCCCAATCAGAAATAGGAAAAATATACAGGGCCCTACTAAATCCAGATCGCAATTTCTACATGGGACGGAAAAAAGAAAGTCAGAGGTTGGTTTGGTTGAATCTTTTTTTTTCCCCTCTTATTTCTTTTTGCTATACATTTATTGTACATTTGTCTCTAATGAGCTGTAAAAGTAGGTAGTTTCGAAGTCTATTTTTGATTTGTGAAGTTTTTGGCTGTTCTTTTCAAGTATGTACATAAAAAATGTTCACAAGAAAGTAGATTTCATTACGATCTTAATGATTTTTGTTATTAGTAAGAAAAACAGAAAAAATCACCAAACAACATTTGATGAGAATTCCATTATTTCGTTTGTCTCTAAAGAGCCGTAAAAGTGGCTAGTTTCAAAGTCTATTTTTGATTTGTGGATTCTTTTGTGTTCTATTTTAGTACATAAAACATTTTATAAGTAAGTAGATTTCATTTCGATCTTTAAGAAATTCTGAGTTTCATTATTTCTCAAATCGATTTTTCCCAGTTTAAAGTTCCACCAAGTGGCAAAAGTTGTTTTAGAAAATTATTTGAGCTTGAAATGCAAGTCTGATTGTAATTACTATTACCTCTGATGAGGAAGTCTTAATTGGCTTCGAAACATGTTGGTCCCCAGTAGTATAAAAAAGACGGAGAAAAGAAAGAGTGGGAGCTTGGTTTGGTTGACTATTCCTTTTTCTACTTCAATTTTCGTTTTGTTGTACATTTATTGTACATTTGTCTCTAAAGAGCCGTAAAAGTGGCTAGTTTCAAAGTCTATATTTGATTTGTGGATTCTTTTGTGTTCTATTTTAGTACATAAAACATTTTATAAGTAAGTAGATTTCATTTCGATCTT
>JAUMHM010000071.1:9196907-9219774 GCA_032362435.1 Melikaiella ostensackeni | reverse complement strand
AACTAGACAAAATGGCTTCTTCGTTTGGACTCAGTTTTACATTTAGGATTTCCCCATGATTTCGAAGGCCCTTAAAAGAATCCAGAGTCATCTTGAACCTACCAAAAATTATCATTGACTCCTCTAGATTGCAACTCAGCAAAAAATTCGTAAAGAATATGTTTGTGACGACCTAGTGTATTGGTAATTTAATGGAGCCTCGAATTGAGTTGCTTGAAATTATTTTCCATATCCTCGTCCCAGTCTATTTACATATGCACCAGAGATATTCAGGAATTTTTGCATGATTTCGCACCCGCAAATATTAATAAACCTTTCTGCGGTGTTAGCGACGACATTGGACGTATTTGTTAATACACTAGGTCTTCAAAAACATATTCTTCATGAATTTATTAATCCTCTGGATTTTAAAGCTCCCAAGAAAGATTCCTTCAAGATTCCCGTCAGTGTCCGTACCATCATTTACATTTTATTCTTAGTTTCTCTTGAAAATTATTTTTCTCCAGGCATAAATCAGAAAGTGCGCTATGCGATTCAGAACGACACGAGCAACAGCAAGGACCTCTTTCACATCGACCCTGATGAAGGAATCGTCTTTCTAAAGCGATCCCTAGACCACGAGTCCCACGACTCTCACCACTTCACCGTTGTCGCAATCGATCGTGGCGTCCCCAGTCTCTCCAGCACCGCTCACGTCTGGGTCTCCGTCATCGACATGAACGACAACCCCCCGAAATTCGAACAACCTTCTTACGCCTGTGTCCTCTCCGAGCACGCAGAACGTGGACAATTTGTGACTATTGTCACCGCGAGCGACCCGGACTTCGTCGACGATAAACTCATCTACACCATCATCGGTGGCAACGATCAGCAGACCTACAATATCGACCAAAACACTGGCATCATCACTCTCATCAACATGCAGAACTTTGGAGAACAAAAACTGACCCTTCTCAATGTTTCCGTCACTGACGGCGTTTACACTAGTTTTGCCCGGGTGAAAGTCGAAATCCTTGCGGCCAATCGACACAATCCTAAATTCCCCAACCCCGTCATAGAAGTCACCGTCATGGAAAACCAACTTCCAGGAAGACTCGTGACGAACGCTATTGCCACCGATGAAGATTTCGGGGACTACGGAGAAATCACCTACTCCATCCCCTCGGATCTGATGCGCGAGGTTTTTGAAATTAACCAACAATCAGGGGAAATCATCACCAAGAAAAAGCTCGATCGGGAATACCGGAAACTCTACGAAATCCCCGTGATGGCGACCGACGGCGGAGGAAAATCTGGATTCGTAATGGTGAGGGTGAAAGTTGGAGATGAAAATGACAACCCTCCGGTGTTCCTCCTCGGGGAGTACAAAGCCACCATCCCCGGGAACCTGAGCTTGAATACTGTCTTCCTGAATGTGAAAGCGACTGATGCTGATGAAGGGGATGCGGCCAGGATCGAGTATTCGATCTACGAACCCCCCGATTCGGAAGCCAAAGGGCTTTTTGGTATCAGTCCGGAGTCCGGGGCGTTGTTTCTCATCAAAAATGCCTCCGCCTGGGAAAACCAACTCTTCCAGGTCTTTATTCGAGCAGAGGATAAGGGTCTCAAGTTTCACCATGCAGATGTACCTTTGAATATCTATATCATGGGTCCTCAAGATGTCCCTCCACTTTTTGAGAGGATGAATGAGAAATTCTTTTATTCGGAAGCCTCGGTGGTTGGTACAGTGATCACGAAGTTAAAGACGGTGACGAATAGCAGTGTAAAATATAGAATTCTTCCTGGAGTTGAAGAGTCATCGCTCTTTGCGATTGATCAGAATGGACAGATCACTCTTGTTCAAGCTTTGGATCGAGAGATTAGGGATCATCATCTGATTGGTGTTTTAGCGGAGACTGACTCAAGCCCGCCGCTAACGGCCTTGGCAGAGATTTCGCTCCAGGTCTTGGATGAAAATGACCATGCACCGAAATTCGAGAGCAATCCCTATTTTTTGAACCTGGCGGAAAATATTGATGAGGGAACGGCAATTTTGAAGGTCGTCGCGCATGACAAGGATCTTGGAAGCAATGGAGAAGTAAGGTATTCGTTTGGAGCGGATATTGGAGATTTGGCGAATGTTTTTACGGTGGATGCTTACACGGGATGGATAACGACTCTGGTACAGTTGGATAAGGAGAAACAGCCGGAGTATAAGTTTCAGGTATGTAGATTTCTTTTATTTTCATTTTTAAGTTCCTCTTACATCCGCTCTTTAATCCCTATTGGAAAAAATTCTCGTGTTATTTTCAGACATGATTTACTCGTGGAAATCATTGAGGATTCTAAAATTCCTCGAGGAAATCCGCAAGTATAAATTGACTGACGAGGATTTCCTCGACGATTTTTTCAATCGGGATCAGAATGAGGTTATCAAAATAAGAGAGGATTATTTCGACTAAGGAAATGAACATATTCAAATTGTCAGTCCAGTCGCGATTAAGTTATAGACTCGTTTTTGAGAAAAACTTTTTTTATCATTAAAAATGAAAAATCTAATTTTTGTCAAAAAACGACGTGAGATATGAAAAAAAGTTAGAGCATTGTATAATGTATATTCCATACTTCAAGGTAGAATGGTATATTCTATGACGTCACAAATTTGCATGTTTAATTATGTGTTTAATGTATATTCCATACTTCAAGGTAGAATGGTATATTCTATGACGTCACAAATTTGCATGTTTAATTTTCCGCCTCTGTTCTTTTAAACTGAAGGAGATATCTTGCTAAAATTTTGAGAAGTGGCAGAAAATATTTAGCACGCTGTCTGGTACATTTGAGATTGTATTTTATTTAAAAATCACAATTTTATTCACTATTATTTTAGAATGTAATTGGGAATAAGACTTTCGTGCTCCTTTACAATAACTTGGTATAACCTCTCTATCAAAATTTTGGTTAGAAAGCAATCGCTCATTGACTTTAATATTTGAGAACCCCTGCCAACTTTAATGTCACGTGGTTCCTATTTGAATCAGTGTTTTCATGCTTCTAATTTTTAAGCATTTTCTTCTCTTAAACAACGCAACGAAACAAAATTTACGAAACATTCTGATTTTATCTTAAAATGAACTATTCAAAAATTATTTTATTTATAAAAGCGAAACAACTCTATTCCAAAAATGACATGTTGATTAGACAACATGTATTAATTTCCTAAAGCTTTTAATCTTTCAATATCTTTTTTTTAACTGCCAAAATATGTATGAGAAACTCCGGACTTCAGCGATTTTCAGGAACTTTTAAAATGTAAGAAAATACAGCAATTTTTACGTGGGTCGTAAAGAAGTTCCGAATTTTAAAATACAATATATTCTGAAGCAAGAGTGTCCAATTACCTAAAGTATTTTTTTCATTAAGGGTGGCACAAAAAAGTAAAAAAATTATCTAGGTTTCTTCGCAAAGTAAGTTTAGTTTTTATATGGTTCTACAATTGTTTTGATATTGTTTAACTGAATTTAGTTATTTAGAAGAATTAGGATTTCATATTTTTTATTTTTACCATCCACTTTAAAAACAAAATTTAAGCCGTGGCTACATGAACCGAAATTTCAATACGAATAGTTGGGGTTTTTTTGGTACAAATAGCGGGTTGGTACGGTTTTTTAGGAAATGTTAATTTGAAGATTTGAAGTCTAGAATAAAGAATATCAATTTTGTCCACAAATACCCTACAGTTATAGCTGGCGAAAAATTTAAGACCAATATTATACATAATTTTGGTCTAAAATTTTTCTCAAACACATGCGTCTTCAGAAATCCTGAAAAAATGTATCTCCTTTACTGATTAATTAATATGGTTATTTAATTAATTAATTTGTTAAAACGTCTCTTGAACAAATATCTATTCCAATGCGTTTTCTGGGCACACAAATTAAAACTAATATTTTTCTGTGAATTTCAATTTCAGTCACAATCAAATATAAATTTTAGATCAAAATCATGTACTTTCGTATACGGAAACTGGAATCTTGGTGGATTTGAAAAAGATAATACTTTCTTTTTCTGGATTTTTCGACAATTTCGAAAAAAAATACTTTAAAAGTTATAGAGAATAAAAAATGTACAAATTTAATTGCATGATGGTTAAAGGCATCAAAAATCAGTATTATGTATCGCTAATAATTTTAAAAAAAGTACATTATTAAAAAAATTAATAAAAATGACTTCATCTAAAATATTCTTATTTTATATCAAACAGTTTAAATTTCTGTTTTTAAAATTATTACCAAATTATAAAAAAAAATTTTTTGACACATGCTGGAAAACCCGCGATTTTCCATCATGTTCTAAAGAAAATATCGTATGCACCACGAAAAGAAGCAGGCGTATTTCATCTCACGCGATAAAAAATGCCTGCTTCCATCCCTAGATGCATAATATACTATTATTGAGATTGAAATCTAATTTCACTTGAATATATGAAAAATGATTTTTTTTTCATTTTTGCGCACAGAAAACATTTGAATTCGACGGTTTATCAATTTTGGACTTTAAAAACTTCGAACGTTTGAAATTTTTGAATTGATTCGTTTACTTATTACTCATTCCTCAAGTTTCAAAGCTAATAAACTCAGGCATTTAAACATTCCCAGCTTCTAGTACAATTTATGCGTGGCTTATATCTCTGATCAGCATTAAAACTTTCAAAATTGAAATTCAAAAAAAGTCATGAAAAATCTTCTAAGATGAAAGTTCTTCTAAAATGAAAAGTCTTATAAGATGAATAATTGAATAAGCTTAATTTCATCGCCTTCAAAATTAGATAATATTTTTGAATAAAGCATTCAAAATATGAGTCATCTAAGATTGGAATCGTTCAAAATTAGACAATCACCAAATGAGAAGCCATCTAAATTGAATAATTTTTATTTTAAGCCCTTCAAACTTGAACAATTTCAGTACAAAGCATTCAGAGCTGGCAATATTTTAATTGGAAATCTTTTAAATTTAACAATTTTAAAATCAAAGCATTCAAAAGTAAATAATTTTGAATTTGAAGTGCTTCAAAATGTAGAATATCAAATTCCACTATTTCTAACAAATAATTAATTTAATTTTTAAATCATCCAATTTTCAATTCTCTTTAATTTGAAATTGTTTTGGAACATTTCGAATTAAAAAATTTTTAACTATTAAGGCTTCCAGTTTGAAATAAAATTGTAAAATCTTGAAGAAATCAATAATTTGCTATTGTCAAATTGGACTTGTACAGTTTTCAATGCTTTAAATTCAAATAATTCAATTTTCAATATTTTTAATGTAAAATTTGTAAGTTGTGTACTTTTAAGGTTTAAATTCAAAAATTGAATCTTCTAAGGTTTTTATTTTGGAATATTTTAGATTGTATACATATAAAGGCTTAAATAAAAAATTGTTCTATTTTGACATCTTCAAATTTAAAATATCTGATTTTTCAACTCGAAAATCTTAAGGCTTGGAATTTAATATAATTGTTCATTTTAGAAGTTTTTCAATTTGAAATTGCACAATATGGAACGTCTGGTTTTGAATTTTTTCAGCTTCGAATGTTTGAACTTTCCAATCTATAACTCTATAATTTTATTTGGTAAACTCCAAACACTTTTAACCTCCTATTCATATTGAAAGTTACGAAACAATAAATACAAGGAATATTGAATCAACGCATTTTTATTGTTCAAAAATATCAAAAGGAACATAAAAGTAATCTAATAATTAAATGCGGTGAAGGTTTCGCACTGTATTATCGTAGTTTCGAATAAATTCGAACACATGATGTAAGTTTTACGTACTTTTATTGCATGAAAGTACAAAAAAATTTCTTACGAGGCGGGATCGTCTCCCTTAGTCGTGCGCGTGTAGATGAGTTGCGCATGGTGTTGAACGACCTGCTTGATAAGTCCTTTCTGCTGCAACTCGATCAGTGCTCGCCTAGCCAATGATCCTCTGATCTTCAATCTTTCGCTTACAATCGATGGAGTGATCAATTTATACTGTGGTACTTCCTTCAGCAATTTATCATATGTGCCTTTGTCGAACAACACCTGGTTGTTAAGCTTGTCACGAACTTTTCCCTTGGACCACTTCTGCAAATTGAAAAAGAAAACACATATTAGTAATTCAGAATTAGAAATGTTTTTCTAGAGATATTTGATATAAATTAAGATTATGGATAAAAATAAAATGTTGCACATTTTGTAACTTGATAGAAACTGAAAAACGGAAATTAAATTAGGTAAATATTGAAGATACGAACCTTCTTCTTGGCTTTGCCACCGGATCCTCCTTCCTTCTTCTTTTGAGTCTTCTGGGGTTGCTTGGAAGACCCCTTCGAGTCCTTTTTGGGTGGCTGAAATTTAAAACCAAAATGATTAGAAACACAAAATATAAAACAAGTATTTCTTAATAATTTTTGTTCTTATCAGACTCATTAAATCAGTTTTTACCATCACGGTGAGTTATATGGTATAAAGAGTTTCATCATCAAATAAAATTTTTATAATAAATTAAACAAATTATTTTAGCAAAAATTCCAAGTGTTCTTTCAGAAGAGTTCCTTGTTCCAATTTTTGTTGATAAATTTTAAATTGATAACAAAATTACCCTTTTTATACCAAAAATATCCAATTTTTTCGAAAAAAAAACTTTGGAAAATTTAAACAAATAAATTCTTCATCTCCACAAATATGACATCGTTGCATGGAAAAATTCTGATTTTCTCAGAAAATTCACACTTTATTTTAAACGTTCCAATTTTTATCTCAAAAAACTAACAAAAGTCAAGTTTGACCTAAAAATAGTGATTCGGCCTATGAGATTCCAGTTTGTTACTAAAATATTCACTTTTCCCTAAATTACATTTAAAAAACTCCCAATTCCACCAAAAATCTCAATATTTTCCCGAAAATTCTAAGGTAGCCCAATAGCTACAAAATGCACAAAAAATTGTTTTTTCCTACAGAAATTTCCGATTTTTCCGCAAAATCTAATTTTTATCGTCGAATTTCCCTTTCTCACGCCACGAGGCGCAATATTTAAATGTTAAAGTCAAAGATAAAGAGAATTTATTCCGAAAGCGTGAACGCCAAACACCGCAACACCTAACATAAAACTGATTTTAGTAAAAATTTCATAGAAACAAAAAAAGACCCAAATTTTTGTGTAAAAATTCAAGGCTTAAAATCACATATTTTAATTTGACGGACTCGCAGCTAGAGAAAATATAACAAGGAGACAAAGCACGTTCTGAGTTTGAGGTTAGGCATACACATTTTCAACTGTTGAGACGAAGACTAGACGAATATTCGGTATATTAATTTAAAAAACGATAGATCTCGTTGAAATGCAAATAATTTACCACAAATTTCACTTGGATTTATGCTTTTTTTAAATGAAATTAACATAAAGCACGAGATAGAAACACGTACCATCTTGACCAGAACTCAGAAAGGAAAAGGAAACTGATCCCTGCGCCATCTGAACTTCGAAGAGTCGGTGGTGACGTCACATCTTGAAGCGCGCGAATATTTGAAATTGAAAGCTGGGTGATGGAAATCAGTACCTGCAATTATTCGTCTTGTAAAATAAAAATAAAATAGAAAGAAATGTCACTCAAAATTAGCTTCATTATATAGAAATAATGATAATGAGATGAATTCAAATAATTCAGTAACAAATTTTTTGTAAAGAGATTTAATTATCATGTCGAAGAAAATATTGTTAATAAATAACTGGAGATAGAATTAAAAATATTTGTATGAAATAACTAATAATAAATGTTGAAAATGAATCAATTAAATTAAATTCGCCTTCTTTGAGTACATTTATTATTATATTCAATAATGTATTTTAATAAGGATTTATTTATCAGAGAATATTGCAAATAAATTAAAATGAAAATTAAGCAAAAAATATGTTCAAAATTGTAATCATACAATTTTTTATTTCTTCAAGTTTCAAATGTGCAATAATATTGTTTTCATCTAAATTTGTATTAATAAACAAAAAATAATCAATTAAGTATAATTTTTTAATAAACTATACGCTATTCTAAACCTTTTCAGTTTTTAAAATATAATTAAATTGATTATTGTAATAACATCTTACGTCATAAATATTTTTTATAGTTATTTTTTTACCTTATTTTTCGTTTGCATCATTCTTTTTTAATTAACTGATTTATTCATCTTACTTAAATTGAACTTTTTAACATTTTTAGATTACGAAACTTTGAATCTAGAATATTTACCATTTTTAAGTGCTTTACAATTTTTATGATTTTAAATTTGTAAGATACCGATTCGGAAAATTTTTAACAATTTATTTTCAAAATTTTAATGCTTAAAAAATATTTAAGGTTTAAGTACGAATCGTCATTATACAAATTTTCTGATTATAAAAACCCCTGTTTTTAAAAATAATGGAACATGAAGTTGAAAAATTCCATTTATGTTTTTGAGTTGATATTTCGTATTTATTTATGTTAATATATTTTTTGTCAATTTCCTTACAGGTTGTTGCCACCGACAATGGAAACCCAAAACACTTTGCTCGAACTTCTGTGCACATCAAATTAAAAGATTACAATGACAATGCTCCAGTTTTCGTTAATGGTCCTTACCAGTCTTCAGTAAAGGAAGATTCTCTCCCAGGAACCGTTGTCGTCAAATTATTGACAGCAGATAAGGATATGGATATGAACACAACTGTCGATTTCTACATCACTGCAGGCGACCCTAGATCCCAATTTCAGGTCCGTTTTCACGTATTTTAATTAATTTTTTATTTACACTGGTCTGTGCGTCAGGTCATATTTTAGCTAAATTAAATATATTCTTCTGGAAGTTATCATGCAGTCAAATTCTAAGGGTGACTTAAAACATTTTTATAAGGTTCGCGATGACTCTGGATAAGTACAATCGTAGCTCCAGATCATTTAAGAAACATTCCCCAGGGTGTTTTAGTGATTTGGAACTTAGAGCTTAAAATAGTACGTTCTGTAAGGTTCACGTCGTCTTTGAGAATTCCAGTCGATATTTACGTCAAAAAGTTTTTTTTTATGGAGAACATATGAAAAGTTACGATTATCAAACTGAAGATTTAAATTTCTAAAAACATTGAATAGAGATTGACCTGATGCAGTCTCGAATTTAATTTGTAGAATTAATAAAATAATCATTTCAACCCTAGGTTCGATCAACTGGTGAAGTTTTCGTTGCGAAATCTTTGGACCGAGAAACGACTGATAGGTACGAGCTCACAATTGTGGGAACGGATGGAAAATTCGTTTTTGAAACGAAAATTACGGTGCAAATTTTGGATGTGAACGACAATCCGCCCTATTGCCTTCGGTACCGATATAGAGAGATTTTGTCTGAAGGTTCGCATCCTGGGACATATGTCCTGACTGTTTTGGCAACGGATTACGATGACGAGGAAAATGCCAAGTTACGCTTTTATCTTACGGGGGAAAATAATGATAAATTTTCTCTGGATAAGGACACTGGAGTACTTAAAACAGTTGGGCAATTGGATCGGGAAACGCAGGCGAAATATTTACTCACTGCTCATGTGCAGGTAAAAATTTCTTACAACATATTTTCATTTTAAAATAAATAGCTAAACTTTTCATTATACTTCAGTTTTTTGAAATTTTAATAATACCTTGCAATATTCGCCAATTTTCACAATTTACCATTATTCTTTTTAAAAAACATCAAATATTTCCAAAACCTTCTATTTCGAAGCTTTTTACTTCTAAAAAGAACTATACCTTATTAAAAAAATACAACTTTCATTTAAAAACTGAAATGAAAATAAAAATTTGGATTTTTTATATTTCAAACTTTCTATTTTTTTTCTAATGAACGCTTTTTTTGTAATCACAACAATATTTTCATTTTTTCTTAAGATATGTTTTTCCCTGAACATTAATTAATATACATTTTTATCTTAATTTAAATATCAAATCATTTCGTCCTAATTCAATCAAATTTCTCTTTCATTTTCGAATATTCATAAATGCGTTTATTTGAGCGATTAAAAACATGAAATCTTTTAAATAATAAAAAAAAAAAGATTTATGGTGTAAATTTTGAGCGAATTGAAAAGTAAAACTTTTCATGCTTTTGCGTGCTTTAGAAATTTGAGAGCTTTTAGACTTTATGAAATTTTAATTTTGACCGCCATCAAATGAAATTTACATTAAATTTTCAATTTTTTACATTTCTTTGTTTTCTTTTTATTTAGTCTTTTACCTTTTGATTCTCAATTCCAAATTAAGTACTAAGATTTTTACATATTTGTGTTTTCAAAGTATGAAAAATTATGATTTTGCATTTTCTTAAGTTAAGAGTTAAATTTTACTTTTTAAAATGTAATTTATCGGGTAGATGATCATTTAGATTATAAATACATTTAATGATTTCAGGAGGCATTATGAAGCTTTCAGATATTTGAAAATTCCAAAGACAAGTAATTTAAAAAATAGGTGCTTCAAATTTATAAGGCTTCCAATTCTTGTTTCAAAATTCAATCTAAATTGATTATTTATTCTAAAATTCAATCAATTCTTAATCGAGTTTTAAACATTTGCAAGTCTTTTAACACAATTCTTCCAACTTTGTTTTTGTTTTTAGTAAAACAGCGAAAGTCTCTTTATAAGTTTAGTTCAGTTTTGTTACCTTTTTTTTCATTATACAGAACGGAAGTATTTTCTTCTAATTTTGGTTTCATTCATAGTTGCTGTTTGAGAAACTAAATAAACGTGTCTTTTATTTTAGTATCGGTATCAAAAACAAAATTATCTTTCAGTTACATTTTTATCAATATTTCCAAAAAAATAGAATAGACCAAAAGTCGAACTAAAGATTAAAGATTTTTTTCAGCTCGAAAAGTAAAACCTTTTCCAATTTGGTTTCGATATAAGAAATATAAAAAATTCTTATATTCAGAGAAAATTGTCAACTCAGAAAATTAAAATAATTAATTTGAAAGGTTGCTTTAAGACTTTTCTTTGACTTATTATTAGTATCATATTAGAAAATTATTCCTAGGCTGTTAAGGAAATTTTTCCATGGCCAGAAATTGAATGATAAGATATTTTTAAAACTTTCTTATCTTTAAATGGACATCGTTAACATTATCTAAGTAAAATATAATTGTATGGTTAGTAACATTTTAGAAGTAAAATAATTAGTTTAATTAATTTTCATCGTAATTCTCAATAAAATTATAAGATTAAAACATTATTTTCTTCAAAAAAATCAACATAAATTGTAGAAATTATTTTTCATACTAAAACAAATTTTTAATTGACAAATGCAGTGTTTCATTTTTATTTGGATACGATCTTTGACAATTTTTTAAAAAAGAATGGGAAAAGACTTTCATTTCTTTTCTGGATCGGAAAAAATGTAAGAGGCTTCCGTTTATTTCCTGAAATTCTTATAAAATTGACATTATGTTTTAGGATCGGGATAGGCCGACTTGGGAATGCTCCTCAAAACTAGAAATCCTCGTATCCGACCTAAACGACAACGCCCCAAAATTCACAATGCAGTCCTACAGTACAACATTACCTGAAGATGTGGAGGTTGGCACCCTGGTTACGAAAGTCCACGCAACTGATGACGATATTGGCATCAACAGGAAGATCCGCTACGAATTCATCGATTCTGCAAACGATCATTTCCGCATTGCAGCCGACAGTGGAATTGTAACTCTCGCAAAACCTCTCGACCGGGAGACGAAAGCAATGTACAATGTGACGATCCAGGCGATGGACCAGGGTACACCGCAACTCGTCAGCGTCGCCTCACTTGTCGTCAATGTCCAGGACATCAACGACAATCCGCCAGAGTTTACTTCCAAATTCTACTTCGCTCGAGTGCCTGAAATCGATGCTATTGGTACCGAAGTTGCCAGGGTCTTGGCTACTTCAAAGGACACGGGAGTCAACGCTGATGTTTATTATTCGATTGTCGGAGGAAACGAGCACAAAAAATTCCAGATTAATGCACAAACGGGAGTTATCATGATTGCTGAGCAGCTGGATTACGAGAGAGCGAGAGATTATTTCCTTACGATCCAGGCAGTGGATGGAGGAATCCCTCCTTTGAGCAATCATGCGACTGTTAATATCACGGTTTTGGACAGCAACGACAATCCACCCATCTTCAGCGAAGTTTCGTACAGGGCAGCTGTTCGCGAGGACGCGAAAATTGGAGACAAAGTCACTCAGGTGAGCATTTTTTATTCTACTTTAATTGGTGCATTTTATTTGGGATGAAAAGGGTGGCAACTGAACCGGAAACTTTTTTAGATCGGGAAAAACCGGGCAGTACATTTATTTTGTGATTATGCAGTTTTCAATGAAATTGATTTGAAATTACACAATTTTAAATTCAACCTTTGAGACTTTCATTTCGAAATATTTAATGTGTAACATTCTAAATTTAAAATCAGACTGTTTGCACTGACTCATCCTAAAGTTGTTTCCTTTTAAAGGATCAAAATTTAAAATTATTATATTTCAAAAGCTTTAATTAAAAAATTTGTATTTTTAAGTCTCTTCATTTTTAATCGTTTATTTTCAAATTTAAAAATTTATGTTTGAAAGGTTGAGAATTTCAAATAAAAAGTGTTTGAAGCTAAAAATTGTATTCTTGAAAACGTTTCAAATAGGATATGTAATTTAGAATCAAACCTATGTATATTTAGGTATTTAAATCTTTTAACATTAAATGCTAAAGTATAAGCTTTCAATTAATTAATTTACTCAAAATATAATTCTTTATCTTTCTAAATTTCAGGTTTACGCAAACGATTTGGACAGTCATGAAAATGGCATCGTTTCTTATTTCATAGAAAGGGGAGATATATCAAAACAATTTGCTATTGACGAAAAAACTGGAATAATAACAGTCGCGGCACCTCTTGATCGGGAAACTGTAAGTATACCCTTCCGATATTATTTTTTGCCATTGCAAAACTGTAAATTTTTTCAAATTAGGTTTTTTTTGAAACCTAAAGATTTTTTAAAAATATTCTTTAAAATTTAAAATTATTTCCTTAGGTCATTCCAAATATTTCTAAAATTTCTCTTTAAATTTCGAAATCCAGAAAGCTTCTGCAACTTCACCATTACATTCTTTTAAAAAAAATTCGCAAAAACTTTAACATTATTCCTAAAAAACACTTAACATAACTTGACAAATCAACTTCCTATCAATTTGATTTTTTTTCTCCAGACACCGAATTTCATCTTGGAAATCCACGCCCGAGATTCCGGATTACCGGTCCTGTCCAGCTTTGTGATGGTGAATATCGAAATACTCGACGCAAACGACAACCCCCCGCTTTTCTCTCAACCCAACTATACAACCGTAGTCCAAGAAAACAAGCCAATCGGCCACGTCGTTCTCCAATTCATGGTAACCGATTTGGACATCTCCCCCAACGCCGATCCTTACACCTTTGACTTCCGTTCCGGAAACGAAGGCGACGCATTTCGTCTCGAACAAGACGGTTCTCTTCGCACCTCCACGAAGTTCAACAACCGCGTCAAGGACAAGTACGTCCTCCACATCCGTGTCTTCGACAACGGCAGTCCTCCACTTTATTCTGATGCTTTCGTTGTCGTGAAAATCATCGAAGAGTCTCAATATCCCCCAATCGTCACCCCACTCGAAATTCTCGTCAACTCCTACCTCGACGAATATCCTGGTGGAGTCATCGGTCGAGTCCACGCTTCCGACAAAGATCAATATGATACTCTTCTTTATACTTTAACACCTTCCACCCCAAATCCAAACACTGATCTCTTCCAAATTGATAAACTTGACGGCACCCTTGTTGCTCTTCCACGTCTCGATGTTGGCGAATATCGCCTTAACGTCACCGTCACCGACAGCAAGTTCACCTCTTATACAATCGTAAAAGTCAACGTCGACCTCGTCAATGAAAAAATGCTAGAAAATTCCGTCATCATCAGATTCAGAGAAGTCAGCCCTGAGGATTTCATTCTTTCTCACCGAAAAGGTTTCCTCAGAACGGTTCGTAATGCACTAAATTGCAGACTGAAAGACGTCGTCATCATCAGTGTCCAAGCCTCAACCGACGAGGCGAACATTATAAAATCACGAGCACTTCGCCAAAATCTAAAGTCGTACTTCGAAGATCTAAAAACCCAAGAGATCCACAAAAATAACACCGAGTTCAACCAGGAAAACCTCATCAAGTCTCGGCCCATTCGTCAGGCAATTCACAACGATCTCGACCTCCTCTTCGCTGTGCGCAAACCCACCGGATTTCACACCTCGGAATCCATCCGCGAGGCTCTTAACCAACATGTGGAAGAACTCGAAGAGTCCACAAAACTCGTCGTTGAAGAAATTGTTAGGTTCAAATGCACGAAAGGTTACTGCCTCTACGGTGATTGCCACGATCGTATAATCCTTGACCCTTTGCAAATATCCCCAGTATCCACCGACGTCATGAGTTTCGTTTCCCCGAAGCACAAACACAAGATGGACTGCAGCTGCAAGGAAGGCTACGCCGGAAACCACTGCGAAGTCGTCGTCAACGAATGTGCCCGAGATCCTTGCCCCATGTTTAAAATCTGTGTCCCCGATTCTTCCATCCAGGGATATTCTTGCCAGTGTCCAGAAGGATTTGCGGGCCAAACTTGCGAGATCGACATCTCCAAGTGCCACGATGAGTCCTGCTACATACCCAGGAACCCAATTTCCTTCAGCGGAAAGAGCTTCGCTCGATACAAGATCGACAAATCAATAGTTCGAGAAACTATTGAACATCGATTGAGTCTTTCCCTGAGAATTCGAACTGTCCAGCCCACCGGAAGTTTGATGTATGCGTCAGGAAAAGTAGACTATAACATCCTCGAAGTCGCCAATGGGGTTGTACAGTACAGATTCGACCTTGGAAGTGGAGAAGGACTCGTGAGAGTCAGTAGCGTCTATGTGAGCGACGGTCAGTGGCACGAAATTCTTCTGGAACGAGAAAAGAACTCTGCGAAGGTAGTCGTCGATGGAAAACACCTTGCACATGGATCCGCTCCTGGAGGAAATGACATCCTGAACCTCCAGTCGGACGATTTGTACCTCGGGGCTGAGGTTCGACAACACCCATCGATTTTAGGATTCGAAGATGTTCGAAGAGGATTTGTGGGATGCATGGACGACATGAGGATTGCCAAAATAAGCGTCCCTCTACATATGAGCGGGGCAAGTAGTGTTGCAGTTTTGAAAAGATTTGCAAATGTGGAATTCAGCTGTGATCCAGGAATAATCCTCACACCGCCTGGAATTTGTGGATCGCAGCCTTGCCAAAACGGAGGAACTTGTAAGGAATCCAGAGGGGACAATTACGAGTGCGAGTGCCATGGAAGATTCACAGGTGTCGCATGCGAAATCGATACCGATCCGTGTGCATCTTCCCCGTGTTTATACGGAGGAAGGTGTCGAGTTGTTCCTGAAGGAGGAGATTTTGCTTGTGAATGTGTAGGTCCAAGTTTGAGTGGAAAGAGATGCGAATTTGGAAGATATTGTAGTCCCAATCCCTGTATTCATGGAGGGGTTTGTGAAGAAGGAAACACCGGGCCGATTTGTAAATGCGAAGGATTTAAGGGAGAGAGGTGCGAGACTGATATTAATGAGTGTGAAAGTAATCCCTGTTCAAATGGAGGGACTTGTGTCAATGAGATCGGAACTTATAGATGCGTTTGTCCTCCA
Organism: Melikaiella ostensackeni; assembly: GCA_032362435.1. Classification (NCBI taxonomy): domain Eukaryota; kingdom Metazoa; phylum Arthropoda; class Insecta; order Hymenoptera; family Cynipidae; genus Melikaiella; species Melikaiella ostensackeni. The sequence goes on along the minus strand of JAUMHM010000071.1, from coordinate 9,203,998 downwards.
AATATGACTGGAGTCAATTGTGGAAGCCCGGCTTTTACTTCAATGATCTCGAGGCATTTTAATATTACGTGGGAGCAACTGATGTGGATTGGAGTGGCGCTGGCGGCTAACGTCGTGCTAATTGTGATATTTGTGGCCTGTAGGAAAATAAGGGGGAAGAGGTCGAGAGCGAGAGCTAATCATATTAATAATGAAACGAGGAAGCAGATTGTACTCAACTCGGCGAGGACAAACGATCATGAGTTCAAGAGGAGTTCCAAGCTGAGTAATTTGGAAGTTATACAGGTAATATTTAATTCTTCCTAGTCAAAAGCATGGCAATTTTGGAAAGACGGTACGACTGATCTAAAGGCTCGATTAAGTAGTGATGTGGAAAATAGTCTGTGGTTCGGACGGATTTGGCCGAGTTATCAAGATATCGGGTTTATCGGGTTAGCCTGACAACCCGGAGTTTATCTGCCCTTCTAAAATCCGCGAAACAATTTGATAAACTCGATGCGATTTAAGAAAAGAGAAGGGCAGATTTATTGTAGGGATTGAATTTAGTAGGTTAACTTGAGACTGCGCAGTAGATTTTTACAGCACTCACGGTTGCGTAGTAGAGAGTTAAGGCTACGTAATAGATCGAGTTCTACTGTAGTCATGTCTGAGCAGCACTGAGCAGTCCCAAGTTCATTTCCCATATATCACTTGTTTCTCGCTTGTCGTTCGCTGTTTCTTGTTTGTCGGGTTTGGGTTTAAAAAAAAATGTTGCACACCTCTAGCCTTAAGATTGTTGTACCTCCTGCTCTTTTTATACTGCATTTTACTTAAGTTCGCTGCTACATAAAAATCTTTCCCTTCGCTAAAGGAAGAGTGTGTTTTGAGTTAAGGTTTTTTTGTGTGTTTTTTTTGCAGAGAGAACCTCCCCAATGTCCTCCCAGACCCGCTTCCTATACTCCTAGCTCAAACAACGAGCCGGTCGCATACAGTAACACCGCAGCAGTGGCTTTGAATAACTTGGACACGCTGCGAAGCTACGGAAGCGCCGGTGACGAACTAGAGAACTTTCCTCCTGATTACCTGCGAAATTTGAACCGCAGTACTCCTGTACCTCCTCCATCATTAGGTCACTCAAATCCTGTGGGAAGTAACGCCGGAGGCAGTGACACCGACAGTCTCCACAAGCCCAGTTGGCAGGAACAGATGCAGCTTGCTTCCTTCATCCAGGATGCCGCGAAAATCAAGAACGGTGAGTCGCGATCTCCTTTTCCCTCCCTCCTCGTAGCTTCTTACTTTTTTATTTTTGCTTGTGGCATGCCTCGCGGGTCAATTAGCTCTTTTCGTCCACTTGCACCAGTTGATCCATTGAAAACATGATTTTAAGATCGATTTTTGCATTATCATTTTACAAGCTTTGATACTGAGGTTATTGCCGTCAAAAAGGTGATATGTATGTTCTAGAAATGGGCGAGTTTTAATTCTTTGTTTCCATTTTATCCATAGAAGAATTTTCTAAGTGGAGGTAAAACGGCATTATGTTTTAAAAGTGAAAGCCTATCAAGGAAAGAACTAAGGACAGGTATTAAAAATTGAAGATGATGTTTAGATTTGTGCCGTCGAGAAGATCCTGTCCTTTAAATATGGAAACGATTAGATTTTTTTTTAAATTTGTATGCTAACATCAAATTTCGAGGTGGGGGAGAACTTTGTTTCAATGGAAGAATGCCTGGTGCGATCTTGGAATTTATAGCAAAGTATGATTAACAAGAGTGTGTCATGTGTGTACTAACAGACCTGAAACGAGCGAGCCCAGTGGTATCAGAGCTGACCACTGGAGGACTTCTACTAAACTCTACTCGGCGGATGCCTCACGGAGGTGGGACCTCCGTTACATCTCTTTCGGCTCACGAGGATGATCCTCGCATTGTCGGTGGTAAGTTGATGTCCCCTGCTCCAGTGGCGTAAAATTATTATTTTTTTAATTGGGACATTAGTTTTTATATTCAACTTTTTATAAATATTTTACAAGTCTGTAAATTATTCGAACTGAGGTGAGATTCACTGCGCATTCATAATATGAATTCAAGATCTACTGCGCATCATGATATGATAAGTAAGATTTACTGTTCACTCATAATATGAATTCACGATCTTCTGCGCATCATAATTCTCCCTCCGTTTCTGAATTTAAACTTTATAATGTTTTATGTAATATTGAATATAACTATTAAGAATAAACTTTTTTGAAAATCCGGAGATGGATTTAAGGTATAATTGGCCAGAAAAATGATATATTTATATGTACTTATTTGTGGTGCATTTTGAGTTCATAGAAATACCAGCTGCGCGTTCAGCTGCGTTCAGTCAAAACGAAGAAAATTTTACTTTTCTTCATTGAGATAAAAATATAAATATTAAAACTTTGAGAATTACGCCACTGTTTTGCTTTTTGTCCACCTGAAAGGAGTGTGCTTTTTTGTCTGTTAATAGAATTTCTCGTCTTTCTGTCTTGTACATGAGCTTCAATTACGATCGCTTTGCGACTCAGGCGAAGACATTTTTATTTAAAGTGTCAAACCTACAACCTTTTACCTCTATCAACCTCTTAGAATTTATTGTCCAAAATACAGTTGTTTGCGGCAATGTTACAGGGTATCACTGGGACTGTTCAGACTGGGTCAGGCCAAATCAAAACCCCCTGCCCAATATCACGGAAGTTCCTGGAAGTGAGGTTCCAGACTCGTCCAGCTTCCACAGTAACGAAAGTAACGAGTCGAACACACATCAGTTACCGTCAAGTAAATATAATCATTATTTACGTATCTTTTTTTTAATTTTAATAATCGTCAGTGTTCGGAAAGTTACTCAAAAAAGGAACTAATCAAGGATTTTCAAACGGAAACCAGGGTTGCTAGGATATTCTCTTAAGTTATCAAATTTTTTCCGTCACTAAAAATAGATAAATGAAAAAGATTTAAAAAATAATAGAACAGTAATGGATAGCACTCTAAAAATACGGAAAAAATCATATAAAAGAATATTAGGATATAAATAGATATGTTGAAATATATTTAGAATAGGATTCTGACAAATTTTATCAAATTTTATTGAATTGTATGGAATTAAATCCTTTGAATTGCTTACTTTGAATTCTATCGAATTCATATCAATATATTTCAATTTTGTTGAATTCCATTCCACAAAATTTCAATCAGCTCCGTTGAGTTATACTAAATTTCTTTGAATGCCATTTTCATTCCTTTAAATTTAGATGAATCTGAATCAGTTCCGTAAAGTCACATTGAATTTCAATCAATTTCGTTGCATTTTATCGAATTTTTAGGAAATTTCCTAAAATTTGTATGAATATGAATCAATTCCGTTGAACTGTATTGAATTTCATCCAATTCCAGTCACAGTCAATGCCATCGCAGTACAATTCATTTAATTACCTTCAATTGAATCGAATCACAATCAATTTAATCTAATTTAATTCCCTCGATTTGCAATCATCTTCCTTGATTCCGATACATGCTCAGTGAAAATGAAGACGTGATTTGAAGTCAAGTCCAAGAAAAAGTCTAGACCAAGAATTATAGCTATTATTCTGAATTTACCTGTATGAGAGTGAAAGACACGCAAATTTTATCGAGTTTTTATTACTGAGTTTCGTTTAATTAAAATAAATTCCGTCCAATTCAAATCAGTTCCATTAAACCTACTTTTACATATATTTTTTTTCTAAACATTTTAGAAGTAAAGTTTCACGAATGCACTTTCATTTAACAAGAAAGTAAAGTCGAGGTTTCGCGTTACTTTTTACCACTACAGTGCCGAAAGTATTCATTACTATGTAAATTCGCGAAGAATTATTAAAAAGATTTTATTTTTATGACAGTGCACGGTCCTGTAGACCCAACACGAGATATCGAGACCCTGAACGAAGACCAGGAGTCTGAGTACGTGGGGGATTCAGAGTGCGGAACGGACTTCTCCGAGCACTATTGTCCGGAAACGCAACGACTCAATCCCTTGGATAGTGGCGGCGAGGGTGAGTACAAGTACAAGGATTCCGAAAGTTACTTGAGGCATCCAAACTCATACCTGCCGCACTACAACATCAACACGGACACGGAGAATGAGACGCATCCTTTAAACGGTCGTCTCGGCGGCCTTGAGTCCGATGAGGAAGAAGACGACGTAGTGCCTTACGGTTTCCCCAGTACACGACGCAACCGATGTCATAAGGGTGACGACGTCGACGAGATCGGCTCTGTTATCACCACTCTCGAGGAGAGGAACTCGCTGTTAGGTGGCGCCACCAGCAACAGCGACCTTTCCACGAATCTTTGTGAAATTGACGATTCTGAATATGAGATTACCGAGGAAAAGAATCATGGTAGGGCCTGGATCACCGGCAGCATCACGCAAACCTCAGTGTGACGATTCATCACCCTTCGTTGTGCTCTCGAGCAAAGACTGTTCTAATATATGCAATTTTGTACATAATTATTATTATTCCAATAAGGCAACGTGTACAGGCAGCTATTTAGAGTTACGATGCGATTTTCGCCGTTTTTGTCCAGAATTGATCGATTTTTAAGATTAGATTTCATTCGTGCCATCGAGAGAATCCAGTATACCAAAAATGAGTTATTTTGCTTGATTTTCTGAGATATTATGCACTAAAGAAGTTTCAAGGTGCAATGAAATTGCAGCTACATTTCTTAAATTGCACATTTTTGGGAGTTAGGTTCTACCTCGTGGTGAACCCAGATTCCCGTTACTGGACAAAATCTGGCTCTGAGATTTAGGTACAGTACTTAATCGTTTTGTGGAAAAGAATACGAAGACTTATATTTCATGTTTTTTTCGATTTATGTCATCATCAGAAAAAAATAGGCCAAAAGTCAGTCACGGCTGTTGCTTTAAAACGATTTATCACCGATTCTTTCACCGTTGATTTCCTTTGCATGGCATCAGTTTCTTTTAAAATGTCTTCCTATTCTTGAAAGAACGAAGCGATAAGTAATTTATAGTCACTACACGTTGACCATCTTTTTTCGTCCAACTTTTGTCTATAATTTTCTTTCCGAATCAATCTTCGAAATTCCAATCTGGGAATTCACGAATCGCATCGATAGACCAATGACTATTGTTTAGTGGTGTGTATAATTTAACTTTAATCAATTCGAATTGCGAGTAAAAGGTGCGTTCCATTTTGGAGCAACGCCAACCGAATTTATTTTCATGAACGTGGACTAGTTAAAGTTATCCACGTATGCAAGGGAGGTGCAAAGCACAAGTTCAATAGATAAAAAAAAAAGATGAATATTTTTACTGTGATGATAATAATGTTTATATGACGAGTAACTACGACCTGTATTATATTAATCGCAATGTTACTGAAAATCAACGTTTTGTAAGAAAACTACGGAGAAGAGTCAGAATTCGTTTTTTTCTGGTGAAAATTTTCCCAGAGAATCCGAATGTGTTCAGTAAACTCCTGCCATCGAGGGGATTTCAGACCGCAAGTTTCATTCTTTCTTGATCACTTTTTTAAATTTTAGGCGCAACACAAGTTTCGAAGTGGAGCGAAACAATGTGGCAGGTATCTTCCACCTTGCGACTTGTTTTGCGAATAAAATTTCGAAAACATGATGAAAATCGATGATTCTTGAGATATGAAATCTGTTCAATGGTATTGTTTGTTATTTCCAATTGTAAAAAAATTAAAGCTAGTGAACGAATTATTTTTCTCCGTTCTTTCCGTAAGCCATAAACTTTAAGACGACGTTCCACTTGATTAACTAATCCTCTTCTACTTCCGTTATTTATTATTCACCGGTGCTGTCATTTTTTTCCATAGAAAAAAAACTTTAGGAATCAACATTCCCAGGAAGAGAGAATTTCCTTTCAGATTTCCAGTTCCGAAAAATTCTCAATTTTCCGAAGGGGTCGAGAAGACTGAGAATTTCGAGAGCGATACTCGAAACTGCCAACTTTTTTATATATTATACTTACTGCCATAACGGATCAATGCATTTTTCCTATCGACTAACCGTATCGTTAAGACTTGTGTTGTAGAAAAAAGAGGAGTTTTTATCATATTAAGTACGTGTAACATATCCGTTGGACGATTTACATTTACCTAATGTTAATCGTATTCGCTCTACTCCAGCCTTAGAATTTTGACTGCTGATGAGCAATCGCAAGTAGCGGCTTAATAAGTTGGTGAGGTGTACGCGCTTATTTTTTTGCTTACCTGTGTACTTTTTATATTTTTATTTTTTTTTTAGTCGTCAAATTAACTTTTGTGAATATTTATTCTCGGCCGGACGAGTTTTTAGAAATGCGTGTACGAATTTCGCGAAACAGGGTGAATCATGCTTATATTTTATAGAAGAAATATGAAGGGTGAAGGTTGTCCTGCGAGGGGACAAAAATGCTATTTTGAATCTGTAGTTGCCCTGGTATCTTTAAAAAATTGAAAATTAAAGCGGACAATCTAAAATATTCTGCAATGTCCATTGATAAATTCTGAAAACTGCATCTGCAGAATAATTTAATTACTTGAATTAAATTATTATTTCAACATGAAAAATAAAAAATAAATTATTTTCTCCTTTTCAAATTTTCAGCAGGGCACCTGCAGGTGTATTTTCCTCGCAGTTGCACATTCCTCGCCGGTTTTTCGCAGCTTGTTCGCGAGAGACTTGAAGAGCAACACGCTCGGGACACAATTAATTATAGATAATTTATTCTATGTATATTTAAATGAGAGTTAAGGACACTGTAAATAATATAATGAATTTATCGACGAAAAAGAAAGAGAGAGAAATGTGAGTCCAGATGATTCGATGATTTGTATTTTGATATTGCGTGTAGGTTTCAATTTTACTTGTCTCCTTTTTGCGTCCAACGATCTTTTTTTTAGAGATCGAATTCGAATGAATCGAGTATTCTATTTGAGGAATTGACGTGCAATCTTGATTATGAGACAACATTTTTGTGACGTGTATGTGTTTGTGCGTATTATTATTAATTAATGTTATTTGTATATTTTTCGTAAATCAATTCAGACCTACCTGATCTAGCAATAATTACAA
>JAUMHM010000071.1:9181676-9195535 GCA_032362435.1 Melikaiella ostensackeni | reverse complement strand
AAAAAGGTGAAAAGGTGACAAATTATGAAAATAGGTGAAATAGGTGACAATTTCTAAAATAGGTGACAAAAGGTGAATAGGTGACACTCTGTGATGACTGATAATTAATCGAAGTTTAACCAATTTTAATTTGGTTAAACAATTATTTTTTCACATTTCATCGCATATTCTCGGTATACTCATGACATAAACAAATTAGACAATATAAAAAATTAATATAGTCGATTCAATTTGTTGATAATTGCTTAAACTATTTTTTATGTTTTTAATGTAATTTTCATTTCATTCATTAGCTCCTCTTATGTTGACACTTTTCATTACTTACCCAAAGTTGTTTAAACAATTTTTATTCGCGTAAACATGTTTTTGGACAAATGAGACAATATTTTTTACCTTTTCTAAATGACATGATCTAATGAGTCAAAATTGAAAACAAATACGTGAAAGTATAAATTTTGGATATTCTATCTACAAAAAATTGTTCAAACAAATGGAAATTGTTTTAAAAATGAGGGTACAAGGAAAAGTACAAGATATACCAGAACTCGAAATAGTTTGTTGAAAAATCTGTATAGACTATACTTTTCTGCCTTATTCAAGTCGAAAGTTACATTTCAAGAATAAAGAATTGTTCAAACGATTAAAAACAAGGTGAATCGATCTTGTTTATTTTCGCTTCAAACTTATAATTAGTACTATATAAAAAAAAAACTTTATTCTCTATTCTATTCTAGTTAAAAGTTCCATTTAAACAATAAAAAATATTCTAAACAATTAACAACAAATTGAATCGACCATATTGATTGGTTTAATTAAATTTAATTAAAAATTTTAAATTATTTACAATTTAATTTAATTACATATTAGCCTAATCAGTTTATATCGTTATGAGGATACCGATAAGTTGCGATAAAATATGAAAAAATAATTGTTTAAACAAATAAAAATAACAAATGCATGAAAATTTTTTATTTGTTTATTAAAAATGATCTGTAAAACAAAAACCTACAAAAAAAAAGTAGTAATTACGACCAATATACCGCAAAGTACTTGATCCTCGTTTAGAGGGTGCGGTTTTTGGGACATGCTGGAAGGGGGTAAGAGCGTAAAAATACTTGTAATTTGCAATCGTTTTATTGAAAATGATATCTTCCAATCTCGTATTTGTAAAAATTAGGGTTTTCCCCATGTCATTCGTATGGCAAAATAAAGGGGGCGGGCGGAACCCTGATCGAAAAAAGAAAAAATACGTATTCGGTTTTTTCGGGAACCTCATAAGATAAGCCATTGTCGCAAAGCGCAAACAAAATTCGAACTTTGCCAACTTTGGACCATCCTAGTGGCCACCCTGGAAAAGTAATCGTTTTTTTTCTGAAGGGAATTGTTTGAGAATCACGTGGGAATTTTGTTAAGGTTAATCGGAATTGACATAAAAGTAATACCTTCTCACTGATGAAGAGAATTAAAAAAATCTTATTTATATAAACAATATGTACAAAATTCCACTTCTTTCTTTACTTTAGATTAATGTTTTTCTAACGCCTTCGTTAAAAGTTCATTCATAGAGGTCAATAATGTTTGAGGATCTTCTACAAGACCAGCGCCAACCATTGAATTCATAAACAACTGAAAGAAGAACAATTTGATTAGTAATACTAATTAATTAATTAAATTATTAATGTTCCAATTCAGTTAGAATGGCAATACAGTTTTACCTGTTTTGTGAGAAGTTCGGCTAACTCTGGATCTGAACTTTTAATTTTAATAAGTTTCTGAATTATAGGGTGATTGGGATTAATCTCGAATCGAGGTTGAAGAATTGTATAACGTGCACTTTCATCCAATTGATGACTTTGTGTTCGGATAAAATGCCTCGAAGATGCCATGTCTTGGACTGTCACCACGCACGGATGAGATTCCAGTCGATTTGTAGTTTTTACTTCAAAAGCCTTTTTTTCCAGGACTTTCTTCATGTAGTTTATTAAATTATCGACTTCTCCTTTGTTGAGCGACTCTGTGAAATCATCATACGCATTATATTACATTATTTTGTTTTATTTTATTTTGAATTTTATATTTAAAATGAACACTACAGAATTTACCAAACTGATTTGCTTTTCCAGCTTCTGTATCCTGTCGCATTTCCTTTTCCACGGAAGTGAGATTATGATTATCGATTCGTGCTAAGTGCATCAAAACCAATTCATCGTAAGGTTCAGTACAGAAAAGAACTTCGATGTTTCGTTTTTTAAAGGACTCGTAATACGGTGATTGTTCCGCTAATGCCCGACTGAAAAGTATATATTTTAAATATAGTAAAACGTGTGCAGTCGAATAATTAACTGTTTAACTATTTCTATCAAAAATACAAAGTATCATAAAATACTTCAATTCAACGGAATATTACCTAGGTGCTGCTAAATAAAAGATGTCTTTTTGATCAGGCGCTAGTCTCTTACAATATTCCGGAAGACTAACTAATTCTCCTGCTTCTTTAGTAGAAGACTCAAAGCGCAAAAGTTTTCCAATGTCTTCCTAAATATAAAAAATTCACTAATAAATTATTATTAATTATTCATTAATTATTAATTAAACTATTTGACTTCATGTTGACAACCTTTTTAATTATTCTTTTTTACCTTTTCAGTTGTGTCATTGCTCATAACGATGCCCTCTTTTAAAAAGAATCCGTAGTTCTTGTAAAATTGATTGAATTCCTCCGTTTGTTTTACTGATCGATCGTACAAAAACTTCAGAATTCGAGATGTAAGAACGTTTTTAAGTTTCCTTTGAAAAAGAAATTAATTTGACATACACTTTTAAAAATATATACAATTTTTTTTATATTTATAAATTTTAACATTCTGAAATCAAATTTTAGAACGATTGAATATTAGTAAATTAATTTAAGTTGAAAACCACTTAAGATCAAATTAAATCTTTCAGTGAATTAATTAAATTTGATAAGCAAGACATTCACAAAAATGTAGGTCCACTTCAAGCGGTGAAAATTTGTTTATGATAAACTAACATATCTTCTGTAATATTGAAGTTTTACATAATTAACTACTACTTGAAATTAAAGTATTTTAAATTGCAATTCAAAATATTGGAATTCGTCTTCAAATTCTTCCAGCTTAATGTAATAGCTTTAACTTCAGCTATATTCTAGCTTTTATTAATTTTATTATATTTTATACATTTGTTATATATTTAATTCTAGTTTCAACAACATTCTAAAATTGTAGTTACCAATTAAATTCCAAATAGAAATAATTGTTCACTACTTAACTTATAATTTTAAAAAATTTAATTTTTAATGCTTGTAGTTAAAATTGTTTAATTTTAATATATATTATCGACTTTTAAATCGTTCAACATTGAAAATTTTGGCTTCAAATTCGAGTTTTTCAATCTTTTAATTCTTTTAATTCTAGTTTTAACAAAATTCTAGAACTGTAGCTAGCAATTAAATTTCAAATAGAAATAATGGTTCACTGATTAACTTCGGATACACAATTTTTTTATTTTTAATGTCTGTAGTTAAAATGGTTGAATTTCAACACTTCCAGTTTTTAAATTGTTCAATATTGAAAATTTAAACGCCACTAATTTTTAAACGGTTAAAGTATAAGTAACTAAATAGATAATGTACAATTTTAAATTACCTCTTTTGAACTGAAAATTGTTAAATTTTACAAAAATTCAGTTTGAACTAGTACAAATTTAAATGTTTTAATTAAAAATTAAATAATTTTAAAAACTTCGATTGAAGCTGGAAATTTTGAAATTTAATCGAATTAAAATTTAAAATGTTTTTAAATGCTTTTAAAGCAAGATAACTTTTATAAAATTTTAAATCGTTTATTTTTAACATTATGTTATGTCGTTTTAAAGCTTTCAAATACTTACTTTTAACATGGAATTGTTTATTTTTGGACTTAAACAATTCCAAGTTGTTTAATGTTTAATGCACCTATTTAAATTTGATTAATTTTCGATTCTTCTTATACGCGAAAGATTTCAACTTTAAATTTTATGATGTTAAAGGCCCCCAATTTTTTAGTTTTTCCGTTTTTAATATTATCATAGAAACTTTTGTGTTTTAAAATATTTAAATGAGTTTCAACGAAAAATTTTTAATCTGTATGCATTCAATTTTAAATTTGCAGTTTTAAGGCTTTAATTTGAAATAGTATAATAATTTTTAGACAATTCTTATGCAGAACATTTGATTAATAATTTTTTTCATTTTAGACTTTACACTTATGAAGTCATCCTATTTCTCAATTATTTAAGTTTTAGAATTTTAATTTCAAATTGGTAAATTTTAGGTGATTAAAATAAAAAGAATTTATTAGTTTCAGTTTAAAATGGCACAATAAAATTTTTCGAAAACCTTCTTATTTAAAACTTTAAATTCAAAAGTATCCAACTGTAAACATTTTACATGTACCAACCTTGAACCTATCATTTAAAATTATTGATTCTTATAAAGGTATTATTCGCGTGGAAATATTACGATGTTGAAAGCTAACTACGAAATTCATGTAAATTAAAAAAAAAAACAATGTTGAAAACTTTCAAATTGAACTATTTCACTTTTTAACATTTCATCTTTAAAAAAAATTCAAAGTCCGCAATCATTTCAAAATGGAATCGATTGCATTCACTTTTTTTGTAATTACATTTTGATTTCACAACCAAATTTGAAGTTATATATCTCAGGAAATAATTTTTTTATAACTTACGCAATAAGGGCACTATTTTGCAATAGTTCTCGACTTAAATTGAGAGGAATGTCTTCGGAATCCACGACTCCCTTGACAAATCGGAGCCACTTTGGCAAAATGGCATCGGCTTTGCTCAAGATCAAAATCTTTCGACTATACAAAGACACACCGACCGAACTGCTTGTACTTGATTGAAATAGTCCTGGTTTCTCATCCGGGAAGTAAAGTAATGCCCTGATATTTATCGGAGCATCAGTTGAATAATGCAACGTGAATCGAGGAGAGTCGTAACAATTTCCGATAAATCGATAAAATTCTGCGTGCTGCTTTTGAGTTACGTCTTTTGGTTCCATTGTCCACAAAGGCTAAGCAAAGTAAACATTTGATATTCAAATTTACCTTTTAAAATTTCAAGAATAAAAAATAATTATCAAATAATAATAATGAAAGGTGAGAAAATTAAATATGCAGTTTATAAAACATATATACTCATTAGATTTATAATTTAGAAATTCTTTTGACCTGAATAACGTTAACCCTCTTTCCATTGACGAAAATCGGACTGCCTACAAAGTTGCTATACTTTTTAATAATACCTGCATCAAATTCAAGATTAATTATTCAAGATTCTTTAAACAAATTTTTAGGAAAATTTGTAATTAAATTTTTACGATTTATCGTGTCGTCGTCGCTGAATTCTCGACAATCTTGTCGCAGGTGCAAAACTATTTTCGTTCCAGGTTGAACTCCCTCTGCTTGCGAAATCTCATAGGTTCCGGACCTGTTAAGTAAATACATTTTTGTTGCATTCTAATTTATCACTTTAATTACAATTTTTATTTAAATCGTAACAAATTTTGACAAATAATTTTACCCATCGGTAGACCAGTGAAGACCTTCAGAATCCTTTGCGTAAGATTTTGTGAAAACTTCGACTTTATCAGCGACCATAAAAGCACTGTAAAAACCCACTCCAAACTGACCAATGATGTTCGAGGCATCATAGCCTTGCTTTTCTTTCAATTTGTCCAGGAAAGCCTAAACATTTTGGATACAATTCATATTACATTAAATATTTGTAATAAACCTTCTAGTTTGTAATTCTAAGTCGACGTATTTCTTATTGAATTGTCAAATAAAAGTTTTAAATTCAAGGGGGTAACCAGTTGCAATTTTTATTCAGTGATTTAGACCCTCGTTTAAATTTCAGTTAAGGTTTAGATAAATTTACAAAAACATTTTATAAACCTAAGCAATAAGACCGGGGAATGTTCAATATTAATGAGTGTAAATTAGTAAAATCGTTTTCTTCAAACCAGTTAAAAGAATTATGTCAGAATAAAGATAAATTATTTTTTAAATTAATATTTAGGTGGTAGATAATTTCTTTTTTCTCCTTGCAAACCATTCTCTAAAATTGTTCAGACTCTTTGTTATGTTAATTTATCTTTCTTGTTGAAATTGAGAAAAATGTATTTTACAAAAAAATCAGTATCCAATTATAAATACGAGGCTTTTTTCTTTTAAAAAATCAAACAAAATTGACTTTAAGTTCCATTTTGCTTTCAAAAATCCGTTTTGAAACTGTTAATTTTATACTTTTCTAATTTAAACTGTTCATCTTTCAACCTCACAAAAAAAATAAGGTTCAAGCCCTTTTGAAAAATTTCTTCTAATATTATTAACTGCAAAATAAATGAAAGGCAGTCAAATCTACCAGTGCGGTATTCTTCTTAAATTTTTCAAGTTTAAATATTTAATATTTAAAGCTGCATATTTATAGTTGTTCTTGAAAATGTGTAAACACTTTCAAATTCAACTTGCTCAATTTAGAATTAACTAAAATTAGATTTTTAAGTTTTAATGCTTTAAATTCAGAATTATACAATTATCAATGTCTTCAAAAAATTCAAAACTGGATTACTAATTAAAACATTTAAAGTGAAACTTCTGAATTTAGCCACTTGACTCTGTAGACCAATTTTCAATGAAATCCATCAATTCATCAGGAACTTTCCTTCATGACGTGTATACACGTCATCCGCAGACAAGGGGTTAAATCATTTAAAATAAAAAATTAAAACATTACTTAATATTTTATATTATAAAAATGTGTCAATAACAAACTTTTTTTCCATTTTGTTCGAAGAGATAAATCGAAATTTTGTACACTTTTCGTTTCATTACTCATAGCAACATCAAGTTCTTTTCAAATTTTGTTTCGATTTCATAGATAGAGGATTTCGTGATTTTGAATGCATTTTTTTAAATATAATGAACATTTTTTGTTTGTTTCTAAACGAACGAGAATAAAATCAAATATAAAAAAGGCTACCGTTTAGCTGCTGAAATTTTGAAAAGAGATATTTTTATTAACCTTTTGATTTTGAATCTGGATTTTACATTTTCTGAAAATAGGGAATACACTAGAAAATAACCGGGACCTTTCTACCGATATTATTCTAATTTATTAATTTTTTTTTTATTTACCTTAGAACCAGAACGAGCAATTGTTCCCAAATTGGAAATCAACTCCTCGCGAGTCATTCCAATTCCGGTATCCTGAAGTGTAAGAATTCTGTTTTGTTTATCAGTGCGGATATGAATTTCCAAATTTCTATCGCCGCCTTCATCAACCGACAAATTCTCACTCGATCTTAAATAACGAAGCTTTTCAAGAGCGTCACTGGCATTTGAGACCAATTCTCGCACAAAAACCTACGGAATTAAAATTTTTAGAATATTTTATAAAATTGTATTTACTGTTTCCGAATTCTTACTTTGCAAATTAGTACATTTAAAAAGTTGACTTTAATTTCCTTAAGTATAAATATAGTTTCTATCACATAATAAGTTTTCCAAACTTTAATGAAGATCAAATACTGAAAGAAATTACCTCTTTATCAGAGTAAAGAGACTTTGCGACAATGTCCAGTAGCATTCTAGTCTCCGATTGGAATTCAAATTTGGAGCTTTCACCTTTAAATGAAAAAAATCTTTGATATTGGAAAAGTTTGCTAAAAAGAAACTTCCTTCAGTTAAAATAAATAAATCAGGGTCACCTGTGGCTTTTTCTGTGTCCTTTATTATGTTGTGGTAATCTGTTTCGGCAGCATTTTCTGCTGCAGCTTGAGATGAAAAAGATCGGGCATGATTGTACACCAGCGCTGAAAAATTCAGCTTATAAACCATATTTTTAAAGTGTTTTTGAAGTTAGATGTGCAAACTTTTATCTCAAAATTTTTTGGTATCTTTCGCTGTTTCCGAGATATACAGGTATGCGAAAACTCGATTTTATGACAAAAAAATTCTCTTGGCCACAAAAATGGTTTAGCCCGCATAAGACTCACAGTTTTTTCTGGTCCCCTTTTCCCAAACTTCTGCGTTACTTTATACCACTTGGTGAGATATTCAAATCACATTTTTAAAAAGTATTAATTAAATTTTTTTTAAAAACAAAAGTCACTCCACATAAACATAGAAAATTTTTCACATTTCCATAACATTTAAAAAAAATTTAAATTTTTATTTTCATTTTAAGAAATAAGTAATACATTTCTCTGTATTTATATATTTATTTGAGGAAAAATATAATTAAATTCAACTTGAAATGAATTTTTGTTTTAATTTTCCACTTTCTTGAGATTTTACACTAGTTTGGAATAATACTCATTTACATTCTGGCATTTTCCATATCGTATTGGATTGGATTTTCAAAAATGGTTGTGATTTTACCATCTTTGGGAAATTCCCATCGTTGAATGCGGGCTGGATTATTACCTACATTCAACGTAGGGTTATCGCAGAATATAGGTTATGTTACAATTTGTAGCGTTGTAATTTTACAAGCTCGTGTAGAATCCCTAACCTCAATATGGGAAAGAGACCACGCTCAGTGTGGTAGTATCACAGAAAATTTCATCCGTAAAATTACAAACGCTTGTGAATCTCGTTTCCATTTTTTACAGTGTAGGTGAAATAATTCTAACATAACCTCAGAATTCGTCATACAAGGCAAAATTGAAACAAACCTGATGAGCGTTGATTTTGTGTTTCAGAAGACAGACTTTTTAGTCTGTTAAAAATCACTGGCCTCAAAAAAGGTTTTCCAAATTTCACCACTTTTTGAAATCGGCAGAGCGACATTTTTTCGGTCTTTTTTCTATTAATTTTTCAGAATCGAAAACCTCGAAAACCCCATCAGTCGCACATGCGATGAAGATAGTTTTCTACTTACCGGTTGAGAATTACTAAGTCACGTGATAGATTTTACTTTTGTTTACGCGGAAAATTTGAATTTCAAAGCCAAGATAAACATAAGATAAACGTAAGAACATGCGTTTATGAGAAGGAAAATTGGTCCAGTGAAAATGTTATTTTATGGAATAATAAATATATTTCAAAACAAATTTGGAATTTGATCAAATTTGTAAAATTTATAAATTTGAAAATTTTCTCTATGGGTCCAAAACTTTTTTAATGTTATTTCATGCACAGTTCTTTAGTTACAAATAATAATAAAACGTTCAATATTAACATAATATAGAAGTTCAATTTCTTTATAGTTGGATCCACATGATCATTTTGATAAAACTCAAAATAAATTTTACTGATAATTATTACTTCTTTAGCGTAAATTTTAATTGAACTTTTAATTTCAAGTCCAACGAAATAAAAAATCTTTTCTTTAGTTAATAGTAACCAAAAATATGTTATTATACATACGATTGAATTTTCAAATTGTCGAAATAATAATTATTGAAAGTTTCATTTTTGTGCATTAATTTGTATATAAGAAGTCATAATTCTGCAATAAAGAAATAAGTTATAAAAAATTGTTTTAAACAAATTATGTATGTGGAATTTTACAAAAATCCAACTTTTGAAAAATTTGAAAAATTTGAATTAGCTTTGAATTTAATCCGGGTTGTTTCCATTTAGTTTGTTTTTATAATTGTATAGTGCTCATTTGATGAGCACTTTGTTTCCTCATTATGATTAATTAGCAAATATATTTTGGTCCTCATAGTGAAAGTAAAAATACAAAAATACAAGACAGTCAATTGATTTGCCTCGAATCAAGAAATCTTTTCTTTTCTTGCATCAACTTTGAATTATGATAATGAAAAATAAAAAATAATAATACATATAATAAATATAATAAATATAAATGTATATAATATAGAAAATTATTCAAAATATTATAAAAAGCTAAAAAAAGCGTAATGAATATTTTTGGAAATCTTTCTATCATTGTATTAGACATTTTTTAGTTGAAGAACGTGTAAAATTAAACGAATTTAAACATTTTGGAAATTGTTAGCATCATACAAAACTGCAATAATTAAAAATTGCAATAGGTTAAACATTTAATTCTAATATTGGAATAAATTTTATTTTTTATCAATTAATTAGGTACCAATGTATTATTAATTATCTACAGCAAAAATATTTAAATTTATTTTGGATGAAATATAAGAGCATGGTGAATAAAACGATTAATTAATAAATATTTTACAATAAATGTGTTGCAAAAATTTTGAAGTAAACGCTTGTTTCTCGATTTTTTTTTCGATTATAGGCATATAAATGATAGATTTTAAATTGATTTTGAAAAAGCAGAATTATTTAACCACTCTGTATAGGCATAAATATTTATCAAAATCATTAGGGCACAAGATAATTATTTCATATACATATTTATGTTGATGTTCTTATACAATGAAATATGCGAAGTCTTTTTCTTGCCGCCAGTCACGCCACAGTTATTATAAAAATAGTCGAAAGATATTACATAAAATCTAAAATTAAAAATACAACTGTTTTATCTAAAAGAATGCGTAATTTGAAGGAATTTTACTTTCAAACTGATTCTATAATACATCTAGCTATTCTGGACTAGATAATAATTTTATTTGTTAAAATATTTGATCATAATAATATAATTTTATTAAAAATAATAAAAAAGCAAAATTGCAATAAATAATATGAAATAAATAATCAAAAACAAAAATTTGTATATTTTAAAAAATCTGGCTCATTATCTTTATTTCCAAACATGCATGTATAAAAAATCATCATTCTTACGTCACCCGGTACATAAGAAATTCATCCAAGGATTCAAGTTCGCTCGCTCGAATACTTTTAATGGTCGAGAGATAACACAAAATCCCACATCATCACCAGTATCCAGCGGGATATTAGACTGGAAAGTTGAACAGAGCCGTCCATTTTTTAAAAATAAATTATTATAATATCTAAATCTATGTTTTTAAAGTTATTTAAGATCAATGGTGATTATATGATCGACCTCTATTGTATTTATGGCAACGAAGAGATTTGAAGAAGAAATTAATTAAAAATGACTGGTGGTCAGTCATTGGAGATGGGGGGCCCTTTCGGGGTACGTATTTGGGCATTATTTAAACCTCACTCATGTTCTATAAATAGTTCTGCATTTTCATACTTATTCGCGTTGAATTAAATAGAAAAATCAAAATCTATTTTGAAAAAAGCTAATACCTCCTAGTTATTCTGAACTTCCGGCTAATTCCGTGTTTTCTTCCCCACTTACCCCCCATTTTCACGTTTTTTTTATCCCTTATCCTCTATTTCAAAATGAAAATTCCCTGAAGAAAGCGCGCTTAATTCTTTTGAGATATTAAACAAAACTTTCCGTAAATCTTTATATATTTCCAAATAATCGATTCTAAAAATCTTCCCCCCTACATTGATTGCTTAATTATTAATGTTTAAGGACAGTATTTTCTGACGTTTAAAATTTTATGCGCTGAAAAACTGATTATTTCGCGAAATTATGCGACAAAAAACGAATTAGGCGTTATATAAAAATAATTTTTTTGAAGGCATTCACTTTTCAACTCTAGTAAATATCAATATTTAAAACGAGAAGAATATAAGTACACGTTATATAGTGGAGTGAAAATGCAGAAATTAATCGAATCATTTGAGACGAGCAAAAAAAAGTTGTGGTTTGACACCCGAAAAAAGAAAAAAATTGTTAATGCCTTCTTGTTCGGTTTTTGAATTTAAAAATTCACAAATTTTACCTATGGGCTAAAAAATGATAACGAATTTTTTTTGGCAACAGTTTTCAGTCCTGAACAACAATAAAAAATAAAAAATTTAACAAAAATTTGTTGTCCGCGATACAATTCTTTAAAAATTCAAAAACCACAATTTTTAAATTAGTTAATTGTACATTATTAAATAAAAGTTGTGCATGTCGAATTCAAAATTTCTTCAGTTTGAATCGAAGAAACACGTATTTTATTGGTATAATAAAGTGTTTCTTTTCCAAGCGTTTCAAAATTGAGAATTTTTCCTTTTTTTAAACGATTTCAACGCTTTAAAAATGGCGAAACGTTCTTGTTCTCATAAAAACAAAATAAGGATATATATGTTTCTTCGATTCCAACTGCAGAAATGTAAAATGTACAACTTTTTCTTATTTGTATTTAACTAAATTTAAAAAGTTTGTTTTTTGCAATTTTTTAAACATTTTAACTTGCTCAAAAAATTGTTTTTATTTTTAAAGTTATTCACCACCAAAGAACATCAATTACAAAAAATTCGCCACAATTTTTCTGCCCATAGGGAAATATTTTTTAATTTTTAAATTCAAAAACCAATTTCCACAATTTTGGTTGTACGTCTTTCGAATGCTAGCACAACTTTTTTTTCTTGACTGAAATGAACCAATTAATTGGACGTAATTTAAATTTCAACACATAGAACAAGTACCTCTTAAAAAACCGACTTAAAACCTAACTGAAACAAATTAGCGAATTTCAAAATGCAATTTTTTAATGGTTTAATTTTTTTTAATTATCTGACATGAGTTAAAAATGTTATATTTTATATTTACTGATGAATTTTAACATTTAAATATTAAAAAATACATTTTTTGCAACTTTTGAAATATATATTTCACAAGAAGTTACATGAAGAAAGAAACTGCATAAATTTAAAAAAACTGGGATGTATTTTTTCTCAGGAAAAAAATTGTAGAAATTTGAATATAAAAAGCAAAAAATTACTATTATATTTCAGAAATATTAAATATACACAAATATAATATACACTAATATATCAGCCCCGAAATTCTTTGCTAATTATTGAAATATTTTGGATTGAATTCAATAGATGATGTACATAATATAAAATACTAATACCGCGAATGGTAATAAAATTCTGCGTCTAATAAGCCTAAGTTGAAGGCAAAATTTTAATTTATAAAAAGATACTACAAAAGAAACGTCAAATCGCGACCCTAGAATCATAGGGTTCTAGGTATTGAATTTTAAAACTCACTTGATTTTCATTTGTTTCCTATTACTTCGCATAGAAAACAAGTGAAAATTTAGTGGCATTTAAAATTCAAAATAGAAATAACGTATCTAAGTACTATATAATTGCTGATGGTAAATTTAAGTGCTAACATTAATTAGTTCCAGAGTTATTCCAATTTTTGTGAAAACATCGCAATTTCGTGACCCTAAAGGCATAAAACCGTAGGGTTCTATTTTGAATTTTAGAAATGAACTTATTTTAATTTGTTTCCTTTTACTTCGCATAGAAAACAAGTAAAAATTAAGTGACATTTAAAATTCAAGATAGAACCAATGTATCTAAGTATTATATAATTGCTGATAGTAAATTTAAGTGCTAACATTAATTATTTCCAGAGTTATTCCAATTTTTTGAAAACATCGAAATTTCGTGACCCTAAAGGCATAAAACCATAGAATTCTATCTTGAATTTTAGAAGTTAATTTATTTTAATTTGTTTCCTATTACTTCGCAGAGAAAACAAGTGAAAATCAAGTGACATTTAAAATTCAAGATAGAACCTTATGGTTTTAGAGGCACGAAATTTCAATGTTTTCAAAAAATTGAAATAACTCCGGAAACAATTTAAATTTTTTAAAGTTCTGGGGCTCGTTTTAAAGTTAAGTCTCCATAGTATTTTCCTAAGTTATTAAGATATTTTTAGAATTTTTTTCTCAGATTCTACCCTTGGGTCAAACACGGAGAGAAATGAATAGTCAGTACAACTATGCCGGCAGTGTACATTACTACTCGGTAGAGTAGAAAATGAACGGA
>JAUMHM010000071.1:9151973-9162123 GCA_032362435.1 Melikaiella ostensackeni | reverse complement strand
TATACTCGTAGTGTCTAGTTCAGTGTGCTAAAACCGGAATTTCGCTTGGTCACAATGAGGTTCACACACTAACACGCGTGTTTGGATGTGAACCTCATTGTGTCAGTGTTGTGCACTGGAAAATCCAAATCTCGGACCTCCAATCTTTGGAATCCTGTTAATCATTTCTCTCTGAATTCCCACAAGTGTTGGAACGTTAACCAATTGAAGTCCGATTCAGAACTTAGCAAATTCTGGGCATCCAGTTCCTATTGAAGTGCGGATTCTTTTACACAGCAACACGCAAGGTTGCAGAGATTATTCACCACCTCAACTTCATGAATTCTTCAGTAAATTATGTAAACCGGTAAGTCCTAATTCATTTTCCTAACTCCTTTGGGCCATAATATATGAGTTCCTTCATTTTAAGGTACTGGCCAAGAATTAGAAGGACCTACTCGTCTTCCACCAGCTTCCTGTGCTATTTGCTAACGTAATTTCTAAGTAGTTAATAAGTTCTGATTGTAATTGTTTATAATAAATTCTTACATATTATATATTGGCTACTCTTTCCTCTTCCCTATGCGAGATATTCAATATCAACTAAAAATAGGAACCTGATTAAAAGGGAAAGTGTTTACGAATTCCATGACGTAATAGTAGTCACTTTATCCATTTTTTGCTGGCAGACCAGTAACAGAATTTTGTTTTGAAGTTTGGAAACTTGTGTAAATGTTGAAGATTCGTGTAAAGTTGAGTTTCATTTCTTCTTCGAAGACATAAGTTTGAAAATTTGTAGAAGTATTGAGTCAGTACAAATCATAAAATCAGAGAAAGTTTGACTTAAAATAAAGATATGTATGTAGTTTACTACAATCTCAGAAACCTTCAACTTTTTGATATTAAAAATGTTCAATATGTTTAAACAGAATTATTTTATAATTATTATTGTATCAAGAAATCAAGCAAAGGGATTAGAAGAGCTTACATTCTTTATTTTGATCTAAAGTTTCATTTTTCTCACACATTTTATGTGTGCTTTAAGCCTTACGAAATAAATTCATTGTATTTTCGGACATAACAGACAAACAGTTGAAATCAAAGGCACATATCGAAAGCGAAAATAGAAAAAATTGAACTACTTCTGATTTGATGTTCACAAAAAATGATTAAAAATTCTCTTGAACTAAAAATACAGTGAACTGTATTTTTTTACAACCATCCAAGCAAAAATCGATTAGTAATTAGTTTGTAAAATGTAGTAATGCAAAGGCAGGATAGACGGTTCAAGTATTTATTAATATTAAACCTATGTTGTATTGTTATAAAAAAGAGCGCTTACTGCGAAAACCTGACGAAAACTCGTTTGCGTTTCGATGAACAATATAAGCCTCCTCTCTTAATCATCATCATCATAACCTTCGTCATCATTATCATCGTTTCTTCTTCTTCTTTTTCTTCTTTGAGTATATCAATTATTTTTTAAGTAACGAAATATTTTTCACCGATGCACAAATGAGCAATGATTCTTAACTAATCTTTACGAACATTATTGGGACAATACTTGTAATATTTTTGTGGTCATTAAAAAAGCAGTGAAAATGCAAATTGGATGATGAGGAGGTCAATTAGCAACGTCCACGGTCCTGGACGCGTTTCCTGGGCGCTGCACGCAGAATGTTATCGACACGAAGAATCATTTCGGCTGCTTCAGCTGCACTCAGGAGGACCTGCCTTTTCACGGCCCAGGATTCCGTGATGCCGAGCTTCTTCATGCAACCAATTTCACCACGGTCCATATCTACAAAACAAATTTCACGGGAATTAATATGATGGACAAAATTAGAATTATTGCAAGAAAAAATATAAATTCATCAGTTTTGCAGATTCCACTAAACAAGCAAGACCGCGAAGTTGAAATAAAAAACTGAAAACTCACCACCGACGAATATATAATAACGGGGTGACCGTTTTAATTAAGGGAAAAATTCCCGGTCATTTACAGATTTTTTCTCGGTTCGCAAAATTTTTTCACTGTCATTGAAATTTAAAAAATCCAGCTCTTAAAGCTGAAAATATCTTTATTTGAAGTAATCAAAACTGAACTGCAAATTATAGCACTTAAAGTGGAACTCTTGAATTTTAAAGTTTCAAAATTGAAGCTAAACAAATTTTTAATTTAGAGATTTTTAATTCAAATGCTCAATATATTAGACGTATAAAATGCAAGTTTCAACACTTTTCAATTGAACAATTTTCAATTTCAAAGATTTCACAAAGATTCCAAAAGATTTCAAAAGATTTCAAAGATTTCGCAAAGGTTTTAAATATTTCAAAAATTTCGCAGACTTCAAAGATTTCAAAGTTTTTGCAAAGATTTTAAAGATTTCCAAAAATTTCAAAAGATTTGACAAAGATTTCAAAGATTTCAAAATATTAAAAATATTCCAATTGAACAATTTTAAATTAAATGCTGTTAAACTGAAAAATTGTAAATTTTTAACTTTTATAAATTGAACAGTTCAAAGATTTCTGGTTAAAAAATATAAATCCACGGCATCATTTTCAATGCTCTAAAATGAAGATTGAAACAATAAACTTGTAAATATTTAAAATTATATCAATTAAGCAATTTTAAGTTAGAAACATTATAAATTGAACGATTTTTTTGTTTAATTCAACACTTTTTAAATCAGAAGTTAAATTATTTTGATTTTAAGTCGTTTCAAATTAATAATTGTTCAATTGTTATTTTTAAATCAACATTTAACACTTTCACTTACAAATTTTTTTTTTTTTTTTTAATGGAACAATTCAAATTGTAACGTTCAAGGTCTAAATTTAACACTCTAAAATTTTAATGATTCAAGGCTTTCTATTTCAAAGATTCAAGGCTATCTATTTCAAACAATGCGGAAATGTAAGTCAAATATTGCTAAATGTTTACAAAATTGTTCCTTTTTTTAATTAAAAAATTTCAGATTGAAGGGGTTAAAAATTGAATATTTTAGACTGAAACAACATTTCAATAGGATTTTTAATTGAATAAATGCGTTTAATAATAATATGTTAATTTGAAATTATTTGAAAATTAGAAATAGTTTATAAATTTTCAATCGGACGTTTACATTTTCTTAACTAAGGCTTTCAAACTGAAACAGTTAATTTTGAACACATTCAGAATCGTCTTGTAAAATTATTAATTAACTGCATTTTTAAATTCTTTAAATTGAAAATGTACGCTTAAAAATGAAGACCTAAAATATTAAATTTTTAAAGTAGAAGATTTAAGAATTACGCACTGTAAACTGAATGATTTCATAATTGAAAAAGTTAACAATTGAACGTAACACTTAAAAAAAACTCAAATCGAACTCGTTTTAAATTGCATTACATATAAGATGTGATATGAAATTTGTGATATTTCAAGTGATTGGATATATTTCTCTTATAGAAATTCGTAAAATTCCAGGTCACATAATAAATTTACTGTCCTTTCCCGGTCTCAAAAAAATCTCGGTTTCCCGGTCCAACGACCACCCTGAATAATTAATTTTGAAATGGTGTAATTCAACTTGTCAACGAAAATTGACGTGCAATTCGGCAACGTTGCATGAGAATGCTAATTTAGTGGGAAACCAACTCATTGAATATTTTAAATTCCAACAGGGATATCAAAATGTTGACACACAAAAAATGAAGTCGCTTCCAACTTCCGTTCAATTTCCAGAATTCATGATTTTGTCGTGCCAATGAAAACTTCAATATAAATAATGTATTTCCTGTTCATTCGTATTGGAATTAGTATAGGCCATGTCTGAAAAATTTGTTGTTGGTTCAATGAAAAATGTGATGTAGAACGGATTCACAACTTTTTTCCAGATATTAATATGATCTCGACGTTGCGCATGCTCCTCCTTGGAAGTTTTTTTTTCAACTTTGAAAATACTTACTTAATCCCATGGTACAATTTCCAGAATTATGCGAGGCACGAAGTTCGCTGACCAATTGTGCGGAATCGTATCCCGCATTATCAGCGATGACGGTTGGAAGTTGAGACAAAGCCTTGGCGAAAGCTTCCATGGCGACAGCTTCTTTGCCTGGGGTAGCTGCAGCAGCTCGCATAACGGCGCAAGCCATCACCATTTCGCTGCATCCACCACCATAGACAACTCTCGACTCCTGGACCGTTGCGGCCAAAACGCAAAGCGCATCGTGTAAGGAACGCTCAGCCTCATCAATAATCTGCTGAGTTGCTCCACGAATTACAACTGTACAAGCTTCTCCAAGGGAAACGCCCGAAAAACGTAGGAGGGTGTCTTCTCCAATCATCACCTGGAAAAATAAAATAATTAATATTATTTAATTTCATTACATACCAAGAGAATATTGAGAAAAAAGAAACTTTATTCAACAAGTTTATTACCTGTTCGATCACTTTGCATTTTCCAAGTGACACTAGCTCTGGGTTGTCAAAAGTGCTGACGATTTCGCCACCAGTGACGAGCGCGAGACGCTCAATTCCATCAAAGTCTGCATGTTCGATTGCCATGACGCCTGCGTCAGCGAACAATTGCTCCGGGTAATTGTAAATCAACTGCCTGTTTATAAAAACGTTGCAGCCGTGTTTCAAGATCTTTTCAACTTTGTCCTAGAAAACGAATATTAGTTTTACAATTATAGGTCAAATTGGTGAAAATAAGTTTCAAAGTTGTGCTGAAATTTGTTATCACTTTTGCAACAAAAAATTAAATTTTGTATATAAAAGCTAACAATTTAGTTTTGTAAATTACCTTCATCTTCTCTTTCTCGGCAACTTCCAACTCTGCGATCTTTGCCATTGAGTCAACTCGAACCCTCGAGCCGAAGACCTGAAAAGTGAATTTTTATATTATTTACACTCATACGGAGACACCAAGTTTTATATTACACCAAAGTCTTGAATCTCACCTTAATTTTGTCGGTATCCATGGGAGTGTTGGCGATAAGGATCTTAGCATCCGTGATCTTCTGGGGCTGGTGAACTCCGGGCTTTTTGTCTAGCAAAAATCCTTCGTCCAAGAAGGAATCAGCAAGGGTTGCTCCTCGTTTTTTGATGATCTGGATCGCTGACAGATTTCCGGATCCCTTGAGTCTCGTGACTGCGTCCACTGCCAACTTGCTGAAATGTTCCTTGTGATGAGAGAGGATCTTCGAGCTCAAAGTTGTACGAGCAATGTTCATTAAATCTTCCCGGAAACGTTCGGGATCAGCAGAATTGTCAGAAGCTGCATTTTGTAGAGCTGTTCGTGCAACTTCTACTGCCATTCTCCAACCTGTGATTATCGTCTGTGGGTGAATTTTCTGCTCGATCATCTTCTCTGCCTCTCGCAATAATTCAGCAGCTGTGAAAAATAATTTTCAAATTAGAAAAATCTGAAATTAAGTAAATAATACTAAACAATTTGAAAATGTCTTTGTGAATTGTAAATGCTTTTCATGACTTAATCATTTATGTTTTTATTTTACCAAGGACAGTAACAGAAGTAGTTCCATCGCCAACTTCATCATCCTGAACCCTGGACATATCGACGAGAATTTTTGCAGCTGGATTGTCAACTCCGACACTTTTCAGAATTGTTGCACCATCATTGGTGACTTGAACTTGACCAGCAGTACGACCATGAGAGACCAAAATTTTGTCCATTCCCTTAGGACCTAGAGTGGATTTTACGAGGTCGCCAATCGCAATCGCACCGACGAATAAATCCAGACGGGCTGTTTCCGCCTTTTCCTCTTCGGCATTTGCCTTCAAAATCCTCACGGGATTTAACGAAACCTGGATAGAACAAAAATGATAGATTACAGTTTTAAAAAATTCAATCCTTCTACAGGGTGGCTCAAAACTCAGAAGAATTCTCGGTTATTAAAATTTTCGAAGTCAATCTGGGGAAGCTGAACATTTTTTTATTTAGAGTATTGGAAACGGAATTTCGAATTCAAATATTTAAAATAGTACAGTTTTAAATTAAAAGCTGCCAAACTTGACCAATTTTTTATTTCTAAGTCTTTGAAATAAAAGGCTGAAACTTAAAATGTGTCAAATCAAATAATTTAAAATTGAGGGCTTGGAAAATTCAAAAGTGCATTTAATTGGAAGTATTCAAAATCATAAAAGTTTAAACTAAGGCTTCAAAATTCAGATATTTCCAATGTAGCAAAATCAAAATGAAACAAACGTACGTCATGAAGAATTAACATTTGTCGAACTATTTCAAAATAAAACATTAAAAATCGTATACTTTAAAATAGTAGCCTTCAAAATTCAGCGGCCTGCAAATGGGAAGCATTTAAACGGTATACTTTAAAAATGGAAACTTTATAAGTTTTCAAAAACTTAATCTGAATTGTCAGGGATCACAGTGGGTAAGCCATTCAATTGTAGGGGAAATAGGGGAATTTTTCTTCGAAAAAAAGGGATTTTTTTTTTAATAGGGGAACATTTTTTCTTTTCATTTTTCAACTTTTTTATTGAAAGAACGAATGTATGGCTGGATTCTTTATATCAAATATTTTTCGAAAATTTAAAAAGTATTAAAGAAAAGTTTAAAAATGCTCCCGAGATATTAAGTTTCTGAATACGGGTAAACAAAGTTCGATGTCAAAAAGTTGTCCAATTCTAAGAAAATCGACCTAGAATTTTGAGATAAAAATTTCATGGGTTTTCAAAAACGGCTTTGAATAGCGATTAAAATTAGAATTATTTATTTTTTTGCAAAAATAGAAACTTACTCCCGAGATATGGGGATGCTGAATGAGAATTAAAAAATGCTTGATCCAAAAAATTATTCAAGAAAAATATCAATGCCACAACAACGTTAAAAAAAATTGTTACTGCGTTAAAAAATTTGTTTTCTTTTAAATTATTGTATAAAAAAATTATATTTCGAAAAAATCCTTTTATCACAATGTGTATTTGATTTTCAAAGATTTTTTTATGCAATAAACCCAATTTCGATAAGAATGTTGGTTATCTAGTTTTGTACTGACACCCTTCGTTTAATTTTTTTATTAAAAAGCATGCATGCTCATTGCGGATTCTTTCAAATCCAAAATTTTAAATTTAAGAGTTCTACATTTTTTTATCAATCAAAGAGCTACAAATTTGTAAACTCTTTTAAAAACTGGAGCCCTTGGAACCTGAAAGTTTTTGAATTATTTGATAGGTTCTAAATTAAGTTTTTCACTTTTTAAACTTTTTAGTTAGAAATGTTTTAAATTTTAAGGCAGTTGAATAAAAGGCTTTCAAATTTGGTAGTTTTTCAGGCTTTTGGTCTTTAAATTTGAATAGTCTTAAAATAAATTTCCTTTACATTTTCTATTTCTTTAAAAGACGGATGGCTCACATAGCTGCGAAAATTTAGATTGTGACGCGTATTTTTGAATATTATAGGTTTTTATTTGAAAAATTAATCGCAGCTTAAAAAAAAGGGAAAAATGGGCAAAATTCTCAAATATAGAGATGGGAAAAAAGGGGAATAGCTGACTGACTGTGATCCCTGATTTTTGCAATTTAAAATGATTTAAATTTCATTTTGAATTATACCATTTTTAACGATTTAACTTTAAAACAAAATATATATTATTCTTTGGATTCCAATTATTAAATTTTGAACGCTGTAAATTCAAGATCATTCACATTTTAATGCATTTATTTCAATATTGTTCAACTACAAACGCTTTAATATTGAAATTACTCAACTATTAAGGCTTTCAATTTAAAAAGGTACAATTTAAAAGTATTTACAATTTGAAACAATTTTCAACTTGACAAGTTCCAAATTGAAACTGAATTTAATGCTTTCACATTAAAATGCTCCATTTTTTATGCTTAATATATCATCATTCATTGTCAACCTTAAATTTCAAGTTTAAAAACGTCAAATATTATTTTACTTGCAACAAACATGAAAAAAGTCAAAACAAAAAGATGAAAATGAAAAGAGACGTGAAAAAAGTGTGCATTTTTAAGTTTGTAATTTTTTCAATTTCAAATTAAACTCTAAGCTTTCAAAATTTAACAGTTGAAAATATCAAGTGCTAAAATTGAACAATGTCAAATTGGAGGCATAATTTGAAATAAATTTTAAATAGATCCCGTTAAAAATTGCGCATGGTTTCATTATAGTTATAGCAAGTGACATCAAAAGTGATTGGATTGGATTTTTTTCTACGAATGAAAAGATTAGGTCTCGAAAAGTTTTCTGTCTTTCAGTCCAGAGATCAATCCTGAATAATCTGAACGTTCCAAACCCTAAAAAAATTTCAACATTTTCGTTCAGCATTAAAAAGCATATTTTTAGGTTATGTGCGTACTGCACACAGCTCTAAAAAGGAAAAAAAGGTATAGAAATTTCCCGAAAAACCAAAGGGAATTACTTATGAACCTAAAACA
Organism: Melikaiella ostensackeni; assembly: GCA_032362435.1. Lineage (NCBI taxonomy): Eukaryota > Metazoa > Arthropoda > Insecta > Hymenoptera > Cynipidae > Melikaiella > Melikaiella ostensackeni. Next base: position 9,153,710 of record JAUMHM010000071.1, on the reverse strand, counting down.
GTAGCAGAATTTCAGTGACATTAACAAAATTTAAAAAGAAAGGACAACAAAATTGGATGTAAAATAAAATAAAAAAAAGGACACAAATTTAAAAGAAAACTCCTAAAACAGACATGTAGAAAAAACGTATCATTTTCAACTTTAAAAAACTAGCGCAAATCGACATTTTGGATAAGTGTCAAATTCTATTAAATTTTTCTCTAAATAATGAAAAAAGTAAAAAAGGTCGATAATTTGTCACCATCCGATGAAAATATAAGACCCAATCCCAAATCGTAAGCGAATACTCTGAACCGTTTCTCAGAGTTGAAAGGATTAAGTCAAGAAATTAGTTTAAAATCTGCACCAAACATTGATTGCTAAAATAATTGTTTGTTTTTTTTTAAATTAAAAATCTCATGAAAGTGAAGATTTTCAACAAACAAGAGAAAAAACAAGACCCAAACACGTGTATCATGTCGTTTGGAAGTCCGACTCCAAAATTTACTTCTCTCGCAAATGACCTCCGAATTTTTTCAATCTAATTTTGGAAAACGATTTTCCCAGTCATGAAAATGATGAAAAGTGATAATTACCATTGTGAATTTCTCGGAGAAAAACGATTTTTGAATGACAACCGGGCACGTTTCACTCACGAAACAATACACGAAGGATGCAAAGATCCTCGAAACTGACCTGTGTAGATGGCGCAGCAAAGAGGTCACGTGACGAAGCGAAGTGTGCTTGTCACCGAATTTGTTTTCCTTATAAGGAAATTTTGTGAGAATGAGATAATAATTTATAAGTTCACTTCCATTTGTTTTAACTTGTGACACAGCAAAAATAACCTTCTTATAAGTCAAATCCCAACTGTTATATATTGTTTTTCTAGTCTGCTGGATTATCTAAAAGTAATCCTGGGAAATTTCGGATAGGAATTCATTCCGATATAATTATTCCAAAATCTGTATCCGAACCAATCTGAATCAATCCGAACCAATGCGGAAAAGTTCTCAATTTCGTTCGATCAAAATCGGTTAAAAATGAATCCGACTCAATCCGATTCAATCCGAACCAAATTTTGAATCCGAACTCGGATTGATTTAAAACGATTTTCAATTCGAGTTCAGATTGATTCGGATACATTCGAATTGAAAATTTGATTTAGATTGATGCGGTTTGGAAGTTCGGACTGAATCGGATTGAGTCAGATTAATTTTTAACCGATTTTGATCGAACGAAATTGAGAATTTTTTTCGAATTAGTTCGAATTGATCTGAATTGGTGCCGATACAGGTTTCGGAATAATTCGGAATGAATTCCTATCCGAAACTTTCGCCAGGGAAATTATTATTGTTGTGCTTGCTATATATGTATTAGGGTGAGTCGGCGAAAATACAAAATTTAAAAAAATTTTAAATGGCTACTGCTGAAAAGTTGCTAAGTGTTATTACAATAAAAAAACTAATAATTTTTTGAAATGAAAAATGGTCCTGCGCCATTCGGTGTCGCAATGAGGTTAATTTTCCTTATGGGTATACGAAAATTATGATAACTTTTGTGTGTACAAATTTGGCATTAATTATAATTGCTACTAAAAAAACAAAACTTTTGCTCAAGTTAGAATTTTTTGCTAAAGTTCCGAAAGGAGAGTTAAATAAAAGTTTAGAGCATGAAATTACATATCTTTTGTCAGATACGTTTTTTCTCTAAGACCATTATTTTACAAGAAAAATGAGGTTTTCCAAAAAATGTGGG
>JAUMHM010000071.1:9103053-9130765 GCA_032362435.1 Melikaiella ostensackeni | reverse complement strand
TTTGCAAAAATCATGAATTTCAACTTTGAAGTGCTTCGTTTATCGAACGAATTTGAAGCAAGGGCAAATTTCCAGTGGGAATGTTGTTGACTAAGTTTCAAAGAAGTTTTCTGGAAGGTTCTAGCTCAATCGGATTAACGGTTAAAAAAGTTATTAATGCTTTTAATTGCAATCGGCAATATTGACGCTGCCCTATGCATATGCCTCCTCGGGTACGAACATATTGCAGCGGACGATATGGAGGTTAAGTTGGATACCAAAATAATACGTAAGATATTATCATTAAGATAATTTATTTATGAAACATTTTGAGCATTAAATTATTGAAATAATTCTTTATTAAAAACTACTCTCAAGCCTGAGAATTATTGTCTTGAAAGTCAATTTTAAAAATCGTTCGAATTTTAATTTTCAGGACTGATACTTGTAGAGGATTTCAAGGCACATCTTTTTTTTCTTGCAAAAATTTCGTAGGTTTTGTAGTTTTTGAAGTAATTTCTTAAGAAGTAGATTTTTCGAATGCAAAAAATTTCAATCTTTTTTCACTTCAACTTGCGCAAACTTAGAAAATTTTCAGAATTTTTCAACTTTATTAATACCAACTTACGTCTTTAATTCTTCTGAAACTATTTAAGAAAGAAAAACGTAAATATTTTGATAGACGAAAAAGTTGTCAGTTTTTTTTTTGAGACTTTGCAAAAATCATGAATTTCAACTTTGAAGTGCTTCGTTTATCGAACGAATTTGAAGCAAGGGCAAATTTCCAGTGAGAAAGTTGTTGACTAAGTTGCAAAGAAGTTTTATGGAAGGTTCTAGCTCAGTCGGATTAATGGTTAAAAAATTATGAATGTTTTAAATCGCAAGCGGTCATCTTAACACTGCTCGATGCACGTGCCTCCTCGGCTACGAATGTGTTGCAGCGGACGATGTGAAGGCCAAGTCGTTTACCAAAATAATACTTAAGATATTTATTTATTAAACATTTTGAACAAAAAATTATTAAAATAATACTTTATTAAAAACTACTTTGAAGCTTAAGAATTATTGGCCTGAAAGTCAATTTTAAAAATCGTTCGAATTCAAATTTCAAGGATTGATACTTGTAGAGGATTTAAGGCACATCTTTTTTCTTCTCGAAATTTATTTAAGGTTTTGTAGTTTTTGAAGTAATTGTTAAAATGTAGATTTTTCGAATACAAAAAATTTCAATCTTTTTTCACTTCAACTCGCGCTAAGTTAGCCAATTTTCAGAATTTTTTGATTTCATTAACACCAAATTACGTCTTCAAGTCTTCTGAAACTATTTAAGAAAGAAAAACGTAAATATTAAAAAAAAAGTTGTTAATTTTTTTGAGACTTCAAAAATCATGAATTTCAACTTCAAGCGCTTCGCTTATTGAGCGAATTTAAAGCAACGGCGAACTTCCAGTGAGAAATTTGTTAATTGAGGTTCAAAAAAGTTTTCTGAAAAGTTTTCGCTCAATCGAATTAATGGTTGAAAAATCATGAATATTTAATTTGCAAGCGGCAATCTAAACACTGTCCGATGCACGTGCCTCCTCGGCGACGAATGTGTTGCAGCGGATGATCGGATCGAGGATCGGATACCAAAGTTGCAGTCGGATACCAAAATAATACTTAAGATATTATCATTAAAATAATTTATTTATTAAAGATTTTGAATAATAAATTATTTAAATAATACTTTATTAAAAATTATTTCAATCGTTGTCGTCACTCTCCTCAGTTTCCTTACCGAGTTGAAGTGAAAAAAATTGAAATTTTTTGTATTCGAAAAATTTACTTTTTACTAATTACTTCAAAAACTATAAAACTTACAAACTTTTGCAAAAAGAAAAAAGATGCGCTTTGAAATTCTCTACAAGTGTCAGTCCTTAAAATTAAAATTCGAACGAAATTTAAAGTTGACTTTCAGGACAATACTTCTCAGGCTGAATCCACGCGTATCCCCTTTTGATCGGGAGCGGTTTAATAATATGCAAGTCATTTTCAATTAAATTAAATAATAAACTGAACATTGATAAAACTATATGATTTTTTAAAACTAAAAACAATTGATTAGTGTTCAATTCATCTTTTTAAATAAATATTTATCTTTCATTTCTTTAATTTACATTTTTATTACCATTCAAAAGAGTGCCAATAAAAATTCGATATTCATGCTAAAGCTGTGATTCATTTTTTTACAATCTGAATGCGTAACCGCATTTGAACACCTGAATGAATAAACGTAACTTAAGACTCGTGAGTCAGTGCAAACGAGCATTCAGAGTGATTCATAAAACATCTAATAACAAATCGTAGAAAAAATGTAAAAAGTAGTTTCACTCTTTAATAAAACCTTGCAGATTCTCCTGGAAATGTATCTTAATTACTTTGGAATATTTTTTCTTAGAATCTTGAGTCAGATATTTCAGTAATATTCTCCAAAGCTTTTTAAAGATGTAATCGGGCTTTCTTCTACAAGAAAATTCTTCTTTAATTGCTCTTCTTCTTCTGCAAATATTCTTGATACAACTTTCAAAATCTTGCACTGTTTTTTAAAAATATTTAATACAAATTCTACGAAAATTCTAATATTTTGATCAATTTATGAAAAATTTTTAATTGCTCTTATAATCTTAAAATCATGGTAAAAATATAACCCACACATCTACCAAAAATTATAAAAAAGGAATGCTTTAATAAAAAATGTCAAAAAATTTGAGAAGTTTTTTTTTGAATGGAAGTGAATAATGGACCTATGGAAATCACTCACAATGCGAAATGCAAGAGCCAAAAAAAAAATCTTGTACTCTAAAAAATGTATATTTTTGTATTAATTTTGCTAAATGAATATCTTTACATTCTTTTCGAACTTTCTTGAATATTTTGGAATATTCTATAACAATTATTCATAACATTTCAGGATCATCTATAATTTTATAAACTACTTTGGTCATTTAGAAGATTATCTGCAATTTTTTTTGTATTATAATAAACCAGTAAACATGCATAGTGGCCACTGATTGGGAAATTGGGCATTTTTTTGAGACCTTTTAAAAATAGGAAAATTACATATAATTTATTTTTTTTACCTGGAATTAAATAATTATAATATCTATATAATAATTGAATCCCTTTAAATTTCAATTAATACTAACGTGAAATTATTCGATTTAAAACTATTTAAAATTGTTACGGCTTCAATTAAATTTTTTTAAATTTTAATCGGTTAAAATTATATAAATGATTTAATTTTACAGCTTAAAATATGTAATTTGGAATATTGTCGGATTTGCAATTATTCAGCTCTGAATGTTTGATTCCAAATCGTTTAATAATTAAACCCACAAATATATATGTACGTATATAAAGTAAAATTTGTCAATTTTAGAAACTTGATTCGTTCAGTCATAATTAATCTATTTTTAATCGAAAGTTGCTAATATTCAGTCAAATTATACAAACTGAATTAGTCAGATGGAATTATTTGAAATTAGAAAGTGATAAATTTGAAGCGTGTAAAGAATAATTTACAGTTGAAAGCGTTTAACTTGAACTGAAAATTCAAAATTCAAATATTGAAAAATTGTATGATTCAAATTATAAATAATTGAAAATTTGCAATATTTAAATTGAATGCTGAAAAATTGGATCATTTTTAAGTTTAAAGCAGTCAAAGTTTTCAAATTTAAAAATGAAAGCGTTTGAAGTTAACGAATTTTGAATGAAGAAAGTACGAAATTTAAAAATTACATATTGTTGGAAACGTTTGATATGAAATAATTTTTTATTGAAAGTGCTTCGAATTGAATGATTTTAATATTTAAATTGAAACAATTAAACTGCTTAGGTTTTAAATTGGAAACGCTCAAAATTGTACAGTTGCCTTGAATTTTTAATTTGATTGACCTGGAAATAGTTTTGTAAACTTTAAAAACCCGGGAAATAACCAGGAATTTTTCAAATCATTGTAATATCGACCCTGATATTATTTTTTTATAAATCTCCCCAGACATTTAGCAACTTTCGCGAATTTTCTACAAATTTTTCTTGACTTTACCAATCCTGACAAACTATAGTAAAGGAAATAATGATTAAGATGAATTTTCAAGTATTCAAAAAACGTACAAAAATAGTCAAAGACCTAAAACCGTAAGGCCCAAGACTATAAGACTCAAAAATAAGATTCCAAACAATAAGTCTTCAAAAAAGGGTTTCGTAGTCCTGTCTGATCCTATCATATCCAATCTGATCCTGTTCAAACTGATAATATCCTTTATACAATTTATATATAATTTTTATAAACTTCAATTTGTTGTTTTCCCAGATTTGGATTTCCCTTAATCGCTTGAATTGCAACAGATATTCTTAACAGTGATATGTTTTTAATTATATTAGTTGAAATACAACAATTTTGATTTTCATAAACAAATACGATAAATACATGGGGAATTTTAGGAATTGCACAGAGAAAAAATTGTTTTTTGTGCTGCAACTGCATTATAGTGTGTCCAGAGTGAGAGTCATAAAACCTAATAAATTATTCATTTTTATTTATTAATAATCTTTTTATAAACAATTTTCATTCAAAAATGAATATTTGGAAAATTTTCAGCATAAAACAATTTTGTATGCTAAACGGATGTTTTCCGTCATTTCTTTTTTCAAAATTTGTTATTTCACTATTTGTTTATTTATATCGCTTACCTAAGACTGAAAAGTAAAAAACAAGTAACTGGTGAAGATCCAAAGGCATCAAAAAATCTCCAGACAAATAAATCCTGAACAATTACGATTTTTCGCAATTTGTTCATTTAATTTGTTTATAACAATACAATGGATTAATAAACAAATTATTTGTAATCTTCTAGTCCCCCAGAGTTGATCTAAGGCGATTTGCATAATAGTTACGTTATATAACGTCGACTTTGAAGAGTAAAAAAATTAATTTTCTGAGAAATGTAACTTTTTTCATACTTTGTTTTAAAAAATGCATAAACAAAGGGAATTAAAAAATCCACGAACATTGTTCTCTTAGAAATTTATGGCTCTTCAATTTTAAAACAAAAAGTGGAATCAGACAAAAATTTTAAGTTGTAGACATTTTTGAACGAAAAAAGAACGTCTGGTCCCTCTGTGCGGGTCTTCGACATCCTAAAAATAAAAAACATGCAAGCAAATGATTTAAAACAAAAGTGTAAAGTAAAAATAAATAAAAAAAACTTTAAAAAAAATAGAATAAATTTTTGAGGATTCCGATCGTGTCTTTGGGACAGACTGCATGTACGTGATTCAATGCTCAGCTCATCGAGAGTTGAATACGAGTACAGTTGAATAAGTTAAAGAAAGGCCAGCAAATGTGGAAGGAATTCCTGAACCCCGCATGCAGGTGTGGATGCGGACGAATGAGAAATCAGATTAGTCACACGACTACAACTTGAGATTAATCCTAGAACCGGAGGCACTCTAGGCGCTCTATTAGTCAGCCTTCTCTCTGAACACGTGCTGTAAGCGCTCTTTTCTTGGCCAATCACGAGCCTCGAGGAAAATTGGAAAAGAAAATATCGGTAGCCCGATGGTTTCCCGTTAGCAGTAGTAAAGGAGCTTTCATGAAGAAAACCCAAGTAGTAAAACCGATTTACTATCAGCCATGGCCCGTTTGAGGTACCTATTCAATTAAAATAGAAATTCATGTGTGAAATAGGTGTGTCAAATTATTATTCATCTCATACAATTGATATGAAAGCAAGATAAATATAATTGGTATGCTTTAAACTTTTTAAAGTGAAAGAATGAAATTTTCAATTTGAATTTCGCGCCATGATTTAAATGATTTATGACGTTAACAAAGAAGTAAAATAACACATGAAACAATGAAAGTAGAATAGTTTTGTGTAAAACAACTTCAACATCGTTGAAGACGACATTGTTACAACTAGGCAACGTAATTCGTCGCGTAATTCGTACAGAACCGTGAGTTGGTACTATTCTTTAACAGTTGTTATGTTACTGTTACAGAACCACAATATCAAATACGTTCAACAACAATCGTTTTAATTGAGTTATGTAACGGTGTCATAACAATGTTACTTCTACGTCATGGACTTCAATAATTCCAGAACTGTGAGTTGGAATTGTTTTGTAACAGTTGTTATATGACTGTTACATATCCATAGTGTCTAAAACGTTTTATAACATTTTTTACAATATTGCTCTTGATTCCTTTCATAACGGTTGCACCAAAAACTACGGTTAGTAACGTGGGGGGGGGGGGGCGGGTCCAGTGCAAGTAACGTTACGAACAGAATTAAATTATAAATTTAACAAACTTAATTAATACACTTTAACAAAGTTTGTAAATTTTGCGAAGGATGGATTTTCCGTTGTACAGCAGAAATGCGAACTAAATTAATAGAAATCATTAACAAAGTCCAACTATTTTTGGTTAAAAGTTACTTTTTTTTGTTGAAAAGTCTACTATTATATTTTTTGTTCGAAACAGTTCGGAATTCATCTCGCTTGGTTAAAAATTCTACTATTTGATTGAAAATTTAATTAATTTGTTGAAAATTTAACTACTATGTTGAAAATTCGTTTCATTTTTGGTTGAATGAAAAATGAATTTTCTTAGTCGAAAATTTAACTATTCCATTTTTGGTTGGAAATTTGTCTTTTTTAGTTAAAAATTTAACTATCTGGTTGAAAATTGATCTTTTTTAGTCGAAAATTCAACTATTTGGCCAAAAATTCATGTGTTTTTTGATAATTTGTCTTTTTTGGCAGAGAATTAATCTTCTTGGTTAAAAACTCGTCTTTTCCATTAAAAATTCAACTATTTCATTAAATGTTGAATTCTTTTTCTGAAAATTCATTTTAAATTAATAATGATGAAATGAAAAATAATGAACAAAAATGATGAAGCTCAAGAGCTTCATCATTTTAGTTCAAACTTCTTCTCTTTGACTGAGGAGATTTCAGTCTTTTGTTAAAAATTCATTTTTTTGGTTGAGTATTTATCTCGTTGGTTGATAATTAAACTTTTTAGTTCAAAATTAATTTTTTACTTGGTTGATAATTAATTTTTAAAAATTGAAAATGTAACTATTCCATTTTTTGTTGCAAATTTATATTTTTAAATGAAAATGGATCTCTTCTAGGAACATATTCGTCTATTAAGTTGAAAATTCATGCATTTAGTTGAAGAAACGTCTTTTTGGTAGAAAGTTAATTTTCTTGGTTGAAAATTTATCCCTTTTTTGGTAAAAAATGCAACTGTTTGGTTGAAAATTAATTTTTTTAATCGGAAATTTAACTGTTCCATTTTTGGTTAAAAATTCAACTATTTATTTTAATATTGAATTATTTCATAGAAAATTAACTTTTTTGTTGAAAAATCATATTTTTGGATTGAAAATTCAAGTTTTTTGTAGATAATTCGTCTTTTTGGCTTCAAAATTCAACAATTTTGTTGAAAATTTATGTATTTTGTTGAAAATTCGCCTTTTTTGGTAGAACATTATTCTTCTTGGTAGAAAGTTAATTTTTTCGGTTGAAAATTTAATTATTTGGTTGAAAATTGAACTAATTTGTTAAAAATTTACTTTTTTTAAAGATTAATCATCTCTCGTTGATAATATAATTATTTTGTAAAAAATTCGTCTTTTTGGGTTGAAAATTTATCTCTTGTTGGAAAATCTTTTTTGGTCACGTAGGCATATTGGCAACTAAACTGAATAAAAACGTGGCCCTTTAGTAACCTGTTACTAATCTGTTCACGAACAAGTTATTTTTCTGTTTGGTAACAGTTAAGGAACTCTCCTGCATTCGTGTTTGTTATTGAGAAATTCCGGCCTTTCCCAGTGAAAATTATTTCAATCTTGTGTTAGATTTATAAAAATATTTGTTCATTTTATTAATTTTTTTATTACAGAGAGGAAGATGCGGAGGCATCGAAATATCCATCAATGGATTCCTCGTCTCTGGGTGATTTTCTCTACGCTGCAGAACCACCAGAAGATTCGGTACCTTCAACATCGAGTTCCTGCTCCAGGTCATTATACGAAGCCAGTAAATTGAAATCAACTGAGGCCTCGAATTTCAATCAGTTTGCACCCGTGAGAGCCTGGTTGGATCATTTGTCTTTGGAAACGGACACAGAATGTGGAGTCACACTTCAGAGCAAAATTCTGCCAAGGAGAAAACTTCAAGATTCCAAAAATGAGGATTCGCAAACGAGGGATTTGAAAATGATGACTGCTTCTGCGACAACTGCTGCCACGAAATTATTGATGAGGGCTGAACGATTTTGTCAACACTATCAGAATGTCTTCGAGTGAGTTTCGATAAAAAATAAAAAAACAGAATCATTCATTCATTTTTTTATAATTTGCAGGGTGGCCACTGGCCGAGAAAAAGCCGGGAAATAGCCGGGAATTTTTTATATTTGTTTTTAATTTTGCAATAAATATCGTCTCGCTCTTCGGAAAAATTGTGTTTGGAATTTTGCTCAGTGTTTCAACCATCTCCGTAAAAAAAATCGAAGAAAAAGCCGAGAAATAGCCGGGAATTTTTTATATTTGTCTTTAATTTTGCAATAAATGTCGTCTCGCTCTTCGGAAAGAAGGTGTTTAGAATTTTGCTCAGTGTTTCAACCATCTTCATAAAAAAATCGAAGAAAAAGCCGGAAATTTTCTATATTTGTTTTTAATTTTGCAATAAATATCGTCTCGCTCTTCGAAAAAAATGTGTTTTAGAATTTTGCTCAGTGTTCTTTATTTTTGATCTTTCGAGTCGGATTGGCTTCATCGTAAAATTTAATTTCTAGTGAAATTAACTTTTGGGAGAATTCTCTCTTAATTTTTTTTATGATAAATGCAAATCGGATTGAAATATTTATATAGATCTTATTTGAATTTTGAATTTGAATGTAACTTCCAAATATATTTCAATGTTTGTCTTATTGTGATTTCAGAATTTTCTCAATAACTTTTAGTTTAATAATTATTTCTTGGAAATCTTTTCTATGATAAGTGTTCTCTATTCATTTCCTAAATAGTTAATACATATAGGTAGTGTAAATAAAAAAAAAGAATCTAATATATCAAGAATAATTTTTTTTAGAAAAATATCGCATTTGGCGAGTGGCAGATCAGAAATGGAACTTTTGCAATCGATAGAAGAAGATGCTTTTTCTATACTTTCTGATCTTGGAGCTCCACCACCTCGTAGAATTCATCAGGGAAGCCTTAGAAGTATAATTGCTCAATTAGAGAATCTGAAAAGTGTCGTCGATGGCGCTTTGAACACGAGATTGGACTTTTATGTTGAGGTACGTAGTTCGAAAAATTGTCGTAATATTTATTTAATATTATTATTTATTTATTACGCTTAAAATCTAAAATAATGGAATTTTTAGCAATTTCAATTTAAAGAATATAATTTTTATTCTGAATTATTCCACTTTCATTACTTCACTCTTGAAGGCTTGAATTTGAAAATTATTGGAAATCCAAGAAATTACCGAATACTATTTTCTGCAATCCTGAAAATGCCTGGAATTTTGATTTTTTCGTATGAATTCAGGGTGGCGCCACTAGACCGGAAAATTTGGGAAATCACAGAGTTTATTCAGTTGAATATATATTTTTTTGCTACGAATTTAATTATTAAAAATTACATAATTATAAGCACGTAAAATTCAACATTGATCAATTTTTAAATCTATGGGCATGAAATATTCAATTTAGAACACTTTCAAATTTTTTTTTAATACCTCAAATTTAAGATTGTTAGATTTTGAAGACATGAATTCAAATAATTTTGGTTTTTAATTTTTAAATTGAGCAATGTGGAACATTACTTTAAAAATATACAGTTTTGAATCAAAATCAAAATTGGGTAAGTCCAGATTAAAGACTATTCTTAAAGTAAATATTTTCAAATATAAACTATCGAATGGAAATTAAATAATTTGAAATGTAAAGCGATCAAACTGAACAATATAAAATTAAAACAATATTGGACAATGAAAAAGTCAGGCATTTAAAACTAAAAAATTTTTATAAAAAGTTTTCAAAATTAAAAAGTGAAAATTTAAGTCTTTAGAATTGATTAATTTTAATTTTAAACACGTGTAAAAATGTGGAATCAAGCATTTATGTCTTTACAACATGAAGTTCGAAAACTTCCAAAATAAAATGCTTAAAAATCGAAATTTTTAATGCAAAACTTTAAGACTTCAGAACTAGATAATTTTACTTTTAAAATATTCAGAATTCAAAATTGAATAATTTAGGATGAAAATGTATACTTTACACAATTTTAAATTGAATTGCATCCTTCAGGATAAGTTTAAGATATTCTACAATATTCTATTAGAGATTGAAAGCCAAATTAGTTGAAATTCTTAAATATTGTAAATGTTCCAATACGAATAATTTCAAATTTCAATCTTGAAGGATTAATCAATCTTAAAGGAAAAAACTCAAACTAGCTCTAAAATCTTGGTACCAAAAAGCGCTGAAAACCCGTGATTTTTCGTTTACTCTTCCCATATCCTTGAGGTACTATATACATAGGATATCCTGGGATGTTTTTGGGATATTAAATGTCCCACATGAGATCTCTCGTAGGAGGATATTCCTAGAATGTCTCTAGGATATCTTGGGACATAAATCGGATATCCTGCAATATCCTATTGCTGTAAGGTATATCTCAATGATTGCAGTATGTTCAAAAAACTTCCCAGGATATCTTGTGGATATCCCAGAACATTGTGCTGTCATGAGGGATTTCATATGGGACTTTTGAATATCCCATAAGCATCCCAGGATATTCTTAGAGTTCCCTAGAGTATTTTGAGATATAAATGGGATATCCCACAATATCCTATTCCTATAAGAGATATCTCAAAAATTACAATATTTCATGTGAGTGTTCTGAGTATCCTAAAAACGTCACAAAATCATCGTGGCATATCTTATGGATATCTCAGGGGTATAGAAAATACCACCTTTACAGTATATCCCCATGAAGGTGGTATTTTCTGTCCCAAAAATATCCCAGGATATCCCTAGTTGTCCGTAGGATATTTCGGGACATAAGTAGGATATCCCGCAATATCCTATTGCTAAGATGCTTGTCTCAAAAATCGCAATATCCCATGTAAGACTTCTGAATATTCAAAAACGTCCCAAAAACATCCCAGGATATCGAAATCTCCACCTTCATGGAAAATCCCCTCCTATGAGGGTATCCGAGTTTGATTTCGGATTTACTAAAAATTCTGAATCTATTTCTAATTCCAAATTTGTGTTTTTTGCAGAGAGTAGTCCGAGGTCTCGAAGAAGCTCCCACAGAAGGTGGAAGTGCAGCCCGAGGAGCTTTGGCAGCTTTGACAGCCCTTGGGATGTCCGGACCTAGAGCTGGAAGCAGCATAGCTCGTTGTTACGGAGTCAAATCTCTTCTAACTTCTCTAATTTCTGCGGGTCGTCTCTCTAGCGAACTGAGATGTGCTACCCTTCGAGCCTTAGCTAGCGTCTGTTGTTGTTCTGAAGCCATAGAAAAATTCGCACTTGACGATGGTCCCGAAATTCTCGTAGATCTTCTCGCAACAGAATCTCGTCCAGAGACTGAAAAAATGGAAGCCGCGGCCTTGGTTGTACAAATAACTGCGCCCTGGACAAATACCTTGGGGCTTCCACATCTTGAACCTTTTGCTGATACTCTCGTGGAAGCTTTGACGAAATTGGCCGAAAAAACTACCTGTGGACAAACTCTTTTGCTGGCTGCTGCAGCTCTCAATCATCTGTCGAAATCCAGGAAATGTGTGAGAGCGATTTTGAGGAAGGATTCCATTAGGAAACTGCTAGAGTACGTTAAAAAATCTCCAGGGGGAAATGTCTGGCTTATGGAACATGTAAATGAGAATTTAGTTTCTTTGCTATACCTATTAGGGTGTAGCGTAAAATACAAATTTTTGAAATTGAAAATGCTTGGGGTCCTTTTTTCTTCTCCTTTTTGTCTAAGAAAGAAAACTGTAGTTTCATTACGATCAAAAAAATTGACGCTCCGCAAAGCTTATTACCTATGTTTGTGCTTATAGGGCATTTTAACAAAACAGATTATTGAAAAAAATTAATTAGCTTCAGAAAATTTTAAGCAATGATCAAAAACTGATTATTCTGACTTTTTAGAGGTCGAAGAAGATGTTTTATATCTTCGAAGGGATCTACTAATAAGAAGGATAAAAAATACATGCCGATCAAGAAAAAAAAAAAGAAAACACGTTTTTCAACAATTTTTAAAAAATTTTTCTTGAGAACGGTTGGTTGTGTTGAAACATTCCTTCAATATGATAGATGTATTTTTTCATCCCCGATAATTTTTGTCCAGAATAATTTTTCCACACAACCGATATTTGTGGAGTAAATGGAAAAAAACCGTTTTTGGGGGTTTTTTTTTACTCATTTGTTATTTTTTTACTTCTTAAGATTTTTCTTGCGGATTTCGAAGGAATAAGACCCCCCCCCCCCATCATAATGAAAAAGAGAAAGTTAAATTATCTTCCAAATTTTGAGAAAAAATCGGATTGTTAAGAATGATTGTGCCCGTTCTTTTTTTAATTGTCACAGAATCTCTCAGTGACCAAATATGTTGTTTTTTACATGAAAAATGCAAAAATGGTTTAGCCCGAATGAAACTCACAGGATGTCTTCCTTATAGGAGATCAAATGAAAAAAAAATTGGCAAAAAATATAAGTGTGGGTTTTTTGTGAAAATCAACTTTTTGTAATTTCAAACAAATCGTCTTCACTTTGTTAATTTTGAACTTTTTCAAATTTTACGACGGATTTCGAAAGTGGACAGTAAAACTCATCAGAGTCCGAAACGAAAATTAAGATATCTGAATTAGATCAGAAACGACAGACTTTTATAGAAAAAATGGTGCTTTTTTAGAAAAAGACGTCAAAATTCAAATACTCATAACTTCGTGGAAACATTTTTTTTCTCAAATCGGAAGAATACTTGTTGCCTAAATTCCTCTAAAAACAACATATTTCGCCGCTGAGAGATTTTGCGATTTGAAGTATAAAACCTGCCCGATTTGAAATTGATTTGATTATATAATTCAGTACTTGAAATTAAACATCTAAAATTTCCAGATTTTTGAAAACTTATTTTAATTTTTGAATTCCTTCGTAGGTGGCGTCTCTTATTGGAGAGGTCGCACGTATTCCAGAGGCTCGTTCTTACCTAGCCGATGCTCGAGCTTCCGTCGCCTTGGTTTGTTTTCTTAGGATGCGACCCCCAGGTCTCGAGGATGCTTACCAAAGATTGGAAGTAACTGCGGCAGCTGCTCTGACGAGGCTCTGTGTCGATCCTGAAATTGCCAGGCAGGTCGTCGCCGTCGGTGGAACAGATTGTCTTCCTTCTTATAAAATCGACGAACTTCCTTCTGAAGATGAAGATCAGGAAGCTTGTCTTCTAAAATATACAAGATCACTCCGGTTGGCTTGTCGCAAAGCTGCGCAGCAGATTGACGTCGCCAAAACTTATGATTACGCCCTGGGCTGAAAAGTAAAAACGCTAAAAACTGACTTCCTTTTATCACAAAAAAAAAAAAATTAATTACAGATACTTAATTGAATCAGGAGTAAGAAAAATGATTTGCAATTAACTTTATTCAATTAGAAGAAAAGCGTTAAATTAAATCTCTATTAACTTAACGAATATTATCTGAAGACTGGATTCTTTTATATTTTATGAATAATTGACAATAGTTTATAAAAAGTCGTAGACTTTATTCGTACTTGTATGTAGATTGTACAAATTTTGTACGAAGTGGAAAAATTCCATTGCATAGTGAGATTTAAAAACTGTACTTAATACTTTATACATATAATAAGTATATATAAATATTATATCCTAACAATAAGCAGATTTATTTTACAAGTGCCATTTGGTGGCTGAAGTCACTGTTTAAATTCTTAAGTTCGAAAATATTTATATTCTAAGAAAAATATGTATTTTAAAAGTATTTATTTAAAAAATATATATATTCGAGGCGAAGCATTGCTTTGTTCTTGATTTTACTGTACAATTAGTCTGATTCATTTTAATTACTTAACTTTTTCTCTTTTAGTTGTAAATTTATTTTTCACTTTACAGTGTCTTGAATGTGGCTTTGGTGAAAAATGTCGACAATAGTTTCAAGGCAGGGTCTCAGTTCGAGGTCGCAAACACCCAAAACGAACTTTCCTTCTGGAGGTTTGAAGTAATCTAGGCCCCGGCCAATTTTTATCACCCAACCGTTGCTCAGCCTGAAAAATTTTTTGCATTTTATTTGGAAATTGAAGTCGAAATTTAAAAAAATTCTCTGACTTTTCCCTGACCAATTTTTCATTTTACCTGATAATAAACATTTAAAGACCAGAGTCTTTTAACATTCTTAACATAGAATCTTTCACACATGAAGGGCTCAGATCGACTAGAAGGCTTAAAATAGTCGCATAAAATTACAAAAACAGTCGCACTGAATTTCGAAAAAAATCCCCAAGAAGTTCTTTTTTGGCTTTTTCGATATCTTGTAACGTTTGCAAGAAAAATACGACAATTCGATTTTTAGGAAGAAAAAAAGAAAAGGAAAAGGAATTTTTTTAGAATAGACAATAAATAAAAAATTTTCTTACGAAATCCGCCGATCGTGAAGCGTTTCCGAATAGTCGACTTCCAAACTTATGGAACGAATGGCTAAACTTCTTCCAAGTTCTTGAAGCCTTAAGGTCTGATTTTTTGGGTCATCGTTGTCCTTAGTTGTTGTCAAGTTTACTTTTGTGAGTGAAGGGCATTTTTGTACTGCCAGCTCGCAAAATCTAACGAGATTTTGACACTGAAAAGTAAATAAATAATAATTTATATTAAAATTTTAAGAAATTGAGTTGCAAATTAACACATACAGTTACTTATAAAGTGATAGATTATTATAGCAATTTTAAGAAAGATATTTAAAAAATGAATAATTTTTCAGATTATATTATTGGTCACAAATTTATTATATTTCATTTATTAAAAATGACAATGAATTCTGTTTTATAATTTACTGAAAATTTGCAGAATGGGTCTTCACTGATACATATTAAGGTGGTCCAAAAAAGGCTGTTTTTCTCAAATCTTAATACTACAAAGTGTTACTTTTGACCCCTGATAGACCCCTGACTTTTGGCAGAATTTCAACAAAATATTTAGGGGTCCCCCAAGCCGATTTTTGTAGATAAAATGTTAATTTAATTCAAGCAATCGCTGTTTGTGTATTTTTACGTTGGCATGCGAACATCTTTTAATTGAAATACATCACTCAGAGTATGGGGAGAATTTTAAAAAAGTATTTAGGGGTCCCACAAGTCAAATTTTGAAAATAAAATAATTATTTTATTCAAATAATCGCTGCTAATCGATTCGTTTACTTTCACAGGCATACAATGTACTCTTATTACTTAAATACATCACTCAGATTTGTGGCAGATTTTAAAAGAAATATTTAGGGATCCCCCAAGCTGGTTTTTGTTTAAAAAATTGATTACTTTATTTAAATAAGCACCGTTAATGGACTTTTTCCCCTTTGTATGAATAGAATGTACTCTTTTGAGTGAAGTAGATATTATAATATTTCATTATTTAAATAAAATAAGAATTTTATTTTCAAAAACCTGCTTGGGGAATCCTAAATATTTTTCTACTTTATTCTGCCAATACTCTGAGTGTTATATGTGAGTAAAGAGAGTACATTATATGCGTGTGGAAGTACAAAAAACAATTCTCAGCGATTATTCAAATAAAATAAGCATTTTATTTTCAAAAAACGGCTTGGAGGCCCTTAAATATTTCTTTTAAATCTGCCAAAAATCTGAAAGATGTATTTGAGTAAGAAGAGTACATTGTATGCCTGTTGAAGTACAAAAATGTATTATCCGCGATTATTTAAATAAAATAAGCATTTTCTTCAAAAACCGGGTTGGGGGACCCCTAAATATTTCTTTTAAAATCTGCCAAAAATTTGAGTGATATATTTGAGTAAGAAGAGTACATTACATGTCTGTCGAAGTACAACAATCCATTAGCAGTGATTATTTAAATAAAAATGGCATTTTGGGGCTTGGGGGACCCCTAAATACATTTTAGAAATTCTGCCGATACTCTGATTGATGCATTTCTCTCAAAAGAGTATCCTGTACGCGTGCCGAAGAAAAAAAGCGATTGCTTAATTTAAATTAATATTTTAATTACAAAAATCGGCTTGGAAGATCCCTAAATATTTCTTTCAAATTCTACGAAAAATCGGGGGTCATTTTGACACCAAAAGAAACGCTTTGTAGGGGTGCCCTTTGAGAAAAAGAAATGAAGCCTTTTTTCGGACCACCCTAATATATATTTTGTAATTATTGTACAATTGTATTTAAAATTAAAATTTAATTTAATGTAGTGATTTTTTAATCTAATGAACTAATGACAAAGTACGTAATGTATAATAAAAAATAAAAAATAATTTCTATAATACTCACCTGATGAAAAGTTCTAACATAGGGGTCTTCTATTCGAATTTGCGTAACACTTGCATCCAAAAACCTGCCAAAAACCGATCGATATCCGTGACCTGAAGATCCGTTTTCAATTTTCATATGCTCCCTATACTTTCCATGAGATTTTTTGTCTTCAATCAGAGCTTTTATACGTTCTGCTCTATCCATATACTGAGAAGCTTTTCCTTGAAAATGTTTTTTCGTCACTGGGTCTGTCGTCGCTAAATGACAAAATAAATTAGGAAAATTATTTTGAATGTCCATTAGAGAATAATCAGGGCTACCACAGCATAATTTACTTGAAAAAAGTGAAAAAAGTAACATATTTAAATCGAAAAAGTGACCAAAAGTGACTGATTTCTAAGCCAAAAAGTGACTAAAATTGACCGTGCATTAATAATGTGACTAGCGTTTTTTTTTAATTCAAAAGAATGCAAAAGAATTCGATTAAATTCAGAGTGAATTTGAAACAATTCAAGTTGAATTTAATAAAGGAATTTAGGCTAAATTGAAAAGAATTCAAATAAATTGAAAAAAATTTTAATCCAAAATATTACATTGATTTCAGTAAAATTGGGATGAATTTAGAAAAATTCAAGGGGTTCGCGAGACTTCGATGAAATTGATAAGAATTTCAGTGAATTGGACAAAATTTGAAAATTTAACTACGGAATTCCTGAAAGAAAAAACACTTTTAATAATCAAGTAATTTCCATTTTAAAATACTGAAAAAAATGAACTGAATTCTTAAAATTTGGAATGAATTTAGAAAAACTCAAGGGAATCCAAAAGAGTGGTAAATTCAAAAGGATTCGGGGAGAATTCAAAAAAAATTTAAAGCCTTTTGATTTTCAATTTTTTTTATTGAAAAAAATTGAAAGTATTCCATTCATTTCCAGAGAATTCGATGAAATTCATAGGAATTCATGGTTAATATGAAAGAATTGAGGGCAAATTTAAAATAATTCAAGTGAATGGAACAAATATGTTAAAATACAAAAAAATTCCATTGAATTTAGATAAATGGGAGTAAATAGAATTAGAAAATTTATAGAAATTTAACGGAAATAACAAGAATTCAATGAAATTCATGGAAGTTCAAGGTGAACTTTTAAAAAATTCAAGTGAACTGAAGACAATTTAAAAGTATTAAAAAAATTAATTGAATTTATTAAATTTGAAGTGAATTTAGAATAGTTCAAGAGGTTTCAACAGAATTTGACTAAACGCCAACTTAGAACGATTCAAGTGAATTCAACAAAATTCCATGAGAATAACAAAGAAATTAAAAGAACTAAAAACAATTCAGGATAAATGATTGTCAGGGTGAATTCCAAATGCATTCAAATGAATTGAAAAAAAAATCCTTGGGTTTACTGTTTTAATTTGTTGAAAGAAAAGTGACTAAGGTGATCTTCTGATTTAAAAAAGTGACTGTAGTGACTTTATCTTAAAAAAGTGACTAAAAAGTTATTTGAGAAAAAAAGTGACTAAAAGTGACTTAAGTGACTGTGTGGCAGCCCTGAGAATAATTGATATTGGTTTGTCTTCTAATCAATGTGGACTGATTGATTTAAATCATGGATTATTATTAAAACCATAAATTGTTTATAAATTGTTATATAACATAAACATATAACATAAAATATAACATAAAATTGTTTATAAATTGTTTATAAACCAAACCATTGTTTGTAACTTTTTTTGTATAAATGCTTCAAATTGTTTTGAAACTCCCAGAACACTGTTTCCACACAGTTGCAACAGAATTGAAACAAATATTACAGAAAATCTCTGATGTTGTTATTCTGTAATTGTTACATGACATGAAATTAAAAAATTAATACCTTTTATAGAGTCCACTAGAATTTGCAA
Source organism: Melikaiella ostensackeni (assembly GCA_032362435.1). Taxonomy (NCBI): domain Eukaryota; kingdom Metazoa; phylum Arthropoda; class Insecta; order Hymenoptera; family Cynipidae; genus Melikaiella; species Melikaiella ostensackeni. The sequence continues at coordinate 9,112,307 of JAUMHM010000071.1, read as the reverse complement.
TCCTTCCTGGTAAAGCACGAAAGCCATGGTATATTGTTCTTTTTTGTCCATTTCAACTGCACGTTGTAAAATCGTCGCTGCTGCATTCTCCATTGTAATTATTAGTAATTAAAAAAATTGTTTCTTTAAAAAACAATTCGAATAAAAACTGTTTTACACGATCTTTCGCTTAGAAATAACTTTTTTGTGATACTGAATTAAACCATTCAAATATAGCGTTAAGATTTAGCTCCTTTCGTTTCGCGCATGTGCACTGAATCTTCTACGCGCGCATATACAAAGTCACCACACGGAAGAAAACAAGAAAAAGACCAATCCTAAAATTCTAACCTAAAATCGCTTGTGACTTTACACGCTTTTCACTCGCACAGTCTTTACTGGTAAAAAAAACTCTTCTGAAATGTGTCCGGTTATAGAAATATAGTGCAATTCTTTCTTGAAGTTTTATTTCATGAGTGGTTTGAGAAAAACGTGTTTTGGACCCGTTTTTCGTAGATGTTTGGGATCGAACATCATCCCTATTTGACGGCGCGAAAACTACAAACGTGTATACAAATGTCATTTTAAAAGTTTGATTTTATGGATTTATGTATTTCACTTGAAATTTCTTCGGTGAAAAATAATGTTTTGTGTCGAGAAATGATTCCTATTTAATGCCCAATGAAATTCACTGGCGTTTTGGATTTTTGAGGAGGTATGTTGATGTTTCTGTTTTTAGGTTAAGTTTGTTTTTATGATTTTAACGTTCTTAATTAAAGCTTTAGTATGTAAAAAATTTTTTTCGATTTACCTTGCACTTTTGATTATAAAAGTAGAAATATACGACTGTTTATGACTGTGAACGCAGTAAATTTACAGATTTGTGTGACATTAATAACTCTTGATAACTTCTGTTCTTTTCGTTTAAACTTCATTTTCAGTGTAAACAATTTAGATTTTTTTAAAAGAATGTATCACATATTTCTGAACAGTTACAGACTTGTGGGACTGATAACTTTTGTAGGAATCTAATTTCCAGAGTAGACAATTTGAAGATTTTTGTGATTTACAGAACCGTTTTATATAACCTAACATAACCTGTTTGTTGATCTGTCTTTATACAGCATCAGTGCGTGAGTTTTGTGTGTAGGATTTGAGTTTTTAAAAATGTTTTATGGGGTTGTTTTTTTAAATATACAAGATATAAAAGTTTGATTTTTTATTCGGAAAATATTCAAAGAAAAAGGTGTGAGATAATTCAAATTTCTTAATTATTTTTTGCGTTATGGAGTCCTTAAAGATAGATTTAACCATCCAATTTTAATTTTAATAATAAATTTTTTCTTAAAGTAGAATATCAATATATCGATATTTGTCTATCTTGGAGGATTTTGAGGTTTAAAGGTTTAGTATGATTTACGGAACATGTCCACATTTATTTGTTCAAATTTAATTACAAAATAAAAAGAATTTTAATGTATTTTCATAATAGTAATATTCGTCAATTTATGAGTGCGTAACATACATATAGAATTTAATTAGGAAGCTTTGTTTCAAATACATAAACTTTGAGCTCTCCAACTTGCAATCGTACAATTTTGGATTGAAATGTTATAAATTAGACAATTTTTAACTAAGTCTTCGAAATTGAAGAATTTTGAATTAAATAATTGACGATTCTACAGTTTTATTTCAAATGATGTGTAAAATCGTAATATTTGGAAAATCGCCGTCAATAAAACCATTTTGAGCTTTAAAAATCAATTTCTTAATTTTACATAAAACTTAGGAGCTTTTGAAATTGAGATGATGAAGCCGACTAAAAGTTCTTCGACTGGAACTCTTTGGGGGGAATTGCCACCGCGAGAGCTTCACAAACAGGAAGTAATAACTCCAGACATTATCGAAAATATTTGGAGGACTGTACTGGAGGATTCGGATAATCCTGGTGGCGATTACAGAGACAAAAATGATATTACGTGAGTGCAATAATTACTCAAGTTACTTATAATTTTGTTAGACAAATTGTTAAATATAATTATTTAAAACACAACCAGTTGTTTTTATTTTAATTATCTATTTTTTAGATAATTTTGATTCCTGATTCATAAAACTTTACATCACTATTGCAATGAAATAACATTTTTAATCGGTTATATTTGAGTAGCACATAACAATTTTGTTTTTTCACAGAATGCCTATGGGAAATGTACACGTGTTAAACACGATAAATTATCATCAACAGCTGAGGTCAATGGTAAGACAGAGATAAAATTATGCTTATGAATAAATTGAAAAACTAGGTACAATCAAAACCAATTTTAGGAAGATGGAACGGTTTTGAAAGACGTGACTTCTATAGAAGAAGATCCCAAGCCCACAGAGCCTAAAAATCCCTTTCGATTTTTAACTCCTCGTCCAAGAAGGTAAACTGTAGTTTTTCTTTTTGTATCTTTTACATTTTCAGAATTCATTACAGAGATTTTTACAATAAGGTTGTCTAAATTAAAGGAATTTTAAAGACACATTCAAAAAGAATTATCCTACGACGGAACTGAGGCCAGCGACTGCTCGTAGTTTATTAAGGCACTCAGTCATGGTTTTGTTGGCTCACATCGGATATGAAAAATCCTCTGATGTGGCTGTGGAAACTATCACGGATGTTGCTGATTTTTTTCTGAAGAGGATTTGCCGTCTTTTGAAACTTGCTTCTGAGCAGGATGATTATGGATTTCCGGTAATCATTTTGGTTTACCATACTGCGTTAATTCTTTGAGACTTTTTCTTTTCAAGATTAAGAATATAGATTTATTCTCTGGACTCTTGAGAATATGTTAATGTTAAAATTCAAGATTGTACGTGAATAGCGCTATGTGGCACTTCTTGACGAAAATTTGGATAGTAGTAAAATTTTTGGCTTTTGTACGGATGCGATCTATTTTGTGGATTTTCCACTCTTTTAATATCAATAAAAGATATTTTCCAATACTTTCAAGAGAGATTTTCATGCCCTTTCTACTGATCATAAGCATTTTTAAAAATAAATATTTGACATTCAAAAAGATCTAAAATGTACGTAAATTAAATTTTAAAAATTGAAAAATTAAAATGTTAACTACAGAAATATTTAATATTATCGAAATATGAAATGCAATTTCATTCAAAAATACATTTTTAATGAAAATGAAAATGATTAAATAGCATTTCAAATAAGTAAAACATGTTTTGGGATTCGAGAATAATTTATCTGAATAGTTCGAAATTTCTTTCTTTGTTTCATTTTTTTAGGATGCAGTGGAAAGAGTGCTTCTCGAATCGGGTGTAGGTGGAATAGAAGAACTTCATAATTATTACCAAAGCACGATATTGCGTTTTGAACAACGCGTTAAGAAAAAAGTGGAAAAAGCGGTCGAGGAACAAAAACTGGAGCTTAGTGCGTGCAATTCAAAGTGAGTAGTTTTTTTATTTGGTAATTAAATTTAGTATATTTGCAGCATTCCAAAATTTTGTTGTTAATTTTGGGTGCGCAGCCATGATAGGAATTTGACTGGCGAGTTTTGCGATTTTTGCTTGAGAAATGATAATAAAAACTTGTAACGGATAGCCGATACATTACGAGTATTTATATTGAAAGTCGTGAGTTAATCGGTGTGATTTTTTCCACTTTTTGAAGTAACCAAGTTAGTTTTGCATTTTTTGAAATGGGCCAAAAATTAGGAAAATGTTTCACAATTTTCGTCATTAGTTGAAAAAATCCCATGGAAATTTATCTTCAAAATTAGCCTAGAAATATTGAAATATGCTAAATATTTTGGCTGTCGGGAGATATTAATAATTTACAACTCACTGAAATTTCTTTTAATATCTCCTTACGAAAAGTTATAATTACGATTTTTAGTAGATGTCAATAAGATTTACAAATTATTTTAATGTCATTTTTCGATTTGCCAAAAATTAGAAAAATTATAGGATTTTTATCATTTTCAAAAACTATCAAGAACCAGTTTTTTAACGCACCCAGTAGTTCAAGTGCAATTTTTTGTATATATCAAAAATATTTTTTCCTTAAATATCCCTTGTAATATTTTATTAAGGGAAAGATGTATCAAAATTAAAATAAACTTCTTTCTCTTACTTTTTGTTATTTCTTCTGCGGTCAGGAGTTTGAATCACCGTTTTTACTTTATCTTTTAAGTTATAATATGTTAATTTTCTGGAAGCTTACAATGTTGAATTTTAGAATATTGAATACCCTCAATTTGGTATTCTACAATATTCTAAGCACTTCAAGTTCGAAATTTGTTAATCTTGAAAGTTTCAATTTGATATTTTACAATGTGAAACAAAAAATTCAGTTGGAAAGGCCTGAATTTTAAAATTGGATAAATTAAGTACATTAAAATGATCGTATCTTGACTAAATTAAACTCGAAAATTTCAGAATGGAGTTGGATGAAATCGCGAGTAGATTTCAATTCCAGGAGTTCGACCGGTTTGGAAACGTCTATGACAGGGAAGTGCCTACGCTTCAGCTTCTCGATCCTGATATGGGTTTTCCACCGAGTCTCGACGCAGGATTCCAAATGTTGCACAGCCTCGAACAAGACGAGTTGGTATTTTCTTAGAAATTCGCTTTCGTCTTTCTTTCGAGGTTACAATTTAATATATTAACGGATTTATATAAACGATAATGAATTCCGTTTTGCAGATTAAACAGTCTGGAGGTCGAAGATGAGGATGTGAGTGTCAGCGATTCTCCAGCAGCTCATCGGCGACCCGATTTTACTGCAGATAAAAAGAAATCTTAATGTGTTCAAAATAAAATTAGATTTTCATCTATTTATTCGAAAATAGTGCTTAATAGCGTATTCAATTAATACTCGATAGGGTGTCATCTAGGTGTCAGAAATTGTATATATGTTTGTTCTTCTTACAATTTTATTTAACAAAGGCGAAAATTCTTTTTAAATTTTCTAAGTTCTAATATCTATTTTTAATGTCAAAGTAATGTTGGTAATCATTATTCTCGTCGGTGTGTTATTCTTTATGATTAAGTGGAGTTAAATTATCGTGCGACTTGAATTCTTTTTATAATGTTCTTAACTTCCTATCCAGAGAGTTATTTTTTAGATTGGAAAATTGATTGTTTTCAAAATGATCCTCTTCATTACTTTATTTTTCGCCTTTCGCCAGAAAAAATGGCCTAAAGGTCGCGTCGTGGCGGCCTTATTTAAGGAATGAATGCGTAAAAAATTTAAATTCAAACAATTATTATGTTATCAATATAAGAGAATTGAAATTCTATTTTGTAATGATATATTTTAATTTAAGTACTTATTTCAATACTAAAAATAAATAAAAAATACTGCGTCGAAATGTCGAATTTTGAGATTTGTCCGGCATTATTATGTGAAAACACTGTTCTTCAGATTTATTCGAAAGCATATATCTCTAACATTAATATTTATAATCAAAATTTAAAAGAATTACATACCTTTATATTTAAAACAGGCTGGTGAAAACCGTGAGTTTGATTAAATCCTTTGTTTTCTCCGACGAATATTTCCTAAGAATTGTAAACAGATGAATCTCAAATTTACAGGATATCCTCAGACGATTCAATTCTACATGCCCCATAAAGTTTTTCGATAAGACCTCGTCTCTCATACGATTACTGTTTTTAAATTCTTGTAAATCGTGTAAGGTTAACCAGATACGAAACAAGAAGACAATAGGACTGAAGTTATACTGTTAAAATTCGATCAGTTTACATTTCAAATTAAATGATTTCGTAAAATTGGAAAGGTTTTTTTAGAAATTGGGTCCTTTTTTGCTTTTTCTTGGTTATTACTTAGTTTATAATTTAAAATTAACCTAATTTTCTTCATAAGCCAGGAGGAATATAAAAGGTTCTAATAATTTGTAAGAAAACTTTCCTATTTCACAAACCTATTTAATTTGAAAACTAAAGTTTCAGTTGGGGTTTTCACGCCCTTTTCATTGATCATAAGTATTTTTTGAAAAACCATACTTGACCTGTAGAAAAGAAAGTCAAAAATGAATTTTAGTTTTTTCGAAGAACGTCACATTTTTTGTCTAAAAAGAAAGCTTAGTTTTTTATGTAAATCATTGAATGAATGAAAAAGTTGACGCCTGGGCCCTTATATTATTAGAATCAATATTTTTATTTTTAAGAGAACTAAGAAAAAGAATGCTTTTAGTAAAAGCTTGAAAAAATAAGTTTCATATTTTACAATATTTTTTAAATAGAAAAATTAATTTATTTAGAACATTATTTAAAGAACGATAGCGTAAATTATATATTAATTCACATATATTTGTATTTCATCTTTAACTATTTAAGTTTTATGTTTTTTGACTTTTTGAAAAAAGTTAAAGACGAGTGTATAATTATACTTCTTTAATTATTACTATACTACTCTCGATATTCTAATATTCTTAATACTAATGTCATGACAGGTAAGAGAACAAAGTCGCTCGTTAATAGTTTAATATAATTTAAATTAAAATTCTAGAAACATACATATTATACAGAGAATGAAATAAATAAAAATTTTTAGAACAGGTTCAAGATTAATCTTAAAACTATAAAGTAAAACTAAAAACAATACTGATATCTGAAAACAAAAATTCAAGTTATTTATTGGTTTTCTCATTAAACTCTCAAAAACACGCAGTTGCCAGGAAAAAAGAAGCGATTAAATGGAAATGATTTGAATCAGAGAATTCAAAAATGCCGAGTCACGCGAATTGCGGTCTATCGGTTTGTGAAATTTCTAATCGGTCTTATAAATTTAATCATTTCAATCGGTCACGAGACAGCCACCACCGATTCAGGCAAATTTCGTTGAATTATTTTTCTTTTTTTTTTGATCGGAACCATCCGAACGACATTTACCGGTTGTGTTTCTCATATTTCAGACAACTCAGCCAGTAAATTTTCCGATTCAAAAAGCTGAAAAATAATTTATCAAGATTTGCTTGAATTGGTGGTGGCTGTATATGGTGGCCGATTGAAATGATTAAAATTCGCATGAATTGGCATTCTTAAATTCTCCGACTCGAATAATTTCCATTCAGTCAATTCTTTTTTCCTGGGTTATATGCTAAATAAAAACACCGCAATTACGACGATGCAATTAGTTCTAAAGGAAAACATAAAAATACTGATTTTAAAAATGTATCTTGTGTACATCAATCTCTTTAAATTCGTACCATACAATTAGTCTAATGCATAATCCGTACAAATTTCTCTCATAACCTATACCATAATATTATGCTCAAAATAAAATTTTTAGTTTGTAAATATAATTCGAAGATTTGATATCTAAATATTGCAATACAAAATATCCAGAAGGCGAATGAAATATATTTGATTCCAATTTTTACACAGGGTTCCACAAGTTCAAAAATTTTTTAAATCCTATATCGAAAATAGAGTTGTTGAGATTTGACTCTATTATTTTTTCTTTATTAAGTGGTAGTCTTTCCAGTTTGCAGAACATTTGACTTCCGGCCATCAGAAATCATATTCCTGTGATATTTTCTTAAAAATCACAAATTTTCACGAATTAGGTTTCTCTTTCAGATAAAGTATTATAGCTCATAATTATTAATTATATAAATCATAATTAGCCTTATTCTGCCCTTTTAGCATTATTTGTACCTCTTCTGTGGAAACTTATTCATCAACTTAAGACACATTAGAATTTTGTATGATGAGATTTAAGATCTGCTTGATTGACATGAAAATAATTTCAAGAAGCAGACTGCAATTTTCATGATCGCAAAAAATTGAGTAATTTATAGATTTCTAATATTGTGACTGGTCTGAATTGTTTTGGAAAAATAGATATCAAGTCTATCAAAGAATATTCATTACAATTGTACGAAATAAACGAAAATTAAACAATAAAGGATACAAAAAATTGACACTCATTGAAGTCAAATTGCAAATACATAATTATAGATATATATACCTAAAGAAAGAAATTTGAATAATCATTATCTTGCATCGATCTTGCAATCAAACTTGCAAATACTTAAAGATTAGAAGACACAACTTTTTTTATTAGAATATTAAATTAAAAAAAGATGTCAAACAAGCAGAAGTGGACTGGAAAGAACCAATTGGTCCGGTAAGTCTTTCTGTATGGCCCTAAATACTGTTAAAAAATTTGTAAAAGACCGAAGGCCGCGAGTGGCCCATTGATTGAACCGATTCAATTCCACACCAGTTCGCTTTTGCGAATGAGAGAAAAAAATTAACGAAGAATATAAAAAATTGAGTTACGAATGAATAATATGACATTTTTGTACATTTTGATGAAATGATTACAGTATTACATAAAGTAACTCTAACGAATTAATCAAGTGTACAGAACCAAAAATAGTTATGATAGAACTGTATTATTTTAATTATAACCCCACAATAATAGTTTAGAGGCCAATATGTAATAATATAGTTCTTATTATTTTGAACCAATTCAAACATTTTGAATCAAAAATAATCTCCCATCCTAGTTGCATGCAAAATTATTAGCGTTGAAAATACCCTATAAATAAATGTGAGAATGCAAATTGAGTTCAGTTCTCCTTTCTTGCGGAAATCCCTCATCTCTTTATTATTAGAAAATTAGAATTTATGTGGGTGAATAAGTTGCATCACCCCTAAGTTAACTAGATGTTATAAAACCTATAACATCCAAGTTACAATATATATATACCTATAGCTTGTCGGTGAGAAAAGAACCCTTGCACACTCTTACTATACTTTTATAATATGTTTGGAATAAAATTAAATATTTATTTCAATGAAATTGTTTCCAAGATGCACCACGAGGAGGTAACCAATTTTTCCGAAGGAAGCATTCTATAAACGAAATGTCTAGCACACCGAAAATATGATATCTATGCTCAGTGCTCAACGAATTTCGGTGAACCTAGCTGCCCTTTCCAGTTTCCCTGGGCTCACCGAAAATATTTTTTTTACGCTCAACGAATCTCAGCGAACCTGGGCACGGATTTTAATCAAATTTTCGTTTTTTGAGAGAGAATACTTCGTTAAAAAAATTTTTTTAGTGAATGTCGCCTTAAATATCTCTTTCTAAAAATTTTTCGTTAAAAAATGTTCTCTTTGGGAAAGCATCTCAGTCTGAAATAAAATTATATTACAATTTGTTGGAATATACAAAAATCATACCTAGTAAGTATAGCTATATACGCGCAGGCATTACATTATACTTGAGTGGCTGG
>JAUMHM010000071.1:9038481-9050943 GCA_032362435.1 Melikaiella ostensackeni | reverse complement strand
AATTGCGCTATCGAAAAAATATAAATAAGGATCTAGATATAAGAGTTTATGTAAATAGTTGTAAATAACTGTAAATAATAAGGATAAGCTAGTATAAAATATGTATGCGGAAGTATTGTAAGAAATGAAAGTCATGTAAACCCTTAGGGGACACATTATGAATAAAGAAGTAATTTTTGCATTGTGCCTTTAAAAGTTATGAACGACAGTTTTTTGAAGTCGGTGGTTATCGAGTTCTTGGAAGATAAGTCTTTAAACCCTATTTATTATGTATTAAATAAATATTTAGCAATGAAGTCAGCATGGAGGGATAGGGAATAATAAATGAATTGTAGAATACGAGAAGGCTTAAAGTTTTTAATTGTACAGGTTAGGTTTAGTAAGTGTGTAGTCCAAAGACGTGTTCACATAATATGAGATGCCTATGTGGTTCTATGTGGTTCGCAATGCATCTCCTGCTTTAACTGGATGCATGCTGGCTGCGCGGGAGAAACTGGATACAAATGGGTTTGCAATTATTGCAAAAATTAAATGTTAGTAGATTTTTGTCAGAGTTACACTTCGTAAACATAAAACAAATTTTTTTTATTAAAAATAATACTTTATTTTGCATTTTTTGAATTTTCATGGAAAACGAAAAATTAATAAAATTTTGCATTTCAGCACCTGATTGCAAACTATGTTCCCTTTCAAATGCACTATATTACAATTAAATTATGCCCATACAATTCCGGCAATCACAATAAAGAGTTTTGGTATCTCATATTTCTCCTCTACCAATTAAAAAAATTTCAGTACTAAGGATTTGAAACTGAAAATTAATCAATTTTACAATTTAAAAGTGGACCATTTTTTAATTTGAGGCGTTTAAAGTTGAAAAATGTTGAATTTGATGTGCTGAAAAATTGTACAATACCAAATTTATAACCTTTAAAATTAATTCACAGCTTTCAAAACGTAAAAATTAATAATTTTCATTTCTTTTTTCAAAAATAAGAGTTTTATTTTTACAGCAATAAAAATTTGGCTTAGTCAAAAATAAAATAAAAATTTGATAATGTTCTAAAGTGAACATTTCAAATTCAATGCCTCTTAAATTATTATTTTTTCAAAGTGAATAAACTTCACAATTTAAAATTGACATTATGGTAATCTTGTTTTATATTTGTGTATTATTAAGTGGCATAATGCAATGTTTCCCACGCGCTGCAGCGCACGTTTAATATTCCTAGTATCCAATAATTATTATAGTAGCGTTTTATTTATTTTCCAATTGTAAATAATAATGAATTCAAATGCGAATTATTAATATCCAAATTTTGGGAACCGTAACAATATACTTTTATAAAATTTGCAATCTCTATTCATGAGAAAATTTTTGAAATTTCTATGATATTATTCTACGGTGTTTCGTAATTTAAAAGTTATTGATAATGAGGTTTAATATTCATAACATACTATAGCACAAAAAGTTATAATTTAATATAATTTTTATCTCAAAAAAAAAGTTTTATTTTTAAAAACTTATTTAATTTCAAAAACTGGTTTTAAGAGCTGTTTTTCTATCAAAATTTTCGGACCAAACGTGTTTTAAAACTAAGGAATGAACTCCTGAGATAGAAAGTTTGTTTAACCTTATATACAAATTATCTTCGGCCTCTGACCTATTTTTGCTTTCGATAATCCGGTTAACGCGCAATATCCGCAATATAAACCCATTTTATTAGAAACATAACCTCTTTCAGTAACCTGAACCCGATTTTGACAGACATATCAATAGGTTTTAACAGAAAAATAGGAATTATTATTTAAAGAATAAATTCACTTACACATGAATAATAGAAGTCTTCTCCTTTTCTTCGATGTTGAGATAAATATAGAATTGTAGCCGCTTTTTTCTTTATGCAAAAATTGATCCAAACTTCAAATTTGTCGCTTGTCAGTGACGGGCGGTCGATCAGACCCTGCAACAGCTGATCGAAAATTGTTGAGTGTTGATCGTCTTGACATTCTTCGCTTTTCGTGTTTACTTTCTTTTTCTGCTAAAATTAGACGATAATATTTATCTATTAAATAAACAAAGTGTTTAATACCAAATTTTTCTGTGTAAAGGTAAGTTCGTCAAGTCATTTCATCAATTTTGAGAATACAAATTTTTTGAAGTGAAAAAGTGAATACATTTTTCAAGTTGACGAAAATTTCGTTTAACGTTTTTGTTGACATTTCTGTCCAATCTTCGCGTTCATATCGGTGCAAAAATTCAGATTTTTTAAAGAAAAATGTTTGAATATGAATATAATTTTTTGCACAACCTATTTAACAATTTTGTAGGTTAGTTTCGAGAGTTCGAAAATAGTGAGAAAAACGATTATCTAAATCGATAAGATATGGACAAAAATAAAAAATGTAACAAATATTATATACATTTCTAATAGAATAATTTTAACTTTATATTTACAATTGAAAATTGGCCACATTCAAAGTCTGTAAATCTGAAGATTTGAGCTGTCGTTGAGCAAAATCTGCAGATCTCATCTTGATTCTGTCGAATGTTTGATATACGGTTTTTGATACCCTGAATTAAAAATTCTTTAATTTGTAAGGCTCAAATGAAAAATTAAACATTTAGAATATCTCCAAGGTCCAAGTCTTTAATTTTGAATTTAAAAATAGTGAATAATTCAATTTGTATTTGAAATTGTTCTATTCGAACTTTCTTAAGTGACAAACTTTCTGTTCCGATAATAGTACTGAAGGCCTACAAATAATTACTTTGTTAATTTTAAGGGATTTTATTTGGAAATTGTCTGATTTAAAAAAATACATGTAAATTGAACAATTTTCATTGTACGTTTTACTTTGAAATACTATAAATTTTTGAAACCCTTGAAATTTAAAAAAAAAAATGATCGTGTGAAGAATAATGTTTGAACAATGGTTAAACGGTTAAACAGTTAATTTTTCTTAACCCAAAATTAATTAAATGTGTATTTGTAATGAATTACAGATGCACATTTGCCACAAAAATGTTCAAATACGGTCGCAGGTACATTTTTTAGTGCATACAGAGCCTTGCGAATGGAAAGGGTCAAAGATTCATGGTAAAACATTTTTTACGCAGAATTTGATCCCCTATCATTAATCCTATTACAGTGTTTACACAGGATATGCACGAAACAAGCTATTTAAAAAAAACTTTGGCTAAAAATATAAAAAAAGTGTTTTTTTTTAAAGGTCATAACTATTGACCTGTGAAAGCTAGAAGAAGAATTTTTCTTAGATTTACGCATAATTTTCTACGTTACAACTTTTTCTCTAGTCTCATTAACGTAGCTTCGCCCACAAACGAAGTATTTCGAAAAAACTTAACATTAATCATTTGCCCTGAAAAGTAGATCAAAAGTGGTCAACTTTGGGAGGCCATAACTTATGACTTATTGGGACTAGGTCATTTTTTTAGAATTACTCCGAATTACGTCCACCTTAATTAATATCCAGAGCATTTATTTGTAAAATTAACAGGTTCCAAAGTACAGATACAAACGTCAGAATTTGATTTTTCAGCCTCTTTTTTGAAAAAAAAACAGGTTACTTTGAAGGGTCATAACTCGGCACCTATTCGAGGTAGAAGGTTCTATTTTTTCATCTTTCTCAGAATTGTGTCTTTAATTTTTCTGTCAGACATTTTGCTCTAAAATGCAATGGAACGGGTCAATCTATGCAAACACGATTTTCGGAACTTTTTTCAAAAATATTTCCGGCACACGTCGTAGTCATTTCTAGCAAATTTGGAATTTGCATCAGGACCCCTCAATAAACCGTTTTAGAAAAAAAACGCGCTCTACGTACTTAAAACGGTAAAAAAGGACCAGATGCCTTGACTATTCAGATTTTAGAATTTTTCCACTTTGAATGCATGAATCTGAATGTCAGTTGTGGATAATTCAAACAAAAAAGATTTTGAGTTTCGAAAGCTTGAATTTGAAATTTTGAATGAATGAGAAACAATTTTGCAAAAGAACAACAGTTTAGCTTGACTCGTAGCAAAGAATATTTCATTTACCTCTTAAAAATCGTAAATTATTCATAATATTGTTTAAGAATTTATATTTCAAGAAAAAAATGCTTCTTTCATAAACTTAAAAAACGTTGACTTGTGTTAATCATTATTAAACGTGTAACATTTTACGTTAAATTTGTTTCCATATCTTTAAAAAATGCTAGAAAACCAAACTCCATGGGAAAAATATGTTTTTCAATTAAAATTAAAGCAAATTCGAGGAGATTCAAGTAAATTCAAAGGAATTCAAGTAGATTTCAAACATAATTCACTTTTAAAGAAATTCCAATGAATTTAATAGAATTCGAGTACAATTATGTTTTCGCCTTGAATAAGCATAAATAGTCGAATTATCAATTAAAGATAAAAGGATGCCTTCTAAGTCATGTATCTTGTGAAAAGTCAGTGCTGGAACTATAAACGTTTCTTTAAGAATTTTTCTTTCTTAAAAAACGAAGAAAATGACTCCTATTTGAATAAGAAAGAGTTTATATTTAGCTCAGTATAATGTTTTTAAATAAAATCTCTTTTTTAACGGGTTTTCTCCATTTTTGGCGACTTTTTCGAGAACCGTTGGAGCTATCGCAAAAGTAAAGTGGGCATTGGATTGAGCGTTAAACAATGCATCGTAATCATGTATTACTTGTTGTGAAACAAATGTTCTACATTCCTTTATAGAGCAATATATAATTTTTCAAAAAAAGTTTGACTCAAAAATACTTCGGAAATGATACCTTCTATTTCGTGGACATAGGTATAGATCGCATTTTGTTGTACAGTGATATCGTGAGAATGGCAAAAAATGAATATGAAAAATTCGAAATTTTTAAGAATTTTTATCAAAGTATTAGCAGTAATACCAGATCCTGTAAACCGAATTTCTTTAAACACGAGGTGGTATTTAGTTGATATAATTCAACAGAATGTTTATATCTATCTCCGTGCAAAAATGTTCATCTTTAAGAATTTTGGAAGTTTTTAATTTTTCGTTTATAAGTAAAATGTTGTTTAAATATTAGGAAATATTAAGAATATAGGTCGTATTTTGTTGTGCAGTGTATTTAATGAATCAACCTCAAACTTTTTTGTTAAAAAAGGATGTATTTCATTAAAATCTACGTATAAAATTTTTCTTTCCTAAGTATAATCAAAGTTGCAAAAAAATCACATCTAAAACTATTTTTGAGAAAAATATAAAATCGAGAAAAAAAATTTATTCTTATCCGATGTACCTCTAAACTTGATCAATAATGGGCATTATTTAGGACTGGAATCCCTCATCCAAATTTTATAACCCTATCAACTTGTTTTCGAGTTATCATAAAAAGAGTATTGTTGACACACACACGCACACACACACACGAACCTACACATTTTTGGATTCTTGAGGTCGAATTACATGAAGATATGTCAAAAAATGAAGTTTGAACATTTTTATTGCTATAAAGCTTCCTCTATGAGGAAGAAATATAAGCTATCGAGACTAATATAATAAGAAAATGCAACAGAAGTATCGAAATGGAATAAATAAAGTCCAAGATAATATTTAACCCTTACGAAACATTTGAGAAGTTCAATAAATTTGAACGATAATGAAAATCCATTCTTAGAATTATTCTCATCGTTTCAAATGATCATTTTGCTCTCTAATAAAAGGAGTGTAATTTATTTCTAGAAAGCAAAGGTAGGATGTCGGTGATTATAATACGCAATATCTAAGACGTTAATAAACATGAGGGAAGACAATGAAGCGAGGGAAGAAGTGGAGGATAATTCAGGTGTCGATGATGACTCTTACGAGGGATCAGTTGTGCTAGAATCGCATGAATTCAATGACATCGAACGCGATATTATGAAAGGCGACACCGTTGGAGATACAGTTTACAGCTCCAAATGGATAATCAATACACTCATTTCTTTATCCAAGGTGATTGCGTTTAGAAATTAGAAAAATCGTTATTTTATACTTTCAATTAATTCTCTGTATTTAAAATTGTTACTTTCAACTTTGTTTATTTTTAAACATTCAGTGGGCTAGTTGCATGAATTTTAGATAATATATTCTTCAAATACTGTATAATATTTAAAAAATTAGGATACATTAAAAAAAAAAGTTTGAATACTTCATTTCTGCGAAAAAAAATATTTCAAAGAAAGTATCGTCACATCCGGAAACAAAACTGTTCCAGCCAATCCTGGTGGGCTTGCTTGGAATGCTGATTGGTTAAGCACTCCTTACGCTGCCTCACCCAATCAGCAGTGTTTCATTTTCCCACAAATGATTCAAAAGAGTACTTTCTAATGAAGATAAAATAAAATTTAAACTTATTTGAAAAAACTTTCATTGAGTAATTACCTTCAGTTTTTAATGCTCTAATGTGAAATTAATTCCACAAGGAAAAAAGGATTTAAAAATATGAAACTACCCAATTTTTTCGGTTCTAGCCTCGTTATAGAATAGAGTAATTCGCGTTTAACGTTTGAATTTGAACTTTAAGTATATCTATTTAAGTATATCTACAAAAGCCAATAAAAATGCGTCCCCAACGTATTTGAAACTTTTAAATTCGAAGAAATGTTTACTTGATTTTTTTTTCATTCATTTGTGTACCAACAAAGAACCAACATTTCTTTGAGATAACAAAATTCCGTTGTCTCAAAGAAATGCTAATTATTAGCAACCAATTTTGTTTTCCAATCCAAACTGTTTTCTCGAAATATCCTATCCAAATAGGATATTTGGATAGGATATTTATATAGGATATTAATAATAATTATTAAGTTTTGAAATCTGCTTTCTGTAGGAAAGTTGATTTTTTTATGTTACTTCGCAGTGAGAACAAGTTCCTTTTTTCACGAAGTAACTGTAACTAATTTATTTTCCTAAAAAAACTTCTCTAACACTATTAAAATCATTCTGTGTGGCGTTTGTCTTATGTAAATTTTAATTATAATTTTAAAAATTGTGTCAAACTAAGTGAATTTTTAGGTTTATGAAAAAGGATGGTCGAGCGATTTAGAAGATTCTTTGTGCATGTTATGGGACATGTCAGGGGAGAAGGATATAGTGAAATATCTGTTAGAAAACAATTTTTTAAATATGGCAGAATTCGTTCTGAAAGTTTCGGAGGAGCCAAGACTGATAGTAAGAATTTCTTTCCTAAAACTGATAAATAAGTCAACTGTAATCTTACATTTTGAAATACATAGTAAGATTATTGTATAACATTAACATAACTTTGTGATCATTCAAAAGTATAAACATTTTTAGTAGTTTTTTAAATTGCTCAAAAAAACATCAATAAATTATTTCAGTTGCAAAAAGGTAAAGTCGTATCGTATTTTTCTTTCTTATTTAATTAGAGTAAATTTAATGAATCAATAATTAATCAACGCAATGAATTTATTGAATGTCTTTGCTTTCATTTAATTACGAATTTTAGGAAATAATTGTAGGCATCTTGGGAAATATGTGTTGCGATACAGCAGTTTTGGAAGCCCTCGAAAGCAAAAAAGAACTGATTTCAATCGTCTTGGGCCTTTTACCTTCGGATGATTCGCAAACACTTGTGCAGGTCTTGAGAATTTTACAAGCTGCTGCTTGGTACATTCAGGGAAATTCAAACTCTGTTTGGTTGACAATCTTAAAGGAATGTGAATTTCTGGGCGAGGTTCTTACTTTTATTCTCAATAGTTCAATAAAGGGTAATTACGAATTTTTCTAATTACAAAATCTTTTATAATTTTCAACATTAAAGAATTAGTCTCGATTATACAATTTTTTTCATGCTTTATAAATAATAATTACAAATTTTAGATGATCTTCTGATGTCAGTTTTGAACTTTGTGTCTACAATTTCTTCGATGGAGTCGAACGCCCTCACTGATTTGTTTAATGTTGATCAATTGATTCCTGCCCTTTCGGAATCGATTTCCCAGATAATAAAAATCAGTGATGAAACCCATACAAGAACGCAGATGAAGTCGATTGAGAATTGGCTTATTATCTTATCTGAAATAACTAAACGCGAGCTGTTGAAATTTGAGAATGGCGAAAATGATGAGAAGTTCAACAAAATGAACGAAATCTTGTTCAAGATTTTAAGACCATATATCCATTCTTATAATTTAATTCCACTCGATGAACAAATTTTGTTTTGCATTCGTCAAAGTCTTGACATTATGTTAATGTTTCAGCGAAACGAGTTCGTGGTCAATTCGGAACTAAACTGGGTCATTATTCAAACTATGAGTGTCCTTTCTTCTGGTGAGTGGATTTTTGGTATAATTATTGTCAGTGGCGGAACTGCGGGCCGCCCGCAAACATTTTTCGTACGCCCTCGGCAACAGTTTTTGGTCAGTTTTACAGATTAGAAAAAAAATTGAACACTTTTGAATTGCTTCAACAATTGAGAATTCCAAAGTCAAGTCCAATACTAAACAATCTTGAATTTTCAAAAATACATTTTTTCACATTCAAGCCTAAAAAGTTTATACTAAAAAATTTTTATTTTATGTATTCAAAAATAAAGACTGAAATATAAACGGTTAAGATGAAAATGTCTAATTGGAACATTCACAATTGACAGTCGAGAAATAGTAGCAGCGGTACAACGGAAATGGTCCAACTATATCTCAAATTGTTGAAAAAAATCATAAAACTTTATGTATGTGTTCTTTGTGATGTAAACAAATTTTTTAGGATCGCGTGTTAACAATTACATTTTTTTTATTTAATGGGCACAATGTTTTTAACTCGGGAAGTAAATTTCAAAATAATAAAGATATCTAATTGACGTTGTGTTTTTGATCCTGGTCCAAAAACAAAATTGTTCCTTTCGAAAAGTTCCACCAAAAGTTCCTGTTCTACTTTTCGATATTTTGCACCCAATAATCTTTGAGAAAGACGAGGACTTTTTTAAAACCTCGCTTTTTTCAAAGTAATGAACTAATGAAGATAATTAACTTTTTCTTTTTGGTCTTGGTAAGGGTTTCTTATTGTTTTATCTGCATTTTATTAAAATTCAAATTAATGGTTTTAGAAATCTCGATAATTCCAAAATATCCAATGCTAAAATTCAATATGATGTACACTGGAACCTCGATTTAGTTCGAATCTCAGGCATTGCCTCGATGACCGTGACTCCGTTTCAAGAATTTCTACGATATAAACAGTCAGGGGGAACTGCGTAACTCCGCTGAGCTCGCGCGCCTATCTCTCGGCCCCTTGGACCTCCCTACCAGCGAATGCGAGCCGGCAGACCGTCTGGGAAGACAATAAACCGAGGGCAAATAAATCGGGGTTCTAGTATACTTCAGTGATTTTCAAAATTTTCAAAAATCATTCAGGGGGCCAAATAGTTCTTATATAGGTCATAATTTGTCCAAGTTTCATTAAAATCGGACGACCATTTGCATATTCTGATATTTTAGACATATACTGACCCTTTTGTACACATTTTTCGAAAGGGAGGTTTTTTTTTAATAGTTTTATGAGAAATCCACAAAAGCAAAATTTTGTAATGTATGATTGTAAATTGTATTAATTAAAGTTATAAAATAACATTTCGACGTGTCCAAATGACAAGTCTCCATCTCGGAGAGACCAAATAAAAAGGTGCTAACTCGTGGAGACAAAATGAAAAGGTGCTAACTCGCGTGGCGAAATCTCGAAGCTTCAATTCCCATATAAATTGTATGGGGAACATCAGCGCCCTCAACTCTGTAGCATCTTTTCATTTGGTCTCGATGAGTTAGCACCTTTTCATTTGGTCTCTCCGAGATGGAACCTTGTCATTTAGACACGTCGATTTCTGCAATATTTTCGAGGAAAACGTATCTTTACCTATACATAAAATAATGAAAAATGATTTTAAATAAATACTTTTTATTTCAGCAATGGATGAGTTTAAATCTCAAATCGAAGAAGATCCGGAAAATGCGATAAAAGAGCTTTCAGATCATTTGCAAAGCTATTGGCTCGAGATTTTGGCGATTCTTAATAGGGATGATCTCTCAAAAATTTTAAGACTCTGTGATAAAGAAATTATAAAAGAATTGACGATGATCACTAATGCGAAAACTTCCAACGATAAAATCGATAAATTAACGGAGATCGTATCAAGCTTAAGTTTGTAATTTATTTATTTATCATTTTCTACTGTATGTAAAAATATTGAAAAATTGATAATGTACCTATCAATTAGCAATTTATTATCATGAAATAAAAATATTTCAGATCCAAATCAGCCATTTTAAAGTTTGATATGAATGAAGGTTCCTGGAGCATATGGGCGTAAGTGCCAAAACTCAAAATTTTCAGGAAGCATGAAAAACTGTAACTTTAACGCATTTAAATGAAAAAAAATCTGCCTGCCGCGCAGGCACATTCTTGTCGCTCGCAAGTTTGAGCACGCCCAGGGCGCGCGACTGTTGGATCTCACGCTGGATTTCACGCTCCAACATGTATTTATCACGCTACGCGCTCGGGTACTTTCGGTCCTTGCACTTCGTGCTCGGCTTATTCTTAGTTTACAGTGTAATGCATATACAAAAGCTTAATTGCAAATATTAAAAAACTGTCGAAACCCGTACTTTTAAAGAGATTGTTACATTTGTTTTGATTTTAAATTTAAAACGAAAATTAATTTACTTAAGGCTCTATCAGCCTCAAGGAACACATTCTCATTGCAGTATTCTCTCCTCGCGCTCGATTTTTTATATGTATTTATATAATTCTCCAATAAATTATATAATCACAAAAATTTGAATTTTCGATTTGTCAATAGAATTTTCGATGTTTAGAAGAAAAACGGTGAGTTCTTTTAAAAAAGTGGTCTAAGACAATTTTGTAGGTCATCTTAAAAGCAACAATTTATTCTTTGGACTTTTTTTCATATTTCGCATAGTATGGCCAGAAAATAAAATTTTTGATTTTTTTAAAAGCGTTATTACGATTAAAACAAAAATTATACATCTTATAAAAAAATGTTCTGAATTAAATTTGTAGATCTTTTTGAGATGAATAATTTTTTATATCACCTTTCAACTTTTAACCACATTTTTCAGGATTAAAAAACCTTTCATGTCATCAAAAATTGCTCAGGATAAAATTTGTAGATCTTTCTAAGCTAAACAATTTCGATTCTCAACATTTTTTTTCATCTTGTGTCATTTGGTTCAAAATTTCAATTTTCAATTTTTCATTAGAATTTTTGAGGTGTAAAACCACAACCGTTGGTCAAAAAAGGCTGATAAACGAATTTGACCTTTCTTTTTGATCCTTGAAAAAGTATGCCCAAGTGCAATCCAATCCCATAATTCTTTCGAAAGTTATCGTGTCTACAAGCAGACTACTACAGATAGACAGACTCCCTCGTAAAAACACTTTCTTTTCACTTAGGGGGTCTCAAAACGTGGAAATTTGATGAAAACTGGCGATATCAAATTTTACATGAAACCATATTTTTAAACCTTCTCATTAAGATGAGAATGTAAAAAACAAATTAATTTCGAGCTATTACTTAGCTCTATTGCATCGCGAAAGCAGCGCTTAAAAAAAGCAACCATCTGCGAGAAAATCCTTGTCAAAGGTACGGCGCGTCCCAAAAAACGAAAATATTTTTTATGTAAAATTTGACATCGCCAGTTTTCATCAAATCTCCACGTTTTGGGGCCCCCTGAGTGAGAAAAAAGGGTTTTCACGAGAGTGTCTGTCTGTCTGTAGACACAGCTTTCGAAATAATTATGGGATTGGATTGCACTTTGGCATACTTTTTCAGGGCCCAAAAAGAAGTGTCAAATTCGTTAATCAGTCTGTTTGACCAACGGTTGTGGTTTTACGCCTCAAAAATTCTAATAAAAAATCGAAAATTGAAATTTTGAGCCAAATGACACGAGACACAAAAAAATGTTGAAAAGCAAAATTGTTTATTTCAGGAAAATCTACAAACTTTATAAGATTTTCTTTTTGATAAGACGCATAGTTTTTGTTTTAATCGTTAAAATATTAGTAAAAATAAAGAATTCCATTTTTTAGCTAACCTATGCAATATACGGAAAAATGTTAATAAGCAACATTGTTCACCTCAGAAAGGTCTCCAAATTTAATTCAGACCAATTTTTTATAACATGCATGGTTTTTGTTTTAATCGTGAAAAATGCTATTGAAAATGAAATAAAAAAACAATTTTTCAGCCAAACTATGCAAGATACGAAAAAACGTTGATGAGAAAAATTTTGTATCCCAAAAGTAGCTACAAATTTGCTTCAAACCGTTTTTTGATAAGATGCATATATTTTCTGGGTTGTTTTTGAAAATAATTTATAATTAATTAATATTTTGATGTTCTTGTATCGATTACTGGTCAAATTGATTTTTGGAGAAATGAGAAAAAATCTAC
>JAUMHM010000071.1:8979496-8997735 GCA_032362435.1 Melikaiella ostensackeni | reverse complement strand
TAAAATCATGTTCAAATTAAGCAGCTAAATCGTTATAAGGTGGAGTATCCATTCATAACGTCAGTCCCACCAAACTTCGTTCATGCAAAGGAAAGTATGAAAACCAAGCGAGAACCAAAGGTGTTATGATCAGTTTGTGTTGTATGCTGAGGAGGACACCAGTCTCCTGCAGTTTGGTCTCGAAACTGGAAAAAGACCATTCAATGCAAATGTGACAAGAATACTCAACGGTGAATAAAAACTGAATAAGCTCATAAGCTTACCTAGATTCTCCTTTCTTAAAAGGTCAATTTTTAGAATCCTTATAAATCTCTAAAGCCTTCCACAATTTTGAAAAAATTCCATAAATTTTCTCAAAGCTCCGTATAAATTTTAAAAAGTTTCTATAACTTTCCATATATTTCCGCAAGATTCCGGACATTTCAAAAATTCTCGAAAGTCCCTGAATTTCCATACATTTTCGAAAGTTTCAGAAACTTCCCGGCAATTTATCAACAATCATAAATTTCCATTAACTTTTTTTTTGTACAGATTTTTCAAACGTACTCTTCAAAAAACAATCTCTCCTCTGACACGTCGCGTTGTCTGCTGCTTTCAAATCGAGTCCTGCAGGTGAAATTTGAAACCGTAAATATGATGACCGACGAAACTTTTTTTTATGATTTCCTGCATAATTTGGGAAACTGTTCTCTTTCAAGTCTAGGGCATTTGAAGACCTTATGTTTTGCATAAGATAAATTATTACAAGTCAAATACTTATCGCAAATTGAATTTTCACTAGAAGAAATGCCCACTGCACATCAAGAATGTTCAAGAAAACTCAAAAATATTGAAACATACGTGCATGGAAATAACAGACAGATTTTTCAAATACCTTTTTATATTTATTTTTATACATTCGGCAAGGTCCAATGTTCTGTGAAAAAAAAAATATTTCAAATTATTTTTTGGGCTTTTTAAAGTTTGGTGTCCCTGGCCATCCCGACTAGAATTATTTAGGATGTGCGTGATATCATATCTCTTTATGAGGACTTTTTAAATAAACAGCAAAGTTCGATTGAATACGAAATCATTTAAGAAAAAAATCATTTCTTAAATGCTTTCAGAATCATCCGAAGATATTTCATTTTAATCATGTAGCGATAAATTAGTTCAGCCTCTCTGAGTTTTTAGGTCTTTTGCGGTAGAAGGCTAGAAGCGGGCACATAAACGAGTTATTTGTAGAGCTAAAAAGATATTTTAAATAATTTTTCTGGATTTTCCTGTCATCACAGAGTGTCACCTATTCACCGTTTGTCATCTGCTTTAAAATTTGTCACCTATATCACCTATTTTCGAAATTTGTCACCTTGTGATTTTTGAAATCTCGTATTTTTTAATTGTTAAATTCAGAACGTTAAAAATTTGAGAATATACCATTTTGAATGTTTTTTTAACCGGTTAGTGAGTCGCTTTTTCACTTTACTTTGCCGTTTTTAATTTGTTAGTCTCCTATAAATGATAAAATAGATCATTTCAAATCGATAGTGGTAGAAATTTTACAATTTTTGTTTGAACCTTTCTATAGATTTAACACATTTTTGTAAATTCAATAATTTGAAATTCAAGTAGTGAAAATTGGACAGTTTTAAATTGAAACGCTTGATAATTGAGTAATTTTACGTTTAAAACCTTCAATATTTAAGAAGATATTTAATTTTCAAGATTTTGGAATTGAAGACTTTAAGATTCTGCAAATTTATTTTGAATTGAAAGCTTTATAAGTGTTGAATTATTTCAGATTGAAACAGTCAAAATTGCTTGGATTAAAATTGAAATCGCTCAAAGTTGCAGAATTAGAAATTAAAGCCCCTTAATACTTTGATGAGTATTATTATCTCCAAACGATGAAAATCGAAAAATTACACAGTAATTTTTTAAATATTGAACAATTTTAAATGAGAAGCATTTGAAATTGAAAAAAGTGAATGTAAACGTTATTGTACGATTTTAATTTGAAATCCTTCATAGTTGAATAATTTTAAATTGAATATGTTAAAAAATTCATAATTTTAATTTAATACTTTATAAATTGCACAATTTTTAACTACTCGTATATTAAAAATTTATAAATTAGTACAATTTTCAGTTCAAAGCCCTTAAAGTTATTTATAAATGAGTCAATTTCAAATTCAAAGTCCTAATAGTTGAACAGTTTTCAATGTTTTAATGATCAATGTTCAATTTGAATTTTTGTTCTGTTTGAAGACCTCGAAATAAAAATGGTTCAAGTTTGATATCCTCTACTTTTAAGTGATTCGTACATTTTTAAATATTTTTTATTCCGAGTATCTTTAATTTCTTATTTTCAATTTGAAACGCTTCAAAGTTAAGATATAGAATTGTTCCGCGTTAGATTTGGAAGTTTAGATATTCTTATTCGAATAGGTACTTCAAATTATAAATTCAGGTTTGAGAGCTTCAATTTTCGTTCTTTTTGTTCCTTTAGCATTTAATTTATGAATAAAATAAAATTTGATTTGTTATAAAATTTGTGGATTCCTATAAAAGTGATGCATTTGTTTTAATTTTTGTTCATTACGGTGGTCTTTTGAAAAGAAAAAACATTTTCCCCTTTCTTTTTAACATCACCTTTCTTCAAAACAAAATGATCCTATTTCCCCTACAATTGTTCTGCTGAACCCGAGGCCGGTACAGTGGAAGAAAAAAATTCCCATTCCGCAAAAAATTGACGGGATCATTGAAGTTCAAAAATCCGAACTGCTGCATTTTTTCATTTGAAGCAATGAAATCTAAACTGCCAATCAAAGAACTAAAAATGGAACTCTTTTGAATTTTATACTCATAAGATTAAAGCTTTAAAAAAAATTTTATTCAGAATTGTGTAATTTTGTCGTGGTAAAATTAAACTAAAAAACGATTACACTATGATTGAAATTTACCACGGTATCAACTCGTGTTTTATGTCAACCGATTTACGTGACAAAATTACACTTATACGTCACTTTTTAAAATTGTCAAATTCCACATTTAATCGCTGGAAGTTCACAAAAAAATGGTAAAATTAATACATGAATCACAGTAAACATTTAAAAAGCGACTTGCAATTTTCAACTGCTTTTTCTACAGTGTCGTTAAACTGCAAAATTTAAAATTTTAAACTTGTATGAACTGAGTAGTTCAAACATTTTTGATAAAAAAATATAAATCGAGGCTATAATTTTCAATCCTGTAAATTGAAGAATGAATCAATAAATTTGCAAATGTTTAAGATTATACCGTTTGAAGCAATTTCACGGTAATAACATTACAAATGGAACAAATGTTCAATTTTTTTTAAAACCGCAAACACTTTTTAAATTACAAGTTACATTATTTTTAAGTCGTTTGAAATTATTAATTGTTATTTATACATCCAAGTTCAACACTATCACTAACAAATAAAAAATAAAAAATTTGGAGCAATTACAATTGTAACGTTCCAAGTTTAAATGTATAGCAGTCTGAAATGTTGACGATTCAATTACACACAGAAAAAAGATTCTTTGATTCGAAAAAAATTTCTTCGAATCAAAGAAAAATATTTGTTGGCTCTCAGTCGAAGAAAAGTTTCTTTGATTCAAAGAAACTTCTTTTCATTTAAAGAAACTTCGTTGTTTTAAAAAAATGGTTTTTTGTTCTAATGCAAATTTTTCTTTAGTTTAAAATGATATTCTTCATGTTTCAGTTAGTTTTGGTTGAATGAAAAAAATTATGATAAAGAACGGTTTTTTAAAAATTCAAGACGAATATTTTTCTGAGCGTAGGTTAGGTGTACAAGCAGGTTTATCAAATACAGATGTGGATTGTTTGTTGGCTTCAACAGTGGGGAGTATTAAAATAGACTAGGAATTTAAATAATGGTCTCTCTTCAATTTTTAATAATTAGCCAAATCTAATATAAAACATTTCCGAAAACAAATAAGATTATACTGTTAAAAACAATTCAGAATAGATGAAGAGAAGAAATGATATTAAAATGATATTAATAATCTTCACATAGTCTACTGCGCCCTCTCACCAGAAGTATCTTAAATTATGCATTATTCTAATAAGCCAATTAAATTGATTCGAATAGTATAAAAAATTCAAGGAAAGGGTTAAAATATTCAGTATATTTATTAGTGCTGAAATATTTCATATTTTTCATCTCAAATTCTTCATTTTATTGTACATCAATAAAATTGATTGAACGGATCGAAATTTTAAATTCAGAAAATATTTTTATCTCAAAGGTTTGTATAAATCACAATTATTATCTTTCAAATTTAAATAATTGAATCTGCTTTGAATAATTAAATCTGTTTTTTGTTTTGATTTAGGAGGTGTTCAAGTATTACGTCGCACGCCTGGGTTGAGGGGGGAAGCAGCTGTAGTGCGACGCCCATGTTAAAATTACATACTCCTACTATAGAAAACGCGTGACGAAGTGGGGGGAGGGTAAAATTGTCCAAAAAAAGCGTGACGTAATACTTGAACGGCCCCTTACTCCAAATTTATCTTTTTTTTATTTGGAACAATTTGTTAAAAAAAATAATCAAATTTGAACAGGAAATCGTAAATTTCCGGGAAATTGTTTAAAATATCAAAGAAGTAAGAAAAAAACTCGAAAAGAAAATATTGATTTTCATAGAACAAGAAGCATTTTAAGTACGAACTGCAGTCAGAAAAATGCTGCAAAAAAATATGAAAGAGCGGAATTTAACTTCGATTTTTAATAATGTCCTTTGAAAAGGAGTATAAACTTTTTGAAAAAAATGAATTTAAATTATACGTAAGCACCAATTTTTGTGAAACCCTTTTTGTTTTTCTTAAAGTAATTAATAAATACAAAATAATTAAATGAAGGAAATAATGAAATTAAAATAAATGAAAAAGCTATGGAAACTTATATTTTTAGGTACCTATATATTCAATGAAATTGTTA
The DNA here is from genome assembly GCA_032362435.1 of Melikaiella ostensackeni. NCBI lineage: Eukaryota > Metazoa > Arthropoda > Insecta > Hymenoptera > Cynipidae > Melikaiella > Melikaiella ostensackeni. The sequence continues at coordinate 8,992,769 of JAUMHM010000071.1, read as the reverse complement.
ATAATTAAGATTTTTTAAAAATCTTTCATTTTCCCAGAGACAAATAATAATAATTCTGTATATTTTCGGGGATGCATTTATCAATATTCCTAAAAATTTCGGTTAAAAATAATTTAACAAGTTCAGACCTCCAAAAGTACCAAAATATTAAAGTTATTGAAAATAGGACCTTCGGTACGCCGGAAATACGAAATTGTTGAAAATCGAAAATGGCTAAATTGACATTTATTAAGATTCACTTACTTTTTATTCAAATTAAAGACAATTCTAATTTTATTTATGGCATGGGCCCTTATAGTTACACTGGATAAGCAAGCCGTAATTTCCGAAAAATGCTTCTTAGACTTTACAGCTGTTAAAAAGACTCATATACCACTAAATTAACAAATGTAACATTTCAGAAGAAATTTTTTCCAGATCTATAGGAAAATTATCGATTTCTTTTCCAATACAACTAAAGAGATACCATACATAAACGAACATACATTTTTTAACTTGGATAAAAATTAACTGAATCTTAGAAAATGTCATTTTTGCTCATTTATAAAAAAATCCAACTAAATAAAAAATTATACTTTTTTTATTTAAATTTTTTATTATCATTTAAGATCCAAAATTTTAGATTAAAAAATTACCAGAATTTTAGTACGCATGAGAAAAAATATTTTATTTGTGAGAATTAAAAATTTTTGACCACATTGCGACATCTTAGGACTAATTTTGATTCCAAAAAGTCATTACAGTTTTTTTGTATCAACTTTTTAGCACTTGCCATTTTCGAATTTCAACAATTTCGTATCTTCGGCCCGCTGTACGTAAATATAAATATATCTATAAAGGCATCACACAATTTAATTTTCTAATTCATTCCAAAATTCATTCAAGACATTTTCTACTTCATTGAATTATTTTTTTAAATTAACTCATCAAGTAAACTGTGATTATTAACGATTCGGATTTCAAACGCACTACGACTTAGCGCGATCGAAATTCGACATAAACTTGCCTGTTGCGCCTCTACTAGCATAAATTGGAACCAATCAGTATATATAGCGCCTCTACAAGTATGTGGTTGAACTAAAAGCTATATATATATATACAAAACACAACTTGCCTGCTGCGCTAATTACCGGTATGTGGTGTAACTAATACCTTGTGGTATCTAGGGTATAATATCTTTGGTATTATACGTACCGAACCGTGCAAAAATTAATAATTTTGAAGACCCGTGTTAAGTGATTTCTAGATGGGAATGCGTCTTAGAAAAAATCTTAACGATTATAACCAATAGGCAGCTTACGTACCGCTAGGTGGCGCTAGCTGTTCCATTCAAAGTTCCGCGAAAATTCAAATTACATAAATGAAAAATTGCTTTTTTTAAAAGAAATTAATACAGGATGGCCACTGTACCAGGAAAACCGGGAATTTTTTTAGACCCGGGAAAACTAGGAAATGACAGTGAATTTATTTTTTCACGGAAATTTTACAAATTTTCAGATGAAAAGTCTATCCGATCTCTTGAAATTTCACATAATATAATGTCATTTAAAATAAGTTCGATTTCAACTTTTCTTAAAGGTTAAATTCAATTGTTAACTTTTTAAATTATAAAGTAATTATTCAGTTTACATTGCGTAATTCTAAAATATTTTACTTTAAAAATGTTCCATTTTAGGTCTTCATTTTTAAGCGTACAGTTGAATTTGAAAATTCTTAATAAAAAACGTTCTGAGTTGATCAGCTGTAAATATCAATACATAATTCATTCATTTTTCGAACTGTTCGAGTATTGATAAACTTGAACAATAATTGATTTCACAAGACTATTCTAAATCTGTTGAAAATTAATCATTATACAGATTTTGATGTTCAAAATTGGACTGTTTCAATTCGAAAGCCTTAGTGGTTAAACAAATGTAAACGTCCGATTGAACCTTTATGAACTATTTAAAATTTCAAATCCAATTAAAATATTGTTTTAGCCCAAAATATTCCATTTCCAGCACATTCAATTTGAAATTTTGGAATAAAAAAAAAGACAATTCTTAAAAAATATTTAGCATTATTTGACTGTTGATTTAAAATGAACAATTGAAAATGGAACATTAAAAACTGCATTGTTCGAAATGGAAAGCTTTAAATCGTTAAAATTTCAGTATGCTACATTTAAATCTGGTGTACATTGTTAATTTTTCTATTTCTGTGAAGGATTCACGTATCAAAACCGTTTAAATTTCACAATTCTAATTTTAAAAGAAAGAGAAGAAATGTTGGTATTTTTTAATTTTTATCCGAAATGGAAGTGGAACTTTTTGTTACATTTTAATTGAGTTGAAGGCGGGCAGATTTGGTATTTTAAACATTTTTATTGAGTTCGAAATAAGGGAATTTTAGTTTTTAATGTTTGTTGGATTGGCAGAGGGACGTTTTATATTTTTAAGACTGTCATCAAGTTGAAAGGGGGGAAATTTTGGCTTTTAATATTTCATGAATATGAAGAAGGATAATTTTTTATTTTAAAGATATTTATCGAGCTGGAAGGGAAGAAATTTGGTTTTTATTATTTTTTTAATTGGAAGAGAGACATTTTTTCATTTTTAAGATTTTTATAGAGTTAGAAGGGACCAGATTTTTGTCATATCTTTTTTTCTCAATTGGGGGAGGGAAATTTTTTATTTTTAATGTTTTGATTGAGTTGGAAGGGACGAAATTTTTTTTTATGAATTGGAAGAGGGAAATTCTGTATTTTTAATATTTTTATTGAGTTGGGAGGGAGGAAATTATTTTTAAAAAATTTTTAATTGGAAGTGGAACTTATTTTGCTTTTCACATTTTTTTTTAGTTGGAAGAAATGAAATTTTGGTTTTTACATTTTTTCTGAATTGAAAGAGGAAATTTTGTTGTTTTTAACATTAGTGTCGAGTTGGAATGGTGGAAATTTTGGTTATTTGTTTATTTTTTCTGAATTGTAAGGGGGGAATTTTTTTATTTTCAACATTTTTATTGAGTTGGAAGGGAGAAAATTTTGGTTCTCAATTTTTACTGAATTGGAAGAGGTTCTTTTTTTGTTTTTACCATTTTAATTGAGCTGGAAGGGACGGAATTTTTATCATTCATTTTTTTCTGTATTGGAAGAGGGACATTTTTTATTTTTAACATTTCTGTAGAATTGGAACGGACGAAATATGGTTATAATAAATTTTTCTTCAAATTGAATAACCTACACTTTTAACTTGTTTTACGAATAAAATGTAATCTTTTATTATCAATTTGTATAAAGAAAGCAATTCTTTATTTATCCAGTTTGAATTTTCGCGGAACCTCGCCCAGAGCAGCTAGCCCCACTGCGGTTGGCAAACTCCCCTGTTGCAACGCTGCAAGTTTTTCCAACCCGCTTTCCTTCTAGTCTTTGTTTTAACAGTGGTTTTCCAATCTAGTGACTTATGGTAACTTCTGGTTATTTCGTGGACAAAATGAAATGATGGTCAATCAATCCACCAAACGAAGAGGATTCAAATTTATTTGCGGTATAAAATTAATTAAAAAATCAATCAAAGTTAATATCACATTTAGTTTTTGTGATTTTTCTCGAAATTTATTTTGTTTTTGCTACAAAAATATATTTGACGTAGAATTTGTAATTTTGAATAATCTATAATAACTTTTAGACGTGTGCGAAAAAATTCGATTCCATTTCAAACCGACATTGGACGCGCTTCGAATGTCGACAAACCGAATTCGACGCGTGCTATCGTTGGATCGGTTTCTTCGATCCGATCGACCCGCCGATTGAATGTCGAAAAACCGACATTCGATGCTTTCTACCATCGAATTAGTTTTTTCGATTCGATTGGCCCGTGAATCGAATGTCGGACTTTCGACATTCGAATCACGGGGGCGCTCTACGTCGGATCGGTTTTTTTTTTCGATCTGATCGATCGGCTTTCGATTGTCGAAAATCCAATATGCGACTGACAAAAGGAATTTCAAGTTTTCAATTAATAATTATGATTCTAAAAATAATGTTTTTGTATAATATTATAAATAAAAAGTGGAACCCATTTTAACTGGTTTTTTCTTCTTTTAACTGAAAGTTATTTGCAGATGGCCGATTTTGTTTTTGATTACAGTTCTTTGGCATATCATACAAACAATTTAAGACCAAATTTAAAATAATCGATCTGGCCCTTTTGGAAAAAAAATCGATTTATCTGTTTAATGGCCATACGGTGGTGCATAAACATTGGCATTAAAATGCATGAGACGAAACTTGACTTTTTAAATATCTTCGTAAAAAATGATTTTTCGCCATAAGTGTGTTCAGAAATTAGTTTCTATTTTTCAAGGACCATTTTATGAAATAATAAAATCAATAATACAAACAATTATCGCTTTTATTATTTCGTAGAATGGTTCTTGAAAAATAAAAACTAATTTCCAAATACACTTACAGTGAGAAACTATTTTCTACGAAGATATTAAAAAAATAAAGTTTTGTCCCATGCATTTGGTGCCGATGTTCATGTATCAGTGTATGGCCATCTTGCCAAATCTTGCCCAGTGACGTCACTACGTGAAATACGAAATATATATTTCGAGAACAATTTTCAAATCTCAGTACAAATTCGCCTGTTGAAATTCGCCGAGAATAGCTTGAAATTTTGTAAATAGGATATGAAATGAACCCTTTCGCGAACTATAGCCATAAATTTGGAGATCGGAGCCAAGAGCTTTTCGCAAGAAGTGTGCCGAAATGCACGTAATTTTCAAATTGAAATTTTCGCGCTACCGCTCGTGGCGCCTCCGTCCCCGGGCGGAAATCGTACTTCTCATTACCGGAAGCGCAGCGGTTCGCTTGCGAAAAGGCCAAGAGCCAGCGTTGGCCACATGTCTCTTCGCACCGCTTTTCCGTGAGAAAAAAAAGCTCGAAAATGCCGAGTGTTTACGTAATCCCCACTGTGTCGTTTCCCCCACGTATCGCGTAACTAATTCGCAATTGAGCAACGTCTTCGAGTGTTTTCCTTCCCCCGTCGAGTCGTGTTCGCATCCAACTCCGGAATCCACCGCAAGTGAAAAACTCTTTTTACAAAGACTCGCCGTCTGCTAGTCACGTACTCGCGTCCTCGCGCCTCGTGTTCGTGCCCGACTCCCAAAGTGCGTATTGAGTATTCCCTTACCTCAAATCGTTAACGCATCCCATAGCCCACAATTCCTTGACCAAAATTCGACCAGGAAGTGCTTCAATCATAAAAATTAAATTTCAATACTCGATCGCAGGTGCCGGTGGCCACCAAGTGCCGAACATAACCTCAAAGCTGTGCTTTGAACATCTCATCGTCGCCATGCGCTCGGTCATGGGGTGCTGCTGTTGAGGCTAGAATCCTTGGAGGTTAAGAGCAAGGAGTTTGACTAGGAGGTTAAGAACTCCTGGGAGTATAAAATCAACTGCAGCGTAGTTGATGCCCACAGCGTGGGGTTGACTCCGCTTTCCTGGACCTCGTGTTTTTCTCGGATCCAAGATGGCGGCGAGGGTAGGCCAGGGCAGTAATGAGCCCACCGAGGGCCCCGGTATTTCCTACGCCAGTGTCCTCAACCTCCAGAGGGCCAAGGACAGCAACAAAGAAAACATCTCCCAGGTTCAGAAACCACCTCTACAGGTCAAGGAACGTCTCGAAGGTCAACTTTCTGAATCCAATTTTCCCAAAGCAAAATCTTATCAGAAGTCATCGCGGAGGTTTCCAAGGGGCGATCGCGCACCCCCGCCAAAGGCACCCCTGGATTCGCAGAGAGATTTAGAAAAAAATGTTGATAAGTTTGAGCAGAATTTCAGAGAAAATGTAGAGGAGAATGAAACTGATGAGAAAGGATTGGAGAGAAATGAAAGGAAAAGTGAGTTGGTGAATGGTGAATTGGGAAGTGATGGGGACTTCCAGACAGTGGCACCGAAGAGTGCGAGAAGAAAGGAGAAATTTAGAGAGTACAGGGATCATAGGGAGAGACACAGAAATCGAGAGAGACATCATGCTCGAGCTCACAGTGGGGGGAGTAAAGACAGATTTAAGGATAGAGTTGACAATAAAGACAAAGATAAGGATGGAGTTGATCAAAAGGAAGAGGAAGAGGAACAGGAACCGGTGAAATATGTAGAAGCACCATTGCCGATTGTAAATCCGTGGAGTAAGGGGAAGAGTAATTCTGGTTCTGGACCCGCTCCTGTTCCGGTTCCGGTGGTGGTTTCGGAACAGAAGGCTGAAAGGGAGAAAAGAGTTCTTCAACCACAGCAACAGCGGACGAAACCGGTCGGTGAGTAGTGCTCTGATTTCATGTTTTCTCGGTTAAATCGTCTTGAGTGCTTGTGGGGGTGATCGGGAATGATAGACGCACTTTGCGCTGATGACGCAAGAAGTTATCGTGGTTGAACGAACCAAGACGAAGATTTAGAATTATAAGTTTACTTATTGAGATTTAGGATCTGCAGGTGCTTGAATATTTATTCATTTTTTTATGATTCAAAAGATTTTTTTTTGATAGACGGAGTTAAATCCTTTTTAGGAGCTTCCTTGGATTGTTGAAAGCACTTAAAATAGTTGTTCAATTTTAAAACTGTTAAACTTTGAAAGCTTTCAGTTTGAAATAGACGATACGTTCAAAACCAAATGCTTTTACATTCAAGGCCATGTCATACTAACTTCAAAATAATTTTCCGTTATATTTTTCGCAGCAGCTCACGTGCATACGAATTGAAATATCGAGTTGAAATTTTGGGAAATTAAATATAAGGCACTAACGAACATTTGGGTGGCCCTAAGCTTTTGGAATGACAAAAAAATTCATACTTGAAACTTTTTTGGAAAAATTGTTGGAAATTTTTTTTTATATTTTCAGAAATTTAAGACCATACAAACGTTTCTTAGTGTCTTTTATTTAAATCGCAAATTTTTAACTCTATATTTCAATTCGTATGGACGTGAGTTGTTACGAAAGAATATGTCGGAAAATTATTTTAAGGTTAGTATGACATGGCCTGAAAGGGATAAAAAAAAATGTGAAAAATGAATCATTCGACATTGAACAATTTCAAATTCAGACTTCAAATGAAGCAATTTTAAATGTAGACATTAATACAGAACTAAAAAATGATACATTTGAAATGTTTAAAACTAAAAAAGAACCATGCACGTTCGTTGTGAAATTTGGGTTTCGGATAATGTAGCAGCTCAATTTGATATATGTAATGTAGATAAGATAAGACAATTTGTAGAACTACAACATATGTAAAATTGGGCCAATTTAACTGAAACCCAGTTTCCATAAGAAACGTGCAGGATCCTTTTAAATTCATACGTTAAGGCCATGTGAACGTAACCTCAAATTTTTGTTTTCGCATTTTTTTTTTAATCAACTTACGTTCACACGAAACGCGATATCGAGTTGAAAATTTCAGATACTAAATAAAAAACACTAAGGAACGTTTGTCTGGTCCTAAATTTTCATAATTATAAAAAAAAAGCAAAAAAGAAAAAGTTTTTATAGGAAAAAAACGTTTTTTATAATTATAAAAATTTAGGACCAGACAAACGTTCCTTAGTGCTTTTCATTTAGTTTCCGGAATTTTTAACTCGATATTGCATTTTGTGTGAACGTCAGTTGGTTTAAAAAAAATGTGAACAATTTTTGAGGTTACGCTCACATGACAGGGCATGTGATACTTAGAAAATTATCGATTTTAGCAGTGTTAGGTTCCCCCGGCTTTTCTCCTACAATAATGAAGATTTAGACTTCAAAATTTGGGGAATGGTAGAGAACATACTAACGAACGTTCCCGAACTCTTCTTTTGTGGGATAATTAAAGAAAATTATTTTTGATAAATTTGATTAAAGTGTGTGTATTTTGAGGTTATGTGTGTTACAGCTGAAATTCCAAACTACACAATTTTTTGGCCGAAAACTTAGGACAAGAAAAAAAAACATAGAAACTAATGTCCCGGAACTAACCTTGTTTGCAGGTAGTTAAAAAAGTTTATTTCATGAATAATTTGTACGTGGCGAAAAATGATCCTAACCTCAAAATAGTGCACGGACATAAAATTTTTATTTATCAGAATAAATTTTTTTTATTTTATCCCTCTAAAAAAGAGATCGGGGACGTCCGTTATACTATTTTATAGCATCTCCGAATTTAGTTATTTAAAATTTTGATTTTTGTGGACAAAAACCCGGGGGAACTGAACCTAGTTCACCATACGCGGAAGTATCACATGCCCTTAAGGCCGTGTGAGTATGCGTATGCATTTTGAAGTTAATTGTGTTTGAAGTCGAAGAGATTTGAATTAAATCTTTCCAGATTTTCAATGTTAATGTTAGGGAATAATCATTAATTTCAATCGATATAAATCTAAAAATAATGTCAAATTGCCTTATTTGAAATTGGATAGTATAATGGATAATTTAAAATTTAAATCTTTCATATAATCTCAATTCAAATTGAATAGTAATTTGAATATTGTGTATTTGCAATAGTTTAAAAAAATATTATTTTCATCTCGACACCCCCCGAAAACACTATAAATAATGCCCACTTGCTTCTATAATTTTGACCTCGCATACATATTTCGCATTTATTTTAAATACACACGGAAAATCCTTTAAATAACAAAAATGTATGTTTGTACAAAATATAGTTAATTAATATTTTGTTTTCCTGCTGGAAATGGTTCATACGGCCCTAACTGTTTACGATATAGAAATTCTTAGAAGCACTTTCACGGCCATCGCGTCCATACCTGAGACAGCCTCTAAATCGGGGTTCCAGTCTACCTAACAAAGATGTAGTTCTAGCGTTTGTGGAGTAAAATGAGGAAATTCAATCTTGAAGTTAAGGTCTGGTTCCAACGCCCTTAAGGGCATGCGATTTGGTGATACTTGCCATATGATCCACATCACTTTCCCCACGTCACGCCCATCACGACATACCGACCGTTGAGTGTACTTTTTTCCGTCATATTTTTAAAGTAAATAAAATAACGCGTTAAAGTTTTGAGTAATATATTAGCCGACCACTGTACGGCCCAATCGAGTTTGCATTTTGTTTAAATAGTGCAATTTTCTAAACGGATAATTTATAATTTAGGGCACTAAAACCCTGTTTCTAATTACATTCCAAGTTAAAAATTAATAAAATTGCGGTATTTAAACAAAATACGACGTTCAACGTGCTGGACAATAATGCAGCATGTCGAAGGTGGGTAAACCTGGAAGTACCACCATGCCTCAAGCAATGTATGCCCTATGCCAAAAATAATTAATCATTCAGACCTAGTTTAGTACCCAAAAGTCAAAGGTCCCCGCACAAAATATATAGAAAAAGTTTTTCGCTGAAATTGTCTCATTAATACGGCTTTTGATAAGCATCACGTGAAGCATCAGAAAATCGAACTTGACCCTACTTTGACCGAAAGGACTTATCTGGCAGCTTGACGTCAAGCTAGCTATACCATGGTCCAAATATTTCTTGCATTAACTTTTTTCTATCACAGGAATTTAGGACTCATTTAGAGCTCTTGCATGGCCCCAGAACCAATTTGTCAAAAACAATCCCTATCACTGAAAAATTGCCCTTAAAAATAAATATGCACTAGACATAAAAGTGAGTACATCACAATTTAGGGCTATTTTTAGGCTCTCCAACAACCCCAAAATTAATTTTCGGAATTTTTGCCTTATGCTCATTTTGTGTGCAGTTGTCTTGTTGAGAAAAAATGTCGTTAATTGGATAAGTGTTACATCGACTTTCAGGAATTACTTGTAACGTGAATGAAGTAAGGTAAAATAGATTGTGTGTAAATAGTTTTAATTCTTTCATTTTGGAGCAATGACTTGTAAATATGTTATATTGGTGAAAGTGACGTAGCCTACACTGTTAAAAATTTATGTTGTTGATTTACAATACATGTTTTGTACATTAGTTTCAATGGCGTATACGCCAAAGTAAAAATTTCAGTCTGATTTTGACTAAGGAATCACTAAAAAGCCTGTTTGCTAAATATTATTTCTCTGAATTTTTACTGCTTGAAATCTTGAAAACTGTCGTGTCACTGATTCTCAATGAAATTCCACTACTTCAAATTTAGAGATTATATTAATAACAAGGACATACAGATATTGACATGAATAGATAAGGAATAGGCTGTGGTAGAGAAGAAGGGATTGAAAAGTATATGCTTTTAATAAGGGATAGACCTTGAATAAAGAAAAGGGGATTAAAAAGGATGTAGGCGATCAATTATGCTGAGAAATAGGTAGAAGAAGGTTTATATGAATAAGCGAGAGATAGGCTGAGAGAGAGAAGGGATTAAAAAGGATAGCTACTTAATTATATATGAGGAGATGCAAATAAAGATTGACATGGGCTGTTTAATATTTTAACAACATAAAAGCGCAGAGTTTCGCGTGCTTGCTTGCTCTTCTACAATCTATAAGCCAAGATACATAAGTCTTATTATCTAGCTTGACATTATACGCGCTAACATTGTTTTCATTACGGGGTATTATCCACTAGTTCTAATATCCAGTTCGTATAATCCATTATTCTCTTTTTTTTATCACATATTTTCCAAATTTGAATTAGTGGAGTTTTTTAATGGAATTTAGTGACACATTTGTCAGCACTTCAATCAATGAAAATCTAGTGGGAATCATTTACACAAGCAGTGTAGTTGGCTCAATTTTCTTTAATTGAATTATAGTAGAATTTCACTAATTTCAATTTACCAGAGGTTGATACACTACATGGGACACCGATTTGTCTGAGACTTGACAGGATGAAAATAGATCGAAATCCATTGGGTACTTTTTTTGGCTGCCATTTGGCCGTTTCCGAGATATTGAGGTTTGAATAATGTATATATATGCCCGACGAGGGCTCGAATTGCGACTGCAGAGCCCCCGGAGATCTAAGAGGCACTTTTTTTTCTATTATAACTTGGAATCCGAGACAAAATATAAAGTATGTAATCTAAATACCAAAATTCCTTGACCCACTCAGAATAATGTTTATTTGAATCAAATAAATTATTTCTTTGGTATAGGGTCAAACAAATAATTGATCGATTTCGGTGAAATTGTCTTTTTACGACTTTTGATAAGCATCGCCTAAAGCATCAGAAGACCAGACTTAAAACCTGTCCCCTATTTGGACATTTTTCTCGAAAAGTCCCCTGATTTACATAAAATTCCTCTATTTTGGATGAAACTTGTATGTATGGGTGACCGGAAAGCGGGAGGGTGCTTTGGAACCCACCCCTCTTTAGAGAGATTGCATTGTTTTTTAAACAAAGTATAGTTTGAAAAATAGTTACATTTCACTTAAAAATGTATACAACATTTTTTTATTTCCTCAATTACGAAAGATTTTTATGATGAATTGATATCAGTTAGATGAAAACATTTTTTTCTATTCTCACTTATGTCTATAGACATTAATAAATCTAATTAATTTTTGTATTTAGGTTTCTATTTGTAAATATCACGCAACTGACGCGCGTGCGCGCGCGTGTGCGTATGCGTGTGTGTGTTAGAAACGTCACTGGACATATATTTCGATGGCCTTTAAAATCAAATCTGATTCGACTTGCCGTTCGAAAAACAGGTTTTCTCTCTCGCGACTCTCACTTTCCGCAAAGTCCTTTAATATGGATCGAATGTCCTTTAGATAATTCAAGTCGATAAAAGTCTTAATTAAACTTCATGGGGAAAAAATTGAATCTGAAGAAGGAATGTTTATAAGCTGATTATGTTTACCCCGATTACCATACTTTTTCTAAAGCTTTCCTTTAAAATAATAAATGGAATATGTGAGTCTTAAGAGTGGGCTCAAATGTGCTTGGGTGAAAATATTGATTAATCAAATTTATTTATATTTGGATTTAATATCGGCGCCATTTTGAAAATACTTTCGTATCCACTTTACTTTACACAACCTTTTCAAGCAAAAAACAATCATGCTGTTCGTTTTCTGCCACTCAGAACCTTCTGTTAATCCAAAAAATGTAGTTTAATTTAATTTATTTTGCTTTTAATCCATTTTCAAAATATCGAGGTGGTGAATTTGCGAAATTTTCTATAGCGATCATTTTGAAAATATAATGATCTCTTTTATCTTTTTCTTAATTGTTGAAAATCAGCAGAAATATCAAAAACGCTTTTCTACTATCTAGAAAACTTGGGTGTGAATGAAATAATATCAAATAATGCATTTTATTTTTGATCTAATAACGTTTAACATTTTTGAGGCAAGTAGCTAATCATTATACGCTTAACTTTTTACTTTGCACGAATATAAAAATTAATCGAAGGACTGCAAATCTACCCCTCCTCTCCATGTTTAAACTGGCAGTCCTCGAGTCGTGTCCAGCATTATTCCTTTCTCCAGCGAAAGGTTTTTGAACGAGAGTGAGTCGATTTGTGTGCATTACCGTGTCAGATAATGCTGTTATGTCGACTTCAATGCATAATACCGGTTGCGAGCAAGACCTGCCAACTGCCTGGAACGAGTGTCAATGCCGTTGACCTCAAAATCTTGATATTCTAGTCTTAGTTGACTAGAAGAAATTTAAACGAGATCTTCATATGTGGAGGAGTACTTTCTGCCAATCAGACGATTATATAGGGCTTGAAATGACCATCCAGACTTGATTATTTCAGTTATTCTTTCACTTTAAAATTTCGAGGTGGAGACCGACGGGGTGAAACACCCATGTTAAACAGCGCAATATCGTTTGAGTGCTCTTTAAAATTTGAAACCCTTGATTAGAATTATAATACAATGTGACGCAGAAATGCCAGGAACTTTGAATGCATATAAATTTTAATAAATTAATTAATTGCACCAGACCGGGACCAAAAGTAGGTGTTTTCCGTAGATTTTAGGTATCTGAATCCGAAAGCAAAATCTGTCTCTATTACGTCAAGTTTTTAAGAAAATTGAGGCCAAATGCGTTTCTGGCCATTTTTTAAACCCGCTCTAGATAGGGAAAGGAAACATTTTTCTAATATAATCATCTTAAACTTCAAGGTTCCATCCTTAATTTGAGCCCTATTAAAAGTCTCTAGAACGTCAGTTTCGCGCACTACTATGTATGTAATATGAAATTACCATATTATTATTATTATTATTATTATTATTATTATTATTTTTTAATTATATCTCAGACTTAAGATGGTTATAGCCCAATATGTCGAAAGCACTTTTTGAGTTGGATATTTGTACCAAACT
>JAUMHM010000071.1:8968603-8979396 GCA_032362435.1 Melikaiella ostensackeni | reverse complement strand
ATGTACATAGAAAATTAGAGGCAGCAATATCTCATTTTCAAAAACAAATTCTAAATTCTGAAATCAAAAATTTAGTTTATTTGATTAATCATGTAGGAAACTATCCACAATATTTAAAACACCATTTATATAGAAATATCAAAGAACAATGTATAAATACTTTTTTTGCTTCACAAGAATTGATTTTGGAAAAAATAAAAATAAAAACCAGGTTAGAACTTAAATAAAAATTTGAATTCAGAAGAAATAAGATTTTTCAACATAATTATGAAATAAAGAAAACCAGAACTGAAAAATGGTTCAGAAACATTTCAAATAAACAAATTTCAAGTCACATTGCTGAGACCATTGCCTTGGGGAAAAATTTTGGAACTCCTTTTAATAACAAACAAATTCCTGTTAACAACATCATTGCTAATTTAGAAAACAGTATCCGAGTTCTAAATCCGGATAAAAAACAAAATATCAAAAAGAAAGTCACCACACTTATCTCAAATTTTGTCTGTAACAGTAAATCAAAAATCAAGTTAATTTACAAGAAATAGAAAATGTAAAAAAGTTCCACTTAAATAACAAAGACATTATTTTTGTTAAAGCTGACAAAGGAAATGTGACTGTAGCTTTTTATTCAAATTATGACAAAGAAACCGTAGAAACAATGTTGAAAAATAAAAATATTTACAAAGAAGTAAAAACCTCTTTGGTACTGCTCGCAATTGCGAAACATTTGAGAAAAAAATTGTAAAAGACTGAAAAGCAGAAAACAGAATAAATAATTTTAAAAAGTTTTTAAAAGACAAGCTTTTACTGAAATACACTGAAAAGAAAAAAAAATAATTCGCTCTGAAGAGGGGGCTTGCAGTAATAATAATAATATAAAAACGTTGGACGTGAATATTGAACATTACATTCATATGTGAAAGTCATTTTACTATTTACCCCGCGCACATTTTTTTAGCGTATTTTAATAAAAGCTTGTATTTTAAAAACTTTTTAAAATTATTTATAATTTATTTTGCTTTTCAGTCTTTCGCAAGTGATTCTTTCTCAAATGTTTCGCAATTTCGGAGAGTATAATTCTTCAGTTCGAACTCCGTTTTTTTTTAATTTTTGGTAAAAAAATGTATCATTAAAATACTTACTTTTAAACAGTAGCTAAAGTCTTGTTAATTTAATAAACAGAAGTGTATATTTTATACTTCAAAACAACTTTATAAGTATAACTATTAAAATTCTGCGTTTGATCAGCCGAAGATGAATGTTATTTAACCATATTTCCTGAACTTTTTTTTAAATACTTAAAAAACATTAAAATCCTTCTAAATTTCTTGACATTTTTTTAATCTCTTGAAAATTCCTTGGAATCTTTTAATTTATCCTAAAATCTTATAGGTCCTATAGAATCCTTCCAAATCTTCCTAAATTCTAGGAAATTCTTCAAAACTGTACACAATTTTTTAATACCTAAGGATCTATAAAATCCTTGGAAATTTCTTGAAATTTTTTTAATTTCTTGAAAATTCCTTGGAATCTTTAAAAATACACCAAAATTATTGAAATCTCTTGAAATTCCTTCAAATTCTTGAAATATATTGAAAATTCCTCGAAGTATTCGAAAATCTCTTCACATCTTTGAAATTCTTTGAAATTCCTCAATTCTTGTGAATAAATTAACTGAAATCCATTAAAATATTTTAAGTCTTATGAAATCATTCGAGATCCTGAAAAATTTATTGAAATACCTTATTGAGGGCCTCTAAAATCCCTCTAAAGTATTGAAATCTTCGGGTATTTTATAAATTTTCTTGAAATCCCTTAAACTTCCCTTGAAATATTTGAAAATCCTCTGAAATCCCTTGGAATCTTCTAAAATATCCTAAAATCTTATAAATCCTATAAAATCCTTCCAAATCTTCTGAAATTCATAAAAATTCTTTAAAGCCTCATTTCTCGAGTATTCATCTATTTAGAAAATTCTCTTTATACCTGAAATCTTCTTGATTTTTCTAAAATATTCTTGAATTCGAAGATCATTCTGGAAGGATCTGGAATTCTCTAAAATGTCGTGGAATCGAATATTTTCAATGTTCTTGAAGATTCTGAAAGCTCGTGATATGTTCTGGAATATTCCGGAATTTCATGGAATTTTATGGAATGGTTTACAATTTTAATGAATATTCTCTGTTTCTAAAATTTTCAGGAAATTATGGAATGTTCTTGAACCTTCTAGAGCCTAGTAGAATATTTTGGACGTTTTAAATATTTTCTGAAATTATTAATAATAATCTTCAAATTCATTCATTCACTTTGTCCACACTGAAATTTTAAATCTCAAAAAGTGAAGAATTTTTAATTGCAATTCTATAAAATTGAATAAATTTCAATTTTACGTCTTCAAAATTGAATAATTTTCAATTTTAAATCTTGAAAAGTCAACAATTTTCATTTGAAAATCTATGAAATTGAATAAATTTCAAGTTTACATCTTCAAAACTCAATAATTTTTAATTTTAAATCTTCAAAATTCAACTATTCCAAAAAGAGCATGCAAAATTACATCACTCAAAGCTGTAACCATTTCAAATTAATGAATCTTCAATTCTAATTTTCAAAAATTGAAGAATTTTCAATGGAAAATCTAGAAAATTGAGTAATTTCCAAATTTAAGTCTCAAAAATTGAACTATTCCAAAAAAGGCATTCGAAATTAAATCATTTCAAACTATAAATATTCCAGAATAATGAATCTTTAATAGTAAATCCTAATAACTGAACAATTTTTATTTGCAAATCTATGAAATTAAATAAATTTCAAGTTTACGTCTTCAAAACTCAATAATTTTCAATTCTAAATCTTCAAAATTGAACTATTCCAAAAAGAACATGCGAAGTTACATCACTTAAAGCTGTAACCATTCCAAATTAATGAATCTTTAATAGTAATTTTCAAAAATTGAAGAATTTTCAATTGCAGATCTATAAAATTGAGTAATTTCCAATTTTAAATCTCAAAAATTGAACTATTCCAGGAAAGGCATTCAAAATTATATCATTTCAAACTACAAACATTCCCAAATTAATGAATCTCCAATTGTAAATATTAAAAAATGAAGAATTTTCGACGTGCAAATCTATAAGATTGAATATATTTCAATTTGGCTTCTCAAAATTTAATAACTTTCAATTTTAGATCTTAAAAATTGAACTATTCCAAAAAAGGCATTCGAAATTAAATTATTTCAAACTATAAACATTCCAAAATAATAAATCTTTGATAGTAAATCTTAAAAATTGAACAATTTTCATTTGCAAATCTATGAAATTAAATTAATGTTAAGTTTACATCTTCAAAACTCAATAATTTTCAATTTTAAATCTTCAAAATTGAACTATTCCGAAAAAAGCATGCAAAATTACATCACTTAAAGCTGTAACCATTCCAAATTGATGAATCTTCAATTGTAATTCTTAAAAATTGAAGAATTTTCAATTGGAAATCCGAAAAAAAGGATTCGAAATTACATCACTTTAAACTATAAATATTCCAAATTAATGAAACTTTAATAACAAATATTGAAAATTCAAGAATTTTCGATTGAAAATCTATGAGAGTAAATAAATTTCTCTTTTAATACTCAAAATTGAATGAATTTGAATTTTACATATTTAAAATTAAAATATTCAAAAAAAAGAACTAAAAAATAAATCATTTCAAACTATAAACATCCTACATTACTAAATCTTTAATTGTAAACCTCAAAAATTGAATAGTCTTCAATAGCAAATCTATAAAATTTAATATTTTTCATTTTCTTCAAATCTTCAACATTGAATAATTTCCAATTTCAAATCTTCAAAATTGAATAATTATAAATTCCAAATCATTAAAATTGAACTACGCAGAAAAAAGCATTCAAAAATACATCATCTTAAACTATAAACATTCTAAATTAATGAATCTTTAATTGCAAATCTTTAAAATTGAATGATTTTCAATTTTAAATCTTAAAAATAAATTATTCCAAAAAAATCATTCAAAATTAGATCATTTTAAACTATAATTATTCCAAAGTAATAAATCTTCAATTGTAAATCTTGAAGATTTGAGAATTTTCAATTAAAAATCTATAAAATTGAATAAATTTCAATTTCAAATATTCAAAATTAAATATTTTTGGATCTTAAACCTTCAAAATTAAATCATGCCACATATTCCAACAAAAAATTCAAAACTACATCTTTTTAAACTGTAAATATTTCAAATTAATTAATCTTTAATTGCAAATCATAAAAATTAATGGATTTTGAACTGGGAAATCTATAAAATTAAATAAATATTCATTTAAAGTCTTCAAAATTAAATAATTTTTAATTTTAAATCTTCAAAATTGAACTATTCCAAAAAAAGTATTCAAAATTACATAATTCTCTATTTTACACATTAAATGCTGGAGAGTCTTCAATTGCAAATATTCTAAATTGAAGAATTTCCCATTATAAATCTTCAAAATTGAACTACATATTCAAAAAAAAAAACATTCAAAATCACATGTTTTTTAAATTTAAACTATAAAATTCAAAATTAAACAAGTTGCCGAATAAAATGAAAATTGTATGAAAGTCGATGTAGCTATTATAATATTGATTTTAATTTATGATTGTTATTAATTATTTTTTATAGTTACTTTTAATTTAAGCATATAATGTAATATTGATAATTAGGCAATTCAAGTAAAAAAACATGTTATAAGCGCGCGAAGCGCGTTATTTTTGCTAGTGTACTAAAATGTTCTGAAATCGAATATTTTTCAATTTTCTTGAAATTTTTTGAATCTACACTCAACTCTCCATTGAACTCGCCTCGGTATACCACCTACCGAGAACTGCTGCCGATTCACAATCGAGAATGAGGGGGTCCAAGACGCCTAGAAAGAGGATTGCCGCCGCCCTGCATTCGTTGATGCGGGGGTCCGAGGGGCCGAGAGAGAAGCGCGTGAGCTTAGCGGAGTTCAGCAGTTGTTTACATCGTAGAAATTCTTGGAAGAGCCTAACGGTCAAGGTAGGCTATACCCGAGAATCGAGTTAAATGGAGGTTCCTGTGTATTGGACGTTTTTGACTCTATTAGAGTCTTGTAGAACATTATGGAATGTTCTTGAGATTTCTAGAATATTCTGAAGGAGTTTGATTTAAATATTTATACTTATATTCCAGCCTTTTCAATTATTTTGTACATTCAAGGCCTCTTTTTAAGCATCAATCAAGTAAATGTCAAAATTGAGGCTAGAATGTAGGTGGCACTTTTCTTAAAAGGCATTAAATTTCGATGTCATTTTTTGAATTACATACAGTGAAAGTTTTAGCCCTTTGTAATTTTACAACGTTTTAAGAAAAAAAAGGGTAAAAATAAATTGGACAAATTGGAAAATAACATTTAAAAGAAAATTATAAAAATCATTCTCACATATTCTAAAGTTTAAAAATCAATATTTTACATGGCCTAAAATGTTTCAAATTTCGGACTATACACCTTTTGCATGCCCCCCCCTCCGCCTTCCCACCTACAAGAAGAATCTAAAAAAATATTCTTACTACTGTATCGATAACAGGCTTCACTGGCCACAAATGCTCTGAAAACAGAGGAAATGAAAGGATTTTTCATGAAAATATGGGAATAAATTCTTTCAAATAAAATTAATGTAGGTAATATATTAAATGCAATTTGTAACGCTTTCAATTCCTAAAATTTCCAATAAAAAATTGCGTTTTTAAGAAAATAGATGAATTTTTAAACAAATAGTTGAATTTTCAACCAAGAGCGTTAATTTTCTGCCCAAAAGATGAATTTTCCACCCAAGAGATGAATTTTCAGCTAGAATAAATCAACAAAGTTTCTGATTTTAAATCAAAAACATTTGAATTCAACCACTCAAAACGAATTTTTGAAAAAAATTGTTGAATCCTCAAACAAAACAGATTAGGTTTCAACCAAACAGTTGCATTTTCAACCAAAACAAGTGAAATTTATACCAAAGAAGATCATTTTCAACCCAAAAAGTCGAACTTTTAACAAAACATTTCAACTTTTAATCAAAGAGATAAATCTTTAGCATTTTTTCAGTCAAAAAAATGAATTTTCTACGAATTAATTAAATTTTCAATTAAAAAAGATTAATTCTCAACGAAAAATATACTAGATGATAATTCAACCAAAAAAGGTTTTAGTTTAAAATTAAAAAAAAGTCCAATTTCAAAGCAAAAGACGAATCTAAGAAAAAATAGTTGAATTTTCAACCAAGAAAGATTTCTCACTCAAGAAGAACAAGAAATTTTAACCGAATTGTTGAATTTTCAACCGAAAAATATGAATTTTCAACAAAAAATATTATTTTCAACCAAATAGTTGAATTTTCTATCAAAATAATTTAATTTTCAACAAAGGAGTTGAATTTTCAACCAAGAAAGATTTTTTAGTAAAGAGGAAGAAAATTTCAACCAAACTGTTGAATTTTTAACCCAAAAAGACGAGTTTTCTACAAAAGAGTTGAATTTTAATAAAAAAGAACGACTTTTTAATATAAAAATTTTTTATTTTAAACTAAATGATGTAAGTTTTCAAGCAAAAATGTAATCATTAAATTTTCAGTGAAAAAAATTATTTTTCAACTAAGAAATAACGATGTATCAACCAGATAGTTAAATTTTCTACCAAAGAGATGAATTTTTGACCCAAAAACACGAACTCTTTGCAAAACAGTTAAATTTTGAACCTGAAAATATAAATTTTCAACAAAAAAGAACATTTTCAACCATATAGTTGTATTCTCAACTAAATAGTTGAATTTTCTACCAAAGTATTGAAATTTTTAGCCTAAAATACACAATTTTCTCAAAACAGTGGAATTTTTAACCCGATGAATTTTCAGCAAAAAAACTCATTTTTAACCCAGTAGTTGAATTTTTAACGAAATACTATAGTTGAATCCTTAACCAAAACATATGAATCTTCTACCAAAAAGTTTCATTTTTAATCAAAAAAAGATGAAATTTGTACCAAAATTGAATTTTCAACAAAAACCGAAAAAAAAATCAAGAAAGTTTTTTCAGTCAAGAAGAAAAAAATTTCAACCAAATTGTTGAATTTTTGGCCAAAAAGTCGAATTTTCTACATAGTTTTTCAACCCAAAAATATTAATTGTCAATAGAACAATTGAATTTTCAACCAAAAATGGATTAATTCAATTTTCACTTGAAAAAATTAATTTCAAATTTTGAAAAACGGATTATCTACAAAACAGTTGAATTTTAAACAAAAGTGTTCATTTTCAAACAATTATTAGAAATTTATCCAAATAGTTTAATAAGGAATCCAGAAAGATGAATTCTCAACAAAATAATATAATTTCGAACCAAAAAGGATGACTTTTTAACAAAATAATTGAATTTTCAACCAAAAATAGTTGGACTTTCTTATTGGGCTCTATTAATTCAGTTCGCATTAAAGTGGAAAAAAGAAAAAAAGTGGAAAAGATGGAAATAGGGAAAAGACTGTGAAGCCTGCGATAAATAAGTAGGCAGTTTGATAATTTATAGATTCAAGAATAATAGGTTGAATATACATTAAAGTTCATTTTTAATACTTTTAAAATATTAGGTTAGAAGTCTGGACATTTAGCTTAGAGAGTAAAGTTAATTTTTCACTGCACACTTTTTCACTTCGGACTACATTTTTAAATCCAGACTACACAAAATATGTCAGACTACGTAACATTTTAGGCCCGCTTTTTTTATTTTCTGTCACTTTGAATTTTGAAACTATAATTTCTAGAAAATACATTTGTCCATCTTTTTGTAACACAAAATTCGGCTTACCACTTACAGAAATAAAAAAAAATCATTAAAACAAGAAGTCGTAGAAGAATTTTTCATTTGGCCACAATTTAAAAAAAAAACATTAGACGTCACTCGAACAGTATTTCTTCATATTGGAAATCGAAAATTCTATACTTTCGAAAACCCGGACAAAGTGAAAAACCCTGTAGGACAAAAGTCGCATGCTTCAAAAAGAGGACATGTCCGGGAAAATCCAGAAGGAACTAAAAATTTGGAAATATATTGTACAAATATAGAGGAACAGTTGAAAGAAGTTTCACCTCAAAAACGTTTCCCTAAGTATCTCAAATTGTATGCCAAATTTGAGGTAATTTTTTACTTCTAATTTTTAATGCAAATAAGTTGGTCGATTTTTTTTGCTGAGGAAGTTGCATGAGCTCGAGTTCAAATTGTCTGATCTATTTCTAAAGTTCTTTCTGGAATATTTTCTCATTTTATTTAATTTTTTTTTGAGTCGCACAATTTTTCAATTTGTCGAATTTTATAGTGAAACCGTTGATAATATGACTACAACAGTTACAAACTTTCTTGTGTACTATTAAATTCTAAACATTTTTCAACACAACCATATTTCACCAAGGACCAACCATTGTCGAGTTGTTTTCAAAAACCAGTTATTGTTTAACACTTGCCAACATGGCGGCAGTAGCCGTACATGTATTGATGGGGATCTTTTACATTATGTTTATAAAGCTATTCCCAACGTGTGTGTAAAAAAATGCTACTTTGTCGGCTTTTTCTACTCAAGGGGAAATTTGTTCCCCATTAACCGAACTACCAGACATTTGTAGAATAAGGCGGGAATTTTGAAATTGTAGTGAAGTGATTATGGGGATGTGAGACAAAGTTATGTTTACTTTTCATTCGCACTTGGATACAGTGTTACACGTAATCATGAAAATTAATGGAGTCGACGCTGCTACTCCACGACGTGAGTTGGATGGAATTTTTATTTTGAAAAAAGAATTCCAGTGAAAGTTTTCTCTAAAATTTTGAAATAGGTAAAAAAATGTTTTTTTTAAAATTTGGTTTGTTTGAATTTCGTGTTTTTCGAGTCTGCTGATTGTCAACAATTTTCAACATCATAATTCTTGATTAATGCGATTTTCCAAGTCGATAAACAATTGCCATTTGTGATTAAATTAGATTGTGCTGGTATTAAAAAATCGCATTTGAACTGATTCCGTTTTTTAAGTCTGGCTTGGTTATTATTTCTCCAGGGTGGCTGCAGGTCAGGGAAAATTTAAAAATCATGGAAAAGTTCAGGAATTTTGTTGCTTACGAATAGTCAGGGATTTTGAAAAAATAGCTTGTAAAAGTAAGGAAACTTTTAAAAGGGGAACTATAAATAACTGTTAAGAATAATACATTTTTAATTTGTAATGTTTTTTCGAATTCTAGTCTCTGAATATTATTGGCCAGGGAAAATGAAAAACTTTTCAGGGGAAAAACAGGGAATTTTGGAAATGTAGTTTTGCGGACACCCTGTAATTCTCTATCTGCATGGTGTCAATAAACATCTCTTCGATAATTTCGTCATGGCCTTTGGCAAGTAATAGACTCACATAATTCTTACCGGTGTTTAGGAACAAACAAAGTCGACAAAACAACTTCACTGAAAATATCCCAATGGCTAGGCTCCAACGAAATGCGTTCCTGAATTTTATTTAATTCTAGTAAGATTCTTCAATATTTCCATTATAAATTCGTGTGGAAATTCATAGGAATTCTAGCAGAATTCCAGCAAGATTTCTAAGACCTTCATTGTAATTTTTGATCGATTTCATGAATAAATTCTAACGGAATTTTCATTAATTATAATGAAAGTCTCTCGTGAGTTCCAGCAGAATTTCAAAGTGACTCGTAATGAAATTCTGATTTTGAAGTATAACGTACCAATCTGTCATAAATTCTAGTTGAATTCCTTAATTTAAATATTTTTGTCAGTATGGTAGTGAAATAATAATAATAATATTATTAATGAATTCCAATGAAATTCTATCATGAGTTTTATTAGAATTCCGTCTAGAATTCTAATAAAATTTTCATGAATTCCAGTGACACTTCAATAAAATTCTATCAGAATTTCAGCATGAGTTCCAATTCTAAGAGACTTTTAGTATAATTTTTGATCATCTGTTTTTTAATGAATTCTAACCGGATTTTGTCATAAATTCTAATGAATTTCTGTCACTAATTGTGGTGGAATTATCTCCTCATTTGTTAGAAAATTTTGAGACGGTTGATTGATAATCGAATTCTATTATTAATTTTGTTAAACTCGTACTATGAATCTCATTGGAATTTTGTCGTAAATTACAAAAAATCTTTTGGAATTATAATATATCCTGGATTCTTGCACAAAATAATTGTGTCAAATTTCAAACTGAAATTTTGAAGGTACCGTAAACCGGGGCTAACCGGGACACGCTAGGGAAACCGGGCCACTCATAATTTCATATTTTATCATTTGATTTCTCTTTTTCTGAATAAAAATCCGAAAGATTTTTTATTGTTTTCTGTAAACTAAATGTTGAATTTTACTATTGAGATTGTTTGGTTCAGTTTCGTTAGGAAGTTTTGATAAAAATAATATGTATATAAGGTTGTCATTTTCTGTATTTTGGTTAAGTCGATTAAAAAACGCTTGGAAAACTTCACTTGCAATTTTTCTTTAGGTATTTATGTCATCTATCATATAGTGTATCGCCTTAATAAAATTATCGAAAATTTTGACCAAAGCAAGATGTTTGGTTTCTTGTTTCAGAACGATTTTTATCAAAAGTTCCGAATTTGTAGGAGAAAGTCGGGCATGGTCAAAAATTATATAGGGACCTGATCTATCTTTCCGATAGTGCTGCCGCCACCGAAAATTGCGGCGACCCTGGCAAAAGTGAGGTGAG
>JAUMHM010000071.1:8906525-8918428 GCA_032362435.1 Melikaiella ostensackeni | reverse complement strand
CGCGCTGGCAGCGCTGCATCGACGCAGAAGGAGCCTATTTTGAAAGTTTTTAAAGAATTGTAACGATTGGCTCAATACATTTTTTTAAATCGACTCAGTCCTATTACTTTCAGGACAAACCCTGTACTTGAACGATTATCAATTCACGACATTCTTTAAAACACTTCAAGATGTATAATTTTTCATTGAAGTATTGAAAACTGTCTTGTTTCAAATTTAAATTATTCAAAATTTTATAGTTTTTAAGTGGAAGCGTTAATAGTTAAATCCTTGAATGAATCAAATTCAACAATGAATAAGTTTTGATTAGAAATTTATAAATGAGATAATTTAAATCGCTCAATCTTGTAAAATATCAAATTAAAAGTCTTAGTATTTAAACAATATTCAGTGCTTTTTTGCTTAATGCGTCAAATTTTGATTGCCCGGAATATAAAATTTCCCATTTTTTAATGTTTTAATGTTGAATAAACTCGGTTTTAATATATTCAATTTAAATGAATTTTGTGTTTGAGAAACTAAAAAAAAAAATTTCTGTATAGCTCCTATTTTGTAATTATGAAATCTAAAAAATTTTCAGGACTTCATAGACTACGCCGGAAACCCTTTTAATGACGGGCGGATGTCCGCCCATGCGGCCGTCCATCCGTCCATTGTTTAACACTCCTAGCTGCTACAATATTTGTGCTAGAGAGTTGAAATTTGGTGCGGATGTTAACCAATCAAAGCTAACTCGAAAAACAAAAATTTCATCCGCTCATCTATCCCGATTTTTTTCAGTGATTGAAAACCAAGAAAGAAGAAGAAATTTGGAAATTAGGCTTTTCAGACCCCTATGGTGGAAGCTTTCCTTTTAGTCCAATCTCACTCGGGGAGGGCTCAAATTAAAACTCTTAGTATGTAGAATTGCGATGAGGAATACAATTTTCTATCTTATATTCTCGTTTTTTTATATCAGTGTTTAAAAAATAAGGAAAATGAGGAAATCCGTGTTTTCAGATCCCCTGTTGAAAGCTATTCCTTCAGTCCGATTTTCCTCGGGTCGACCAAAAATGCAAGCTTTTGGCATATAAAATTTCGATGAAAAATTAAATTTGCTACGTTATATTTTTTTTCTGCTTGCATGGCATCACTCAAATTAAGGCTGTTTGCATGTAAAATTTCAATGAAGAATAAAATTTCCCAGTTTATATTTTTTCATCCTGTAGCCTACAAAAACCCTTCCTTGAGAGCGTTCGCCGACCTCTTTGACTTGATTTTTTATTTAGAGATTGTCTAATTTTGAAAGCTTAAAATTGGTACAATATTGAGATGCTAAGCTCAGAAATGTTCATTCTTAAATGTTTAATTTTCAATTCAATATATTTCAAATTTATAATTGTTCTAACCTACGATTGGCAATATTTCTGCGTATGAATAAAAATTAAGTACATTTTGTGAAATTCTTCATCATTTGTCATACAAATGATAACTTGACGTTTTATTGCGTGAGAAATTCCTTCCAGTTTGGCACTCGTGCATTCAAGCCGATAATGATTCGAGATCCAAAAAATGCCTACGATTATCCGAAGTGATGAATCGTGTTACTTTTAATCCGCAACCGGCGAGCCAGATCGATGAATCGTGATCGACAGTCACTAAGTAGTTGACAGTATGCTAGCTAACGAGTCTTCTCACGCGAAACTTTTGTATTTCCACCAATGGTCAATGATGGATCACCTCGAAACCTCGATCACTTACGCAGCTGTCGTGTCAATAAAGTGAGTACCGTTTTGTCCGCCAATTCGCTGATTGATGATTTAGTTTGTACAAGCCTTCGCAAAATTGTAGCAAAAGTTGGTTCTCAAATAAATACCAAATGTTGTAATGACCGAATTCATTTCAAATCAGGCAGGCTATACATTTCAAGTTGCAGAATCTCTCAACAACAAAACTTTTTTTTTTTTCTAGAGGAAATTCAGTTACACGTAATTTTCCAAACTGAGAAAAAAAAATTTTCCCACGAGTTTACGAGTATTTGAGTTTTGACGTCTATTCCAAAAATAAACACAAATTTCTTCTTTAAACTTCTACAGTTTGGGATCTCATTTAGATATTCTAATTTTCTTCTCGGATTCTGATGTGTTTGACCGTCTTCTTTCGATATTCTTCGGAAAATTTAAAAAAGTTAAGAATGAACAAAATTGCGATGATTGATTTGAAAATATCAGAAGTGAATTTTAATAAAAAACCCACACTAATATTTCTTGTTCAATTCGTCCTCCTATCAGAAAAACATTCTGTGAGTTTTACGCTGGCTAAACCTTCTTGTAGCCAAGAGATTTTTTTTTCTCATGAAATCGAATTTTCGCAATTTTCTCAAGAAAAAAATGAAGTGCACCAAAAAGTGTTATAATAAATGGTTGCGAGTCTAAAAGAGTTCTACAGAAAATACTTCTTGCACTTTTGTGATATCTTGCATCGTTTACGGGAAAAATTGGAAAATTTTATTTTGAGGAAAAAAAAAGTGCTCGGATCTTCAAAATTGGTTAAGCCTGCCTAAAACATATAGAATGCCTTCCTTATGTAAGCAGAAACTCTTAAAAGGGATAGGGAAAAATAAAAAAGCTGGGAGCTTCCAGAAAATCTTTTTCTCACGATTTTAAAATTCGAAGAAAAAAAATATAAACGATTTTTTGGAAAATCCCACCTTTTTCATTTTTGTCCATACTTTTTTACGGTTTTTGCTCACATAAGGAAGACATCTGTAAGTTTTATGCGGGCTTAACCATTTTTGAGGAAATTTTGAGAATTTTATCCTAAAAATATAGTTTTCGAACTTTTCTTGTAAACGATGCAATATATAACGAAAGTGCATGAAGTATTTTTTGTAGAATCTTTTTAAAGGTACAGTTTTTATTTCAGAATTATTCGGTACATTTTTTTTCACGAGAAAATTTCAGAAATTCGACTTTATGAAAAAATTCTCCTGGCCACAAAACTTATTTAGCCCACATAAAACTCACAGAATGTCTTCCTCGTAAAAGGACGAATTGAAGGAAAAATTGGATGAAAATATAAGTGTGGGTTTTTTCTTATAATCGCCTCTCTATATTTTCAAACCAATCATTGCCACTTTGTTCATTTTCAGCTTTTTTTAAATTTTCTGGCGAGTATCAAAAAAGGACGGTAAAGCTCATCAGAATTCGAAAAGAAAATTGAAATATTAAAAAGAGTATCAGAACAATTCTTGTCATTGAAATAAATAATTATTATAAAATGCACAAGAATGTATATCAATTGTTCAACTCTTGATTTCGTCAAGAAAAAAATGTATAACACATTTACTTTCTAAATAACAGTTTATTTTCTTTAAATTCCAAACACAAACATATGTTTCACAAAATATGTGTCAATAAATACATTTTTTGAATACCATCTAACATTTTAACAGCCGAATAATAATGAATGATAGATAATAAACGTAATAATAATAATAACATTCAAATATTTCGAAATAATTTTTTCAGCTCAGAATATTGTTCTTCATAATTGGGACGTGGCAAAGCGACACTCAAATTAAGAAAAGAACGAAAATCATCATCATGACTTTCATTGACAAACACATGCATAGCAGACTTTTTCAGATTGAAAGTACAGATTATAATCGAATTAGAAGAAATGTACATGAATACAATAGATTCAATACAGTGGTCCTACCCTATTTTGAAAAAATATCTAAAATTTTGAAATCAATGCCCGGAAAATTAGGATTACATAATATATATATATATATATAGAGTTCCTTTTAAAAGCAACCTGATTATTACATTGGTTAATGATAAATATGAAAAACTGGAGAAGAAATTGACAATTTACAAATTTAAATGTAGGCAATGTGAGGCTGTTCACGTGGGACAAACAAAGAGATCACTTAGAACAAGAAAAGATGAACATAAAAATAATTTTCATAGAATTGCTAGATGTTACTCAGTCCTTACGAAACATAGACTTACAACTGGACATAATTTTAGCTGGAATAATGTCAAAATTCTATATCATGAGAAAAATAAAAGAAAGTGTTCATGGAAATGCTATTCGTTAAAAGGGAGGGTAAGAAAGCTATGAATTCAAAAAGAGACCTGGCTAGATATAACAGAATCTGGGACGAAATCATAAATTGGATATAATGTAAGCTTATTTCATGAAATATTTTTGATATCTTCAGAAATCGTTTTCTAATAAAATAATAAAACAATTGCATTCTGGGAGTCATTCAGAGGGTTTTTCACCTATGTCTAGATCAAAAATTTTAAAATAATGAATGAAATATGTACCATAAAACTGAATTGAATATCCATAATAAATGTTTCTTCAAGTTTCAGATGAAAATAATAATTATTAATCGAACAACTTAAAAAAAAAATTATACCTGTTGTGTTACCTATAAATGATCCCTGATGAGGAAGTTTAAATTGGCTTCGAAACATGTTGAGTCCCCAGTAGTATAAAAAGGACGAAGAAAAGAAAATGCGAGGATAGTTTTGGTTGACTCTCTTTCTTCTTCCTCTTCTTGTTTTCTGTTGTGTACATTTATCGTTCACCTGTCTCTAATAAGCCGGAAAGATAGGTAGTCTCAAAGTCTATTTTTGAATTGTGAACTTTTTGGGTGTTATTTTTTTAGTACACAAAAAATTTTCATAAGGGAATAGATTTTATTTCGATCTTTGAGAAATCCGAGCTGCAGATATCGACCTTAAAAAAATGACTTTCCCCAACGCGATATGCACACACTTACTATAGATTATTAAAAGTCATATTCCTTCGCTGGCGTCATATTTCTACTCCCTAGGGATTAGAGCGTACTTTCTGCTTACACCGCTCGAGAAGCGAGTTTGTGGTCCCACTTTACAGGCATGAAAATGGGCCGAAATCAAGGTGGTGTTATAAAAAATTACTTTTTACACTATTAGAGACATTATATCATTATTACTTTCATTTTTTTTATTATGTTATACCTCGTATCACATACGTCCAGTGAACCTTGAGTCGAGGAGTCAACCATTTTTTAAATCTGGTGTGTACTTTTCATGCAATCTCATGAAATTTCTGGAAATCCTGGAACTTCTTTCGAATCTAGTAAATTTTTTCAAATAATTGTGAATTTCCCAAACTTTTATTGCAAATCTCTTAGAATCCTTGCAAATATATGGAAATTTCCCAAAATTCTTTGAGATTCCGCGAAATCTTTTCTAATCCTTGATATCTCTTTAAATCTTCAAAATCCCATGAAAATCCCTTCTTATTCTTTAAGATCCGTCGAATTCCCTCAAAATCTCTACAACTCGGATAAAATACTCGAAATTGCGTAAAATAAATCGAAATAATACGAGATCCCTATAAATCTTTAGAATTCCTTACAAACACTTTTTCAATTTCTGTTATCACAATTTTCGGATGATTTTTTAAGTAACTTCATAAAAAAACATCAGAATATTAGAAAAATGGGTAGACTGTATAATTTGCATGAATCTAATATCTCAAAGAGAATATTGCAATATGAAACAAAAAATTTCAAATATCAAGCAAGGAGAATAATAATGTTCAATGGCTGTAGCAAAAAGCAAAACTCAACAAAATGTGCTCGATTGCATTTCACAGCCACCCTTAAGTTTTCTACGGCGTTCTGTAAAAAGAGATCGAGGAATCTTTTTTCAGTCACAGTTCTGAGTCGAACTCTTTGTATCTCTTCCCCATGATAAGTCGCTAACATTTTCTCTTTCACGTTATCGGATTAGCAACACCGATAAACAAAGAAAGTTAAAATTGCAGAAAGTGTATGAAAAGATAAAGTTCTTGAAAGCTTTCGGGTTCTTTCAGTAAAAGCAATAAAATTTAGAAGTCCCCGGTGGAAATTAAAATAACATATATATAAAAATGATCAAGACCTCCTGGAAAAACAAATCTTTATCATTGGCCCAGATTCAGCATGATATGAAGTTATAAATATTTTATAATTAATTATAATTAGTTTGATAATTGAAATTTATACAATTTACATCTATTTACATTTGAATTTTTTCAATTCAAGATTGTTTCACTATTATTATACTATATAAATCATATAGCGACTATCTCGCAGAGTCTTCATCTTATTCGGAAAATACTGCATTTAAATGAAAAATCCGATGATTTTTGAGAATTCGCAGATAATCTTTAGACAATTTCAACAAATTAAAAACGAAATTGTAGGCAACTTTGAAATACGTGTTCTTTTACGTTCACTTCAGAATATATCCAAATACCACATCATGCTGGCACCATGACCCAGACTTTTCTTAAATTTTTTCATGATCTGAAATGAGATTGGACAACTTTCGAATTGAAAATTGCTCAAATTCTGGTGGTTCAATCTAAAATATTTTATAAACGTTGTGATTCAAATATAGGTTCATGTTGAGGCTTTTAAATATATTTCAGTTTTGAGACTTTCTAATTAAGGTTCCAAATTAGTGAATATTCTTATCCGCAAACTTTGTATTTTAAAATAGTAAATTGCATTTACTATTTTGAAAAAATTTGTGACAAAACAGAAGAGAGAAAAATATGCGAACAAAAGTAAATAAGATTTTCAAACAACTAAGAAAATGTGACTAAGTGTGATTCGCAGTTTCATCATAAAATGTAATACAATTTAAGCCGAAAAATTTAAAATGTTCAAGTTCCGAATTTGAATTCAAGCCATCAAGAAATAACCATTTTAATTTATAAATTCGAAATTTCCAAATCGAATAACTGTAAATATTCATAAAGGACTTTGAATATATAATCTTTTAATTGCACTATTTTCTATTGAATTCCTGAAAAAAGTTGAACCATTTTAACTTTGAGCATCAAAAATTCAGGTTGATCATCTCAGGATTTGATTTCAGAAAAAATGTCAAAGAATTTATCTTTGGATCTTCGAATTATTCAAATTATAAAAATGTCATACTTTTACAAAAGAACAGTTTATAAACATGTATCTACATGCAATCGTATCTCTGAATTGCATTTCTGTATTATCAAATAACAATTATTATCAATAACGAAGAAAAACCGATTCAACAACTTTATCTAGAGCTTATGGTATTATGATGGCATTAGCTCATGCATCTTTTTTCTAAATTCAGTGACTTTCATTCCCATTTTTTGCTTTTGTCTTGGATTTGCCATTTTTATGCTAGGTTATAAAGGCAGTTGTTAAGTTGAAAGCCGCGAAACCTGATTGGACTGGTCGAAATCGAAAAAAAGGAGCATGGCTCCTAAAGGTAGGTATTCATTTAGAAGAAAATTCAATTTCTCCAAAACTTATTGCTATGAGAAACCACGAGATCACTATTAACAATCTGGTGGATCATTTGTAGCAATATGAGAGTCCCAAATGAAATACTAGATTGGTAGCAATATTCTAGTGCTTTTTCGGGAAAATGATTTTTAGGAAAATCTAACTTTCTGCTAAATGAACAGCTACTATCCTAAAGAGTTCCATACAGTATCATAAAGTACCATACAGTATCCCTAGGAGTACCTGCCATCCTATACAGTAGTATATCTTTCTGACCCTGGTAGAAATTTCTGATAAAAGGTTTTTTCCGCAGCCATCCAATTGCTTCCATTTCTTTCCGGATATTTCCGAGATGTGCATCTCATTCTTTACGAAAAATTAAGAGAAAAAATCAGTATAACATTTTAATCTGGGAGATAATCTCAAACAAGCCTTATCCGAAATTTCCTTTCCGATATTGTCACAAGGGAACCTCATATCATAATAAATGCAACCGAATAGGCTTGAATTGGAAAAGAATAGAAATAATTGTGAGGAGCTATAAAGTTCACGAAAAATGGTCTATTAGATCCATAGCGATATTCATTTCTTTGAGCTTTTGAAAATGTTTGTATCTCTTCTTATGAAACAACTCCATTGCTAAAAATGTTAGAGTAGGCTGGTAAATTAATAGTTCGTAGGCTAGACAAATATTTCCCCAATGTTTGTCATGCAGGAAATTCCCAGGGCAAATTCAAACTATGGAATTCCCACTTGCGTATATCTATAGTCATACAATGAATAGACCATCTATGTGGAGAAGACACCATTTAGACGTCCCAAAGGACTTGAAAGCCAATAGTGGGTCAGCAGCGTCCGGTGGCTTGTAGTCTAACGCGATAACGTTCACTTAGTAGCATTGTTGTCGATCTCACTCGGAATTCCTGATTCGCACCTCAATTGCCACGTGCCTAACGATTTTGATATTACAGAGACATATTCTGATATTTTCTGCAACATTTTCGGAATTATTGACCCTTTTTTGGTTTCTGAATAAAGTCGAAAAATTTCTCAGACTTCATAATGAACTTTTTTTTTGATAAAATAATTTCGAAAAATTATTTTAATTAGACTGGTTGAGTGAACGAATATCTATTTGTGGCCTCTACCAGTAGATGTTTTTATTTGCGAATGTTGTTTGGCGATGCGTTTCGATACAGATCTGTATCCTCTTCAAGACATTATTCAAAAAAGACTGCTGAAGCTTATCTGAAGGTGGAAGATAGTTGAGATTGAATCAAATAAATTGTTTGCATTCATTGTTGTAGATTGTAAATTATTGTCAACTAATGTAATTATTGCTTGAGAATGTAACTAATCATATTGCAGTATGATCCAGGATGCTTTTCCAGAGATTCTTAATGATTCAGGATGTTCTCCTACAGTTTATAAGTAATCTAGGTTCTTCCTGAGAAATTAATAAGATTGAATCTACGCTTGTGGAAGTTAAGTTTTTTTGATTTCTATAATCTCCTGTTTGAGAACATTTTTTAATGTTTTTAAAACAAAAAATATTTGTTTTTTTCTGGAAAATAAATTTCATTTTTCATTATTTGAAATTAATCAACAACAATGAATACAAACAATTTATATAATTTAATCTCAAATATGTTAAACTTTTTGATAAGCTGCAACAGTCTTTTGTAAATAATGTCTTGAGGATGATACAGATCTGTATCGCAATGCATCACCAAACAACATCTACAAATAAAGGCATCTATTGATAGAAGCCACTAATGTATACTTATTCTTCATAGGAAACATCCATACCTTTCTTGGTTTTCACGTATCAAAATCCACCTCTTTCTCTAGAAATTGACAGACATTAACTCTTTGACTAAACCCCACTTTCCCTAACTACCCCGGATACCCCACTCTCAATAAACCTTCAGGTAATGCCCGACGTATTCAATCCTATTTGTTTTTCAATCTCGATAGCACCCTACCATCTTCAGCCGGTTAAAGGCAGCGAAAACACGATTAGACAAAAATCAGTAATAGTGGCTCATCCGAGTGTTTGTTTGAAAATTTTTTTCCGATTCGCACCAGATGGCGATGCATTTGCAAAAAATGACATTGCTGACTCATCAAGGAATAGGTTCCCAAGCGAAAGTAAAATGAAGATTCTCATTACTGCATTCTATTTAAACAAAACAGAAAAAAGAAGAAGACTTTAAATTAATTTCCCAAGAAATTTAAATCTATTCTTGAATAGCGCCAGGTACAGGATTTGGAATGCGGGAGTCGCATCCACATTTCACTCCCGGTGAACAACTCTCGGTTACGCCTGTGTCTGCGTGACTTGAACCCGTCTTACTTCCTCCTCGTCCGTATTGCCGATCCTTGATAGTGGTTGATACTGGTTGAGCTGTCTGCAAATAATTGAAAACAACAGCAAGACAAATTAATTTGCAGGCAGTGTACGGTCACTTGCTTCATTTTACCAAGTCGTAAACAAATTCACCACTGACGGAAGTGTACAAGCAAAAAAAAAGATTCGTCCAAAAGCTATTACTGGAATTAATAATGGAATCGCGATATAAGCCACAGCTTCTCATCACCCCCATGTTAGTACTCGACAACTAAGCCGTGATTCCGGAATGTCTCTAACCAGTGATTGGAAGGTATTAAAACGTAATAAATATCACTCCTTTGAGATTTCACTGCATCACGAACTTCATAACAATGATTTCCAGAACCGAGTGACATTTTATCAATGAGCGCTTCAGCAGATACAAGAAAACCTGAATTTCGTTTTTCGAGTATTGTTCGCAGACAAGTCGTCTTAGACGAACCACGGTACGGTTAATTGACATAACATGCATTATTGGAGTGTAGAAAACCCACACTGGTTGCTCAAAGTTGAGCGTCATCGTCCTTGGTCCATCAACGTTTGATATGGAGTAATTGGACAACAACTTAACGGTCTGTATTTCATTGATGGTAATTTTAACTGTGACAAATATCATAACTTCCTGGAAAATGAACTTCCGACATTGCTTGAAGACCTAAGTTTGGAAGTGCGACAGAACATGTGGTTTCAATACGACTGAGTCGCGAATTCAACGGTCACTGGATCGGTAGAGAAGGTCCGGTAAATTGGCCTGCCAAATCGCCAGACCTTACGTCACCGGATCTCCTCTTGTCGGGTTTTTCGAAGAATCTTGTTTATCGAAAATTGCCAACAACAATTCGGGAGAACATGAAACAGCGAATCAAGACTGCTTGTAACCAAATAACACCACACTCCGCAGTTGTATGCAAAGTTTCCAAGCCTGGATCATCGAGTGCATCGAAGTGAGAGGACACCACTTTGAGCACTTTATATGAAATGTTCATCGAAAACAAGCAGCTCGATGGTGAGAGGCAAGGGAGCTCACCGAAAAAAGGCACCTCGATGGTGAGAGGCAAGAGGACTTACCAAAAACAAGCACCCTAGTGGTAAGAGGCAAGGGAACTCACCGAAAACAAGCACCCCAAAGGTATGAGGCGAGGGGACTTACCGAAAGCAAGCACCCCGATGGTAAGGGGCAAGGGGACTCACCGAAAACAAGCACCCCGATGGTAAGGGGCAGGGGGACTCACCGAAAACAAGCACCCCGATGGTGAGAGGCAAGGACACTCACCGAAAAAAGCACTCCGACAGTGAGAGGCGAGGGGACACACCGAAAACAAGCATCCCGAAGGTATGAGGCGAGGGGAATTACCGAAAACAAGCACCCCGATGGTAAGGGGCAAGGGGACTCACCGAAAACAAGCACCCCGATGGTGAGAGGCGAGCAGACTCACCGAAAAAAGCACCCCGACAGTGAGAGGCGAGGGGACTCACCGAAAACAAGCACCCCGATGGCGAGGAACAAGGGAACTCACCAAAAAGAAGCATCCCAAAGGGAGCAGATAACTGCTACGTCCACGTCGTTGTTTCTGGGTAGCGCTTGAAATAGTTAATTTATTGACTGCTTACATACTTGGAGTCAAAATGAGAAGCCTGCATTTGAAAAATAGAATTGAGCTTCCTATTTTTTCCACTCCACCTTAATCCTTTTCCCAGTTAGGTGAAAGGTGTGTTAAAAACTATATTAATTACAATTGAATAGCTCTACTGGAAACAATTAACACGTTTTTTACCTTTCGTTTGGAAGCGCATTACTTGAATAGTCAACAGTGTCATTTTTTGCAAATGCATCGGCATCTGTCGCAAATCGAAAAAAAAATTTCAAATAAAGCTTACGTATTTTTGAATGGAAAATCTGAATCTGCAATAAAAAATAAAGGTTTTTCTCTTAACTTTTAAAGTTACCCCCCTTCCGCTCCCAGGGTGTGGAGTGTGGGGTAAATTTTTTCGGAGTCACATTTCCCCCTCGAAAATAAAAAGTTTTTATGAGGAACATTTTTTCCGTTGCATGCGTATTTCTTAAGATATTCGAAGTCCCAAGATGAAAAATCACCCTGTATATCAACTACCACCTTGATCAAAAAGATTTAGGACTTTATTTTTAAAATAAAAAATACAAGTTTATTCATCATAATCGATATTGTCCCCTTCAAAGTACTCCCC